>PCFQ01000079.1:582275-596031 GCA_003063905.1 Chlorella sp. A99 | reverse complement strand
CCCCCCCCCGCCCCGCCCGACCGCCCCCGGCGGGCCCCCCCCCCCCCCCCCCCCCCCCCCCTGGCTTCTTCCCCCCGTTTGTTTGTGTCGCAGCCACGCCGGCAGCGATGATCGCGACGGCCCACCCCGGCGACCCCCAGTGGCAGCAGTGGGGGGAGGACATCCTGACCACCGGCATCCTGTGCATCCTCTTCTGCGCGACCCTGGGCACCACCGCCATCCACTTCACCGCCCCCCGGCTCCTCCGCCCCATGGCCCTCGCGCCGGGCGGCGAGGAGGAGGGCGACGGCGCGCCGCCGCCGGCCGGCCCCCTGCCCCGGCCCGGCAGCAAGCCCGCGGTCGCGGTGCTGGCGGCGGGGGGCGAGGCGGCGGCCACCGCCGCCGCGAGCGGCGGGCGGCCCGCGTCGCCCGCGCAGGCCGGCGGCCTGGCCTCCAAGGCCTCCACGCCCACCCTGACCTACCCGGCCGAGGACTATGAGCTGCTGGCAGAGTACATCGACGCAATCACGCAGCTGGCGGCGCTGGCGCGGGGCCCGGGGTGGAGCGCGGAGCGCGAGCAGGCGCGCGACCTGGCGGACCAGGTGCTCGACCTCCAGCGGGTGAGCTTTGGGTTGGCCTCGGCCGTGCGCTGCGTCGAGCTCGGTCTCGGCTCCCTTGGGGAGGGAAGGGCCCGGGGGCGTGGTGGTGACGGCGGGGGAGGGGGAGGGGGGGGGGGGGGGGGGGGGGGGGGGGGGGGCCGGGGGCGGGGCCGGGGGGGCCCGGGGGGGGGGGGGGGNGGGGGGGGGGGGGGGGCCCGGGGCGGGCCGGGGACAAGGGGGGGTGGGGGGCCCCCCCCCCCCCCCCCCCCGCCGGCTGGCCTGGCAAAGCGCCCGCGCTCGCCCGCCGGCAGCGCATCCTCCTGATGCCGCCCCACGCTCAGTGCTGTGGACCTGCCATATCAGTCTTCTCAACCTGCATGTTGTCTTTTCTACCTGCACTGCACTTCTCTTGGCCCCTGTGACACGGGCGGGAAGGCCACGCAGCGGGTCGGCGTGGGCCCCCCTCTCGTGCACGACGGTCGTCGTTGCCTGGAATCCATCCGTTGCTATGGAAGGACCGCCTCCACGCGGTCGGCGGCATCGCAGGAAGCTGATGACGAGGTGCTTCCTTCCTGGGTCCGCGTCCCAACTGCCAAGAGCTGTCAAGCTCCTGCGGGCCCCCGTCTGTGCTGATCGCTGCCCAGGGAGGCGCTGTACACGAGGAAGGCGTCGCATCCGCGCTCTGTGACAGAGCAGGTGGGAGGTGGTTGGGGGCCCGTCTGCTCCACACGCCCCCGCTCGAGCGATCGTCGACGCGCGTAAAGCTGCTGCATCGCAGGCAACCGGCGTTGTCGATCGAGCGAGAGAGATGCAGAGCGGCATGAAGCTGGTTGTTGTGGCCCTGCTGGGCCTGGTGGCAGGTTGCGCGGCGCAGGGTGAGCGCGGGAGGGCAAGGGAGGAGCATCTCGGTGGGCGGGGACTTGAGTGGCTGGTGAGGGGTGGGGGGTGGGGGCGCGCCAGCCTCCGACAGCTGCACAGCACACTGGCAGCAGCAGGCATGCGCCCATCCACCTCCCGCCCACTCCTGACCTTCCTCGCCTGGGGCCGCTGCCTGCCACCTGCGCAGTCTGCCAAAGCTACACCATCAAGTCAGGAGGTGAGGGGTTGCAGCGCTCACGCAATGCTGCTGCTGCTGGCGCCTGCTTCGCCCCGTGCAAGCACTAAACCCTTGCCTTCAATATCCATATCCCTGCCGACAGACTCGCCATACAGCATTTCTCAGAAGTTCAACATCCTTCCCGGTGAGCCTCCATAGCACGCGCCAATGTTCCTGCAGCCTCTCCAGCTCGGTGGAGCAACTGGTGACGGCCACGTGTTTCCTCCCCCTCGCAGACGACCTCGCCACGGCCCTCTCGGACCAGGGCCTGGACGCCTCCACCTTGCAGCCCGGCCAGGTCATCTACCTCTTCCCCTACTACACCTCCTGCCAGTATGTGACCAGCGCAGGTGAGGCGTGACGCAGGGAGTCGCAGCCAGCAGGGCGGCGCAGGGCCGCATTGGCAGCGCAGCACACTGGGAGCGCAGCCGCTCAGCTCGCTGGCCGACCTCCTGCCCCCTTGCCTCATGCACCCCCGCGCCTCGGCCCCTCCCCCTGCCCTCATTCTTCACCGCCGCGCCGCTCCCTCCCCTCTCGCGCAGGCAACGACCAGGAATGCCAGGCCTACCTGGTGCAGACGGGCGACACCCTCAACGGCATCGCCTCCAACTTCAACCTTTATGTGGGCGACCTGATAGACGCCAACGACAACCTCAACTCCAACGGCACCGGCCTGAAGCCCGGCACCTACATCAAGCTGCCGCCTTGGTGCGACCCAGGCGGATGGGGGATGCGGCGGGAGGGGAAGAAGCGGCCGCGGCGACGCGAGCGCGCTGCTGCCGACCGCGCCAAAGCTTGGCTTGCGACGTCGTGCTGAGGCCCGCCCGCCTGCCGGTGTCCCCCCCCCCCCCCCCCTTCCCCCCCGGATACCCGAAGGAAGTGGACGTGCGCCGCCCCCGGCAACCAGAAGCCCTGCCAGGTGTACACCGCCTCTGCGGGCGACTCGCTGTCCTCCATCGCCTCGCTGTTCCAGGTCACCGTCGACCAGCTGCTGTCCGTGAACAAGGGCGAGGGTCTGAGCGCCACCTCGGGTGCGCGCGCGCCTGCCAATCTCTCTGCACCCGGCGCCGCACTCTTGCCTGCTGCGAGGCGCGCCTGCAGGGCAGCTCTGCTCACCCGCACGCAAGCTGGCTAGCTGGCTGGCTCACACACACTTCCCGCCTCCTGCACCACCCACCTCGCCGCAGTGCTCAAGCCTAACCAGCCCGTCAAGATCTACCCCTACTACTCCTCCTGCCCCGACGGCGGCATCCCCGCCACGCCCCCCGTCACCAAGAGCACCCCCTGCCGCGCCTACATCGTCCAGAAGGGTGACTCCCTGGCGGCCATCGCGCGCCTGGTGCGTGAGAGCAACCTCAGCGCATGCCTGCGCCACAGGGAGGGAGGGGTGACAACAGACGAGTACCCTGTCTCTTGCCCCCCAGGCTGTCGCTGGCTGTCGTGCCGCTGTGCCTGCCTGCTCGAGCCCTCGGCCTCGCCTCCACCCTATGCCGCCCTGTCGCAACTGTGCAGTTTGGCCTGGCGACCAACGACCTGATCGGCGCCAATCCCGAGCTCTCCGACCCCTCGCTCCTCACCCCCGGCAAGGAGGTCAAGCTGCCCCCCTATCCCGACTCGTGCGGCCAGTCCATCATCGTGAGCGCCGACTCCGCGCCCGCCACCTCCGGCTCCGTCCAGACCTCCTCCATCAAGGCGCAGAGCGTGCCCAGCCCCTCGCCCGCCTCCAAGGCCTCGCCCTCGCCCGCCTCCAAGGCCTCCCCCTCGCCCGCCAAGGTCGCGGCGCTGGACTCGCCCGCCGAGGCCCCCGCGCTCGCCCCCTCCAGGGCTCCCGCCACTGCCCCCGCTGCGGCGCCCAAGGCAGCGGCTGCGCAGGCCAAGTCCCCTGCAGCCGCGCCTGTGGCTGCTGCCTCCTCCGGCGCCGCTCCTGCCATCGTGCCCTGCGCCGCCATGCTGCTGGCGCTGGTGGGCGCGGCCATGGCCCTGCTCTGAGGGTTGCAGCTTCATGTGGCCACATCCACCTTCGGCCTCTCATGGCAGCAGAAAACAGGCGCCGCCTCGATGGCCAGCTAAACCCTGGTAGCGCACGCAGCTTTTGATGTCTTCTTTCCTGTTCGTGCTGGTTGATCGCCGAGGGGGGGGCTGTATAAAGCCTCCCTCTGCACTGGAGTTGTTCTTCTCTTGCTTCGGCTGTGCCTTATGCCTCGAGATGTGTAAATGTCTGTAGTGTGCTGCCTGGTGGGCACAGAAATCAAGGAGTTCATGCAGGTAGTACAGTTGTACAGAGTTGTACATGTGGGGCTGTGTGCCATCTGGGGTGCACGCCACGTGGTGGTGGTGGGTGCCAGCGATGGGGGGATATCTCCCCATCGCTGGCACTGACCCGCATGCCGTGCTGCCGTCTGCCGTGCATGTGGTGCATGCATGTGCCACCATTGGGGTGCCAGCTGCTGGACCTGCACTAGCTCACAGAGTCAGAAGCAAGAACCAGTGGCTCCCATGCATGCCACAGTGGTGGCTGTCAGCGTCTGGTGCTCTGCGGGGTCCAAGCGGGCGGCCACATCTGTTGGGTGCGCCTCCTGCTCCGCTTCCTCCATCGCACGCCAGCACTGGAAGCTGTTGTCCGTTTGCACAGTGGATGCGGTGCTGAGCGCCCACCTGGTTGCGGTTAGTTGCTGAGGGCAGAGCGGCGTCTTTCGGCCGCTGCGCCTCGAGACGACTTCGCCGGCCCGCGAGGGCGACAGCTGGGGCAGAATGGCGGCCCCTGAGCTCCAGGCCGTGCTGGAGACGGTGTCAGCAGGCGCGCGCAGGCTTGGGTCGCCAGCGGCGCTAATGACTGGGGTGCAGAGAGCGCGGCGGGAATGCTCCAAGGCTCGGGGTGCCGGGTCGTGCTGCGCGCATCTGTGGGCGCGCGCACGCGATCTCACGCCCGCCTGCCCGCTCCACCCCCTGTTTTGCTCGTCTCCTGCAGAGGCTGGCATGGAGGTGAGGGACCACCAGCTAGGGTCCGCGGCGTGCTGCAGGAAGCCATGGCGACTGGCTGACTCGGGCAGAGTTGCACGGGCGGTGCCCACTTGCGGGCCTCTCCGCGCGTGCCCTCAGCCGCCTCTCTCCCCCGCCTCCCCCTCCCCTGCAGGACATCTACGTCATCAACGACGACATCACGGTGGAGAAGCCGATCCACGAGTACTATGGGGAGCTGGACCGGCGGCTGGTGGGGCTGAAGCAGGCGCTGGGCAACGAGGCCGAGTGGATGCCCAGCACGTACGAGAAATACATGAGCGGGCAGCACCAGGTGGCGGGTGCGCTGCAGCGCAACGTGCGTGAGTACTACAACGACCTCAAGCTGCTGCGGGCTGACACGCAGGTGCAGAGCGGGGCAGGGGGCAGAAGGGAGGGGGGAGGGGGGAGGGGCGCAGCAGGCAGGCGGCGCAGCTGAGCAGAGAATGTGCTCTATGGGCAGCAGAGCAGAAATAGCGCTGCGGGCAGCAGGTGTTTGTCTGCCGCCCGCAGGGCAAGGGGCTGCGCCCGCTCCCACACGCCCCACACGGGTGGCGGGGTGGGGTGTTGCGAGCGGCGTGCTTGGCTGCGCCCCGTGCCTGGCTCCGCGGCGCCTGCCTCTGACGGCCCCGCTGCGTGCGTCCCCTGGCTCCTCGCCACAGATCTACTACCCCGTGCCCAATGAGGTGTACCGGGATGAGTGGGATGACGTGCAGGTCAGCGACCCCATGGAGTTCACGCACTGCCGCTACACGCCGATCGTCACCGAGGCGAGTGGGGCAGGACAGGGCGGGCAGGTGGCTGCATGGTGGGCAGGAAAACCAGGGCGCAGCGTTGGGCCACAGCAGATCGCTGCACCCATCCTGGCCATGCCGCCGGACCATGCCGCCGGTGTCCAACCCCATCCTCATTCCTCCCACTGCGTCTCTTCGCCCACACACCCACGCATCCTGCGCCGCCCTGTGCCTCCCTCCCACCCCTGCAGGACGCGCGTGACTTCGGCATCGACGGCTACACGCTGCGCCTCCAGCGTATGGACCGCAAGATCAAGCTCTTCATCTGCATCACCCTCTACAACGAGGACCAGGACGAGCTGCGCAAGACGATCCAGGGCGTGTGCGACGTGAGGAGGGCGCGGGGCGGGGTGGCCGGGCCGCCGGCGCCCCGAGCACCAGGCCTGCCCCAGCTGCCAGGCTGTTGACCTGCGGCGCTGCATGCCTGCCAGTCTGCCGTGCTGGGAGCACTGCTGGCGCTGCACGCGTCGCTCGAGCCTGCCCAAGCCTGCCTGCGCCTGCATCAGTGCTGCGCCTCACCCTTCCCCTCTCCCTTCCCTTCCCTGCTCTACCCTGCGCTCCCTGCCCTCCTGCCCCCCAGAACCTGGAGCACATCTACGACAAGTACGTGGAGAAGGATGGGCGCAAGGGCCTGGACTGGACTGAGGTCGCGGTGTGCATCGTCCAGGATGGCATCGGCAACGCGGACGAGTCGGTGCTTGCGGCCTCCACCATCCAGGGCTTCTTCTCGCCCGTGGTGCTGCAGAACGAGGTGCTGGGCACGCCCGTCTCGCTGCACTTGTTCGAGTACACCGCGCGGTGAGGAGGGCGGGGAGGAGCGGGACGCGCGCCAGCGCGGGGCTCCAGCAGACGGCAACTGAACGCAGGTCGCTGCCGGCGACAGCGGTTGCCAGCGCTCCGCTCTGCTGGCATGCATCAGCGTGCTCTCACCCTGCCCACCCAGCGGGCCTCACGTCCTGCCTCTGGCCCCCGCCCCTGTGCTCTGCGCCCTCCCACGCCCGCAGCTACAAGAAGCATGCGGGCTTGGAGAGCTACCCCCCCCTCCAGATCATGTTTGCCACCAAGGCCAAGAACAAGGGCAAGCTGGACTCGCACTGCTGGTACTTTGACGCCTTCTGCTACCTCATCCAGCCCGACTACTGCGTGCTGTTTGATGCGGGTGAGCGTGTGGCGCAGGCAGCAGGGAGGCCAGAAGCAGGGAGGGCTGGTGGGAGGGTCGGCTGGCGGCAGTGCAGCCTAGCTGCTGCAGCAGGCAGGCAGGCATGTTTCGACAGCTCTGGCTCAGCATTTGCCTCGCACCAACACCAGCCTCGTCGCTCATGCTGCCTCCGCCTCACCCCTCCCGCAGGCACGCGGCCCCTGCCCACCGCACTCAAGGCCACCTGCGTCCACTTCCAGCGCTACCCCAACGTCGGCGCGCTGACGGGCGAGCTCAAGGTGCAGCGGCCCTACCGCACGTTCCTCACTTCGGTGCAGTTCTGCGAGTGGAAGGTGTCCCACCTGCTGCAAAAGCCAATCGAGAGCGTGTGCGGCTTCCTCACCGTGCTGCCCGGCGCCTTCTCGGCCTTCCGCTGGCTGGCGGTGGAGGTGAGCACGGGACGGCGTCGCAGCGGTCGGCAGGGGACGGATCTCGGCAGCACCTGCGGCCTGGCGTGCAGCGGTGTTGTGGCTGGGCAGGACACCAGTGCAGGAGCGACGGGCGCACTGCTGGGGCCTCTTGTGACGCGTGCCCGCGCTGCGCTGCGCTCCCTCCCTCCCTTTCCCTCCACCCCCGCAGGGCGAACCCCTGCGTCGCTACTTCTACGGCCTCTACTCTCAGGCCGAGCTCAACGCGTTTGAGGCCAACATGTTCCTGGCTGAGGATCGCATTCTCTGCCTGGAGATTGTGGCCAAGAAGGTGCGTGGCTCTCACAGCCTGGCTCTTGCATCTCCAGGTGGAAGCAGGCACCGATGCCAGCCCCTGCTGCATCAGCGACTGGCATGGGCGTGGCACCTGCTCACCTCCCACCTGCGCTCTGCGCCGTCATCTGCCCTGGCGGTGCTCTTGTCACATTGCCGCCACCGCCTCCCCTGCCGCCACCCTGCCCCCGCAGGGCTGCTCCTACCGGCTGGAGTACATCAAGGAGGCGGTGGCCGAGGCCGACCCCGTGACCAAGCTGACAGGGCTGATGAAGCAGCGCCGCCGCTGGCTCAACGGCACCTTCTTCGCCATGCTCTACGCGCTGGGCAACATGGGGCGCATCTGGACGGAGAGCGCGCACTCGCTCGTGCGCAAGCTCGCCCTCACGCTCGAGTTCTTCTACCTCGTGCTCCAGATGGTCGTGGGCACCTGGTGCGAGCGCGGACCTGGGCTCAGGGGCAGAGGAGGAGAAGCCGCACGCCAGCCTGCCCTGACTCGGCTGGGCTGGCTGCGCGCGCCTACTGCGTCCGCGCGCTCCCGCGCTCCCGCACTCCCGCACCGCCTACTGCGTCCGCGCGCTCCCGCGCCGGCGTGCCCACCCCACCCCTCCCCGCCCCGCGCCTGCCGCGCCACTTGGGCAGGTTTGGCATCGGCATCTTCTACACGCTGCTCTACCAGCTGCTGAACGTCGCGTTCAGCGGCCCCCAGTGGCTGGTGCAGCTGGGCAACCTGGTGCAGCTGGGCTACCTCTTCCTCCTCATCGTCCAGCTGATCATCAACCTGAAGAACAAGCCCGAGGCGGTGGAGAAGATCCACTCCTTCTGCGCCATTTACTTCTGCCTCTACATGCTGGTGTTCACTGGCGTGTCGATCAGGTGGGGGTGCTGCGGCAGTGAGGCGCGCAGGGCAGGCAGGCGTATGGTGGGGCGCGTGTGGAGGCGGGCAGTGGCGACATGCGCCGTGCGCTGCAGTGCTGGCGCAGCGTGTGGGCGCCGCAAGCGGAGAGCGCGCGGCAGGAGCCCTGGCGCTCGCCGCATGCTGGGGCGCCGCTCTGGTTGCTGCGTGTCGCCTCTTCTCATGCCCGTCCCTCTCGCTCCTGCCCGCCTGCCGCCCCCCGCCTCTGCAGCTTCCTGGTGACCAACCACGACTACAGCTTCATGAACATCAGCAGCGACAGGCTGGGCCTGCTGGTCGCCACGCTGCTGTCTGCGATCGGCGGCATCCTGCTCACGTCCCTGCTGCACGGCGAGATCCTGGCCATCCTGGGCGCGGGCTTCCAGTACTGGGTCATGCAGCCGGTGTTCTACAACATGCTCCAGGTGGGTCGTGTGGAGTGCTGCACGGAAGCCGCTGTTGCTGGCTGGTTGGAAGCGCGCGCGCGGGGCGCTGTGCGCCAACCTGCCCCGCCCACGGCCCCGGCCCCGCCCCGCAGATGAACGCCTTCTGCAATGCCGACGACATCTCGTGGGGCACCAAGAACCTGGACACCAAGCGCAGCGACCACGAGAACTCCAAGATGATGAGCAAGGCGCTGGCGTACCAGGTGGGCGCGAGCGCGCGTGCGTGGGGTGGAGCAGCAGCAGACGGGGGGGAGGGAGGGCGAGGAGCTGGGCTAGCAGGTGCGGCCACCTTGCACCCTGCACGCCGAGCGTCGCACCGCTGCGGCGTCTCTGAGCTGGCTCGCAAGGCGTCTCGCCCCGTGCGCAGGTCCGCCCCTCCAAGACCTCCAAGGCCTTCTGGGAGGCGATGGGCAAGGTGCAGAGTCACCTGACCGATGCCAAGAAGGTGGCGGCCTACAACCAGAAGAAGGAGCAGAAGCTCAAGGCGAGGGCAGGGAGGGAGCGCAGCCGGCAAGGCAGGCTGTTTCGGCGCTGCAGGGTCACAGGAGCGCGGCGTCGAGGGCAGTCATCCCGCAGCGCACTCGCTCCTGTCCTGCCCCCTCGTCTGCCCGTTTCTTGAATCCTCCCTGCTGCCGCCCGCCTCCCGCCCCCTCCTGCAGGCCTTCTCCTCCTACCTGCTCATTGCCTGGGTCACCACCAACGTCATCTTTGTCACGACAATCCTCATGTTCTGCTCCGCCACCTGGGAGAACTGCGCCATCACCGAAGCGGAGCTGGCGGTCAATGCCATCAAGTCACAGGTGGGGGGGACGAGGGGCGGCAGGGGTGATCGCGGTGCTGGCATGGCCAGACTACCTGCGCCGCGAGGCCTCCTAGTTGCAGGCGCATTGCTGTCCTGGCTCCCTGCCCAATTCTCTCACTCGCGTCGCCTCTTCGCCTCTTCTGGTCCCTGGCGCCCCCCTCCTCGCCCCAGGCGCCCGACGGCTACAAGGCCCTCATCATGGCCGACCTCATCCAGACCGCGGTCACCATGCTGCAGCGCGGTCGTGAGTGCTCCGCTCCTCTGTGCGCGCGCTCTGCCCCCCGCCCTGCCGGCCCGCCTGGTGACTCCAGGCGGCCGCAGCGGCAGCTGGACGCTGCGGGCGCTGGCACACGCCGGCCGCCGTCTGCTGACGTGCATCGCTGCCGGCGCCCTGCCCCTCCTCCCCCCTCCCGCTCCCTTGCCGCTCGCAGAGCAGCTCTACCCCTTCGACGGGCTGCAGGGCTTCCCGCAGGCCTACCCCATGCTGGTCACCGGCGACGCGCAGTCCAACGCGGCGCGCGGCACCAAGGTCACCGTCCTCGCCAATGCGACCGACCTGTTTGGCAACCTCGATCAGTCGATGCCCAAGTACAGCGAGTGGCTGCAGGTGCGGGCGCAGGGCTGGAGGGGAGGGGAGGGTGGGAAGGGAGCGTGGGAGGAGGCAGGCGGGTGGGTGTGGGTGCGAGTGCGGGGGGAGGAGGAAGGAAGCTGGCGGGTGTAGGTGCCGGGAAAAAGGGGAGCGCGCCAGCCACGCGCGCATCGGCGGCTAGGCGGTCGCATGCTGAGGCTCCAATCGCCGCTGATGCCCCCCCGCCCACGCAGGAGAGCATGGGCATCAACGCCACCGCGACGCTGGAGCAGTACAAGGACATCTGGCTGCCGATGCCCTCCAACTCCACCAACGGCTACGACGCCCACGTCACCTGCACCGTGCACACGGGGTACACATACTACCTCCAAGCCCAGTTCATCATCATCTGCATCATCGTGCTCTTCCAGGTGGGTGGGGGCGGGGAGCGGGTGGCGGCGGGTGGGTGGAGAGGGGGAGAACCGTACGCCCACCGCCTCCATGACCGGCGCCGCCCTGTGGTGCTCGCAAGCCGTGCAAGCACGGCGCAGCGCTCATGGGCCTCCCCTGCTCCGAACAACTGCAGGTCGGCGGCTCCGTTCTCTTCATCCTCCTCCACTACTGCCGCCGCATCACCGGCTACGTGGGCGGCTCGTCCACCATGCGCCGCGACACCTACGCCTCGCGCTACCCCGCCACCGAGGCCACCGCCAGCGAGTTTGAGATTGCCATCCAGCCGGGCAGCGCACGCCACCTGCCGCCGCACCTGCCGCCCTCGGTGTTCGCCGCGGCCGACGGCAGCGACACGCCGCGCTCCGACGGCAGCCCCTCGGCGGTGCGGCGGCGCGTGGCCAAGGGCGAGTGAGGCAGCGGCACCTGCCTCTCTCCCGAGTGGCTCCTTCGTGACTTGTCCTATTTCTGTTTCGCTGCCAATTGCTTCTGCCGCCCTTTGCGTGCGCGCGTCTGTGGCCGCGCGCCTGCTGACTGACAGACAAACACCAAGCACTGTTTTCCCTCCTATTCTCAGTTGGAGCTTGCATGCCCTGTGTTCTTCCGCTGCTGCGATGATTGGCAGCTCTGTGACAAGTGCACGGCTGCACACAGTGGTAGCCTGGCCATTGGGCGGCAGGGGTGGGTGCCACACACAGCGTGGCACAACGGGGCAGGAAGACACCAAACTGCCCTTGTCGTAAGGCTTGTGATGGGCCAACTCACCTTGACCTTGCCAACCACCACATGCGCATGGGCGGGGCTACGCCGCATATGCGGTGGGCAGGCGGCCGCGGCACACTCCCCCCCCCATCACGATCGCCGCAGTTGCAGGCCCGTTGCCATCCTCGGCGGCTCCAGTTTCCACGTGGAGCTCCATTTGGAGGTGTCTGGTGGTTGGAAGGTGTCCAGGAGGCTGGAAGCTGCTGCCTCGCAAGACCCCTAATCCCGTGCATCCAGCGCGCACCTCGCACCTCTGCGATCTGGTGTCGCCGCACGCAGTGCCGCAACCAGAGAAGAGCTGTGTTACAGGTTCTCATCTCCACCCCTCTCCATCGCTATCAATCAGGTGTTGCCTGACGCTGGAATCGCCTGGTACCTGCTGGGCTGACGGGAGAGGCGATCGCGGGCTCCCCTTGACGCGTGTCCATGCAACTGCCCAGCTCCTGACAGCCACCTGTCCCTGCTGTCCATCCCTCAGGCCGCCATGCGGACTCCCCTATCCGCGGCAGCGGTGCTGCTATTGCTGGGTTGCGTGACGGCGGTGCCGACTGCCGCGAACATGGTGTCCGCATCGAGTGTGGGCACACCTGCGCCCGTGCCCACGCCAGTGACTATGGTGCCCACGGTGAACCGCCGTGAAACTGAGCCCGTCGACAACGCCACCCACTTTGCACCGGCCAAGGTGCCTGGCTACGCCTGTCCCATCGACTGCGAGTACCGGCGCAACTGCCACTGCGCCTCCTCTCTGACGCCTGGCGGCCTGGCCCCCTCCGACGTGCCCCAGTTTGTGGTGCTGGTGAGTGTGCGTAGATTTCGCTTCTGGTGTGTTGGCAGGCCTGCCTGGCTGCCGCACACTGTTGGAGGCCGTGAGCGCACAGCCCTGGGCGTTTGCCTCGCCACTCGCTGCCGGCGCCTCGTCGGCCCTCTGCTGCTGCCACCGCGTCGCCCCACCGCTCCCATTCCCTCCTCCCCCGTGGGGCAGACCAACGACGATGCGGTGACCATCACCACCCAGCCTGTGATCCTGGACATCACCAATCAGCACACCAACCCCAATGGCTGCAAGATCCCTGCCACCTGGTTTGTCTCCGTCAACTACACCGACTACCACCTGGTGCAGGTCGGTGGGGGCTGCGATTGGAGGTGGCGGTGTGCGGTTTGCTGTGCGAGGTATTGGAGTGCAGGCTGCAGCTGCAGCGCGGGCGGCGGGAGCAGGCGACAGGTGGTCGCGGCGCCAGGCATCACGCTGTGCCGTCACGGTGCGTCATCACCACCTATGCAGGAGGCCTACATGCTGGGCCACGAGATCGCCACGCACACCGTCAACCATGTAGCCGACCCCGGTGCGGCTGGGCGGGCAGCAGGGGGACGGCCGTGAGCGCGCGAGTCGGCAGGCGCTCATGCGGGCCTGCACTGCTGCGCGTCTGTCCTGCCCCGCCGCACCGCATCGCCTGCCCCGTCCACGGAGCGCCCTTCCCTCTCGTCCTCCCCCACCCCCTGCCTTGCGCAGACATCATGGAGATCGTGGGCGCCAAGCTCTGGCTCAACCAGACGGCGCACGTGCCGCTGGAGAAGATCAAGGGCTTCCGCGCGCCCTTCCTCATCCACGACAACGACCAGCGCAACATGCTGCAGCAGAACGGCTTCGTCTACGACTCCAGGTGGGCGGCGCGGGGGCGGGGCGGGGGGCACGTGACGAAGAGTGATAGGAGGAGGATGGGGTGTGGGTGGCGGCGCTGGGCGGCGGGGGGAGCGCGCGGCAGGCGAGGGAGGGGGCGAGCGTGAGCGGCGCCTTGAGCGGCCTTGAGCGGCCACGGATCCTGATGGTGCCTCCCCCCTGCCGCCCCCTGTGACGTGCAGCATCCCCGAGCAGTTCCCCACTGCAACCTCGCCCGACGGCTCCCACCGCCTCTGGCCCTACACCATGGACTATGGCCTGCCCCAGCGCTGCGACCTCGGCACCGGTGCGCCGGGTTGGCTGGTGCACGTTTTGAGCTGACGAGCCGCTCGTCTCCTCAGCTGGGCAGCACCGCCGCCCCGCTGGGCTGCCTCACATGGTCCACCGCCGCCGCTGCCACGTGTCGCAGGCCCCTGCTCCGTCAACGAGTCGCACCCCGGCCTGTGGGAATTCCCGATGTGGGACATCCAGGACTCGACCGGCCGTGTGGAGTCCAACATGGACCCCCAGGTGGGTGCTGCCAGGGGGAGGAGGTGGTGGGCCAGGCGCCGTCGCATGCCGAATGCCGCAGCTGCCACTCTGGCGGCGCCCGTGCCTACCGTGCCTCTGCTGCGCGGCCTCACGCCAGCTGCTGCCGCATGTGCACAGGGCGACCTGTACGAGGCCTACAAGCAGGAGTTTGATCGCAACTACAACGGGTGGGGCGTGCAGCAGCGCTCGGAACCGCCGTCCCCCCTCACTTGCTCACTCTCCTGCCTGCAAGGCCCCCCCCCCCCCCCCCCCCCCCCCCC
>PCFQ01000079.1:568959-582256 GCA_003063905.1 Chlorella sp. A99 | reverse complement strand
CTCCCACCCCCCCCCCCCCCCCCCCTCCCCTCCTCTCCCCCCACCCTGCTCACCCCAAGCCCACGGTCCCCCCCCCCCCCTCCGCAGCAACCGTGCACCCCTGGGCGTGTACATCCATGCCGCCTGGCTGATGAACCCCACCCGGAATGCCGCGATGCACAGCTTCATCCAGTATGCCCTCTCCAAGCCCGACGTCTGGTTTGTGACTCCCACCGACGTGAGCAGCCAGCGGCGGCATGCTGGCTGCTGCTGCTGCACGCGGATGGCAGGCGCCACCTGCCTGGATGCACCCACCTCGACGCTCCTGAATCCCCGCCGCCAGCTCCATGCGCCCTGCTGCACCCCGCTCTTGTCCCGCCTCGCATGCCCGGTCTGCTGAATGCTACTCTTGCACTCTACCGCTCTGGGTGCTCTCTCTGCAGGTGCTCGACTGGATTAAGAACCCGGTGCCAGCCTCCCAGTACCGCCGCGACTGCCCCGTCCCCACCGACATGTGGTTCCCCTCGGGCCACTTCTGCAAGGCCGTGCGCTGCGTCAACGGTGAGCGCGGGGGCGGCCACAGAGGATAGGCTGCGCCCGTCTCCGGGCGTTCGCGTCTGTCATGCTGTGCGTGGCAGCCGCCGACGGCCTGCGGTTGGACACGCACCCCCGCTGCCCCGCCCCCACCAGGCAACTGGAGCGACGTCACCTGCGAGTGCACCTGCGCCGCCGAGTTCCTGCCTAACCAGCCCGGCTTCTGCCTGGATCCCAACACCCAGGCCTGCACTGTGCCCAAGGTGCGCGCCGCACCCCGGGCAGCTGGGCGAATAGAGACCTGTTCTGTATGGTTGCTCGACCTGCCGCCGACAGCTGCCAACAGCCTGCGCCTCCTCCCGCCCTTCCGCGCACACACACACCTCGCCCTGCTTTCTTCCCTCCCCTCCACACTCACAGCTCTTCGACTCCGGCATCAAGAAGTTCTACTGCCCAGGCGGCCAGCGCACGCCCGCCGTCGCGCCCACGCCCCCCGTCGAGCAGCCGAGCGACGCGCAGTCGTGCGGTGCGCTGCGCGCGCGCGTTGCTGCTGGGCAGCCTCTCGATCGGGAGCCTGGGAGGCGCTCAGAGGCCTGCGTCCTTACCCTGACTGCTGCATGCGCTGTCCCCGCCCTGTGTCCCCACCCTCACCCCTCCCCCTCCCGTGCTGCCTGCAGGCCACCCCCTGCTGGACTTCAACGGCCTGGCGATGTCGGGCACCAGCGACCCCGCGGTCAGCTACACCCAGGCGCTCAAGGCAGTGGACGGCCTCTGCGACACCTGCGCCGTGGCTGACGACACCCAGGGCAACTTTCTCATGATCGCGCTGCCGGTGAGAATGCTGCTCATTGACGAAGCTGGCGCGGCGTCCCCGTCGGTATGGGGTCCGCTCCTGCCTGCGTTGTGCAGCTGGCCGGCGTGCACCGTCGTGCCGCACCTGCCAGCGCCAACCCTCCCGCGCTGCTGTCCGCCTCCCCTCTCCCCCGCAGCAATCCACCACCATCACCGGCATCTTTGTGGTGGCAGGCCAGAACCTGGCCGGCGCGTTTGTCTTTGTGGGCGACTCGCCAGAGAAGAACGGCCTCACAAACAGCGTGTGCGCCTCCAAGGTCGATGTCCCCGCGCTCACGCCCGCCGTCATCGAGTGTCCGGCAGTCGGCCAGTACATCACCATCGCAGGTGAGGCGCGAGAGCGGAACGATGGGAGCGGGAGGCAGTTGATGGGTGCGCCGGCAGCGTGTCCGCTCGACAGATGCCGACAGATGGCTGACCCCATCGCCCGCCACTCTCGCTCCTGTGCCAGTGCCCGGAAGCCTCAACCTGTGCGACGTCTGGATCAAGACCCCCGACTCAGACCAGCAGAGCGTGGTGGACCTGCAGTCGGGTGGGGCGGTGGGCCCCGCCGCGGCCCTCGGCCAGCTCCTGGGCGGCAAGCTGTCCACGCTGGCGGGCCTGTCGGGGTCGGAGGCCGCCTCGGCCGTCGCCGCCGTCAGCACCAGCAAGGGCGGCGGCGCCGGCGGCGCCGGCGAGCTCAACAGCTTTGGCATCGCGTCTGCCGACGCGCCAAAAGTGTATGGCGCCGAGGGCCAGGCGATGAAGCTGGAGGAGCAGAAGCTCGAAAAGGCGGCTGCCGCGCCCAAGGCGCAGTGACGCGTCGCCGGCGTGCCGCGCGCTCCCTCGTCTGCCGTACCGACTGAATCACGCATACCGAGCAACACTTGGCTGTGCTGCTGCTCCCCTGTTCAGCTGCTCCATTCTTTCTTGTTCATGTTGCTTGTTCTCCCTTTCCCCTCTCAGATTGCTGCCATTGCTGCACTGTAAAGTGCCCTGAGCTTCTGCGGCCGCTGGCATTAAGAGTGCGCACACTGCAGTGGAATGCAGAGGAGCCGCTCCTCTAATAATGCATTAGCAGCTGAGCTGCGGATGAGACCTGCTGCACCCTGCACCCACAGAGGTGTCGGAGGACGGAGGCATTCTCCACTGCTGAGTGGAGAAAGCTCACAGTCGAGTGGAGAAGGGTCCCAGTGCATCCAGTGATGGCTTGGAGGTTGTTGCATGGGAGCGCAGCAACAGGCGCGCAAGTGTGGAGGCATGCGGCGCGCCGCGGCGGGCGAGCGGCAAGCTGGAAAGCGCTGGCGGCGGGTGGGCCAACCATGTTCTTGCCGCTCTCTTCTCAATTGAAGTGCAGTGACTCACCAGCGTTTAATTCGAGCGCTCGAATCGACGAGTTCGCTCGAGCCTCTTTGCGGTTGGGTTCCTCATTCTCTCGTTTCGCGTGGCGCCAATCTCATTCGATGGCTGGAGGCGCGGCAGCTTGCTTTTGGCTGCTCCTGGCCGCTGTTGCGACCGGCGGGGCGTCAGCCGCCTACTCCTGCCCCTCCAGCTGCGTTGGGGCCTGTGTGTGTGCCTCTGGCAAGCCGCCTGGCGGCCTGGCCAACGCAAAAACGCCTCAGGTGGGTGGGTCTACCTGCGCCGGGCGCTGGCGCTGCGCAGCTGGCGCCGGGCGCTTGGCGCCTGCGTCCACGCCGGGCCACTCCCGCCCGCCTGGTCAGCACCGCCGCCTTGGCTGCAGCAAGCTGGTTCTTCTGTCCCTTGGCAAGCATGACCGCCTCTCTACACCCCGCAGCAAGCCGATTCTCTTGTCCCCTGCTGCAGCTCATCACGCTCACGCATGATGACGCACTCACCGGGCTGACCCTATCCAACATCGAGGTCAGTCCTGCACGTGGCGGGAGCGGGCTGGGACACGGCAGTGGCAGGGTGCCAGGCGGGCGGGAAGGCAGGTGGTGCGGGCGGGCGGGTGGGTCAGCGCTCCCTGTGAGCTCCCGCTGCTGCCTGCAGGCTGTGCTGACCAACACTTCCAGCAACCCCAACGGCTGTTCCATTCCGTGGACGCTGTTTACCATCGGTGAGCAGCTGAGACCTCTGGCTCTGGGGTCGGGCTTCAGCCACCTGCACCCGCCGACCTGCTGGATTGCTTGCGGCGCGTCATGGGCACAGACACTGTGACACACTCGCTGCGCTCCTTCTGCACCGCAGTCTCTGGCACTTCGCGCCCGCTTGTCAAGCAGATGTACGACCAGAACCACGAGATCGCCACTCACACAGGTGCAACTCCGGGTGGGGGCGCGGCCGTCGGCAGGGGCGAGTGGGGCGCTGGGCGCAGGGCAGGGCAAGGCAGGTAGAGTGCAATAGGAGGCGTGCACACGCTGACCTGCTGCCCTCCCTCCCGGCCCGGCTCTGCCCCACTGCAGCAACCCATGTCTCCCTGACCCCTGGATACGCGAACATCACGGGCGAGATCGTGGGTGCACGCAAGTGGCTGGCCGGATGCGGCATCCCCGAGACCGAAATCAGGGGCTTCAGGTGGGATGGAGCGCCCAGACCTGCCCAGTTGGCCTCCCACGCATGTTCTGCAGCGCCCGCCGGACAGCAACTCAGGCATGCATGGTGCTGCCATTACCCTGCTGTGTGCTCGTCAGACCCGCCGCCCTGCGCCGTTCCTCCAGGTCACCCTTCCTGGTTCACAACCCTGCCGTGCGCGCTGCGCTCTCGGCCAACAACTTCACCTATGACTCCAGGTGGGCGCCTGCTGGTGCCGCCGGGCTTCCGCATCCTGTGCCCGCTCTCCTGCGCGCCGCGCACCACGCCCCATCCTTGCGTACCCAGCCCTCGTGTCCCTGCCATGTCCCTGCAGCATCGTCGAGTACTGGAAGACCGACTCCTCCCCCTCCTCCGACGCCCGCCTCTGGCCCTACTCAATGGACTACGGCATCCCTCAGGCCTGCGACTGGACCGCGCCCTCGGGCAACTGCACCGCCACCGAGCGCTGGCCGGGGCTGTTTGAGGTTCCGCTCCAGGTCAGTGCTGGGCTGCTGTTGCACTGCCGCTGCACAGGCCCGTGGCTGCGGCACCTCTTCACTCTCGCCTGCACCGCTCGGGCCGGTTTTCTGCAGGCGATGGAGAACGCCACTGGCAACGCGCTCTACAGCATGGACCCCGACGCCGTGAGCGCCGCCCAGCTGCTCAGCCTGCTGATGCAAAACTTCCGCTACAGCTACGATGCCAACCGCGCTCCGATGGGGGTGTATGTGCACACGCCCTGGTGAGGCGCAAGAATGTGGCAGGGACGGCGGGTGTCCAGCGGTGAAGATGAATCTTACTGTCTGCATGCTGCCGACTGGCACCTCCCTTTATCAGCAGCACGACGTGCACCCTCCTCTCTGTCTGCACGCAGGCTCCAGAGCACCGCCCACCAGAACGCACTGCGCAGCTTCATTCAGGCCGTCCAGGCTCTGCCCGATCGGGATGTATGGTTTGTGACCATGAGTCAGGTGCGTGCCGCCTTCTGCACCCATGCACCCACATCCACGCTGCCAGCGCATTGCACCAAGTACGCACTCTCCCCTCTGCTGCAGGTTGTAGACTACATGAAGGCGCCGGTGCTTTCCACCCAGATGAGCGCCACCATGACCTGCCGCACCCGCGACGTCACGTCTGCCGGTGAGGAGTGATGGGAGTGCATTTGGGTGCCGAACAGGACAGCCGAGGCTACCAGCCTGCGACAGCAGCGTCTCACGCTACCTACCTCGTCCGCTGTTGCAGCCGCCCCCGCCTGCCGTGTGTACACTGTCGTTGCCGGAGACTCGCTGTTCTCCATTTCCACTCAGCAGGCAAGAGGGATGTGCAGGGAGAGGCAAGCAGGCTCTGATCCATGGCAGGGCTGCGCACCGCAAACCTTATGCTTGGAGCTGCCTGTCCTCGCCTTTGTTGCAGGGCGTGGCTGTGGCTGACCTGGTGGCCGCTAACCCCTCTGCGCTGGGCAACGCATCAGCGATGCTCGCACCCGGCATGCGCCTCAAACTGCCGCCCTGGAACGCCTCCTGCACCGCCAGTTCCACCGTGACGCCGGACCAGTGCGTCAGTCACACCGTGGCAGCGGGAGAGTACCTGGACGAGATTGCCCTCAACTCAGGCGTGGCCCTCGCTGACCTGCTGGCCGCTAATCCGAGTGTGTCGGCCACCAAGGCGCTGACGGCTGGTCAGGTGCTGCGCATCCCGCCTTGGCCCATCGAGTGCACACTGGGCAACTTTTCGCAGCCGGCACCCAGCCCCAGCCCCTCGCCCGCTGCTGCGAGCCCCGTGCCCGCTCCGGTGGCTGCCCCGTCTGCGGCGCTGCAGACCCTGTCCATCAAGCTCTCTGTCACTGGTGAGTCGTGTGGATAGCTGATGTCATCCTCTCCCTGGCGCAGTGGGCCGCACTCTCCTCCACACCCTGCCGCCACCCTCTCCCTCCCGTGTCGCAGGCGTTGACAAGGCCACGTTTGACGCCAGCTATGCCTCGCGCCTGGCGCAGAGCGTGGCTGTGCTGGCCGGGCTGCCTGCCAGCCAGGGCGCAGTCACCTCGACCTCCACGGTCAGCGCCACCCAGCGCCGCCTGCTGGAAGCCCAAGGCGACCTCGGCACCCGCCGCCGCTCGCTGCTGGCGGTTGAGCAAGTGGTGGAGGTGCAGCTGTCGCTGTCCACCGCCTCCTCCGATGCCACGCTCGCCGCGCTGAACCAGGCGCAGCAGACGGGGATGCTCGCCGCCGTGCTGTCAGCGCTGGGCCTCACCCTCGTGCCCGGCTCCCTCCACACCGTGAGCGGCGCCGCCTCCGCGCCCGCCGCGGCGCCCGTCGCCGCGTCGCCCCTGCCCACGGTCGGCCAGTCGCCCGCGGCCACCAGCCACGCCCCCGCCCCAGCGCCTGTCGCTGCCTCGGGCGCCCCTGCCGGCGAAGGCGGCAGCTCCAGCCACCTGGGCGCCATCCTGGGCGGCGCCATCGGCGGCGGTGTGGGCGCGATCCTCCTCGCCGCCGTGGTCGTGGTGGTCCTGCGCAGGCGGACGGCGTCCGCCGCCGTCGCCAGCAGCAGCGAATCCCTACGCTCGACCTTCAACCCCGCCTTTGCGCTGCCCGGCGCCACCGCCCGCCTGTCGGTGCGCACCGGCGCCGGCGCGCCCAAGGACGCGCGCGCGGAGCAGGAGCTGGATGGGGTGGTTGTGCGCACGGCCACACCCTCGTCGGCGCGCGCGCGCGCCGTCTCCGGCACGCCCGCCGTGCCCTTCTGAGTTTGCGCGCGCCGCTCTGCGCAACACACAGCCACCCCATCAGCCTGAGATTGACGGCTGCTCCCTCTGCTATTATATTCCCTCTTGTTTGACTGAAATTACTGTAACCGAGTCAGCACTTCTCTTGCCCACTCGGCGATAGCACATGGTCAACTAGGCACAGGTGTGCCGCGCTGTGCTGCCATGCTCTCTCGGCTTTCCGCACACACAGGCGCGCCCGTCCACGCGCCGCCAGCTGCGCCCGCCGCCCCTGCTGGCAGCACACGTCCCCGCCGCGACCTGCCTGTTCTACACTCTGCCTGCTCCCCGCGCCAGTCCTTCACTTCTTCTTCTTGGCCGCGCCGCCCATGCTGCCCAGCTTGCCCTTGGGGCCCTTGGCGGCGGCGCCCTTGGCGCCCTTGCCCCCCTTGGCTGGCTCCGGCTCCTGCGACGAGAGGGAGGTGGGGAGGTTGCTCCGCCAAGGCGACGCTGCGCCCACAGGGGAGCTAACGGCGGCACTGGAGACCTGGCGCCCAGACGGAGGCTGCAGCTGTGTTGCGCTTGCCTTGCGCTTGCCGATGGTCGAGGACTTCACCACCGCAGGCCCAAAGAAGCTCTCCAGCCGGCCCTGCAGGGAGGCGGGGTGGGGCGGCGTCGCTGGTGGCACCGGCCCTCCTGCCGCGCACGTGGCGATGGTTCCGCGCAGGCCGCCCGCCGCCTGCCAGAGGCACGCCCCTACCGCCGCCGCCCTCGTCCGCACAGTCCCTCCACCCGCCGCCGCCCAGGTCCTACAGTCCTACAGTGCTATTCCAGCTCCAACTACACGCTTCCTTTACACACGACACAGCCCGCTCTCTCTGGGCACATGCGCTCCCGCATGCCCCCTCGCGTGCGTCCACCACCCTCCCCCACAGGCACCTACCCCCGCCACCCCCCCACCTGGTTGGCCTTGCCCCTGGCCGCCAGGATGCGGTCCACCGCTTTGCGCACGCGGTCCTCCGCAAAAGTCTTCTCGTGCACCAGAAACTGCACCAGTCCCTCTGCAAGGGGCGGGGGCGTTGCGGGGAGCATTGGGCCAAGGGAGGCGAGGGGGCGCCTCGCGCCCACGCACAGAAAAATGCACCGCGTGGCGCAGCAGAAGGGGCGCGGGCGGCCGGCGCGCCCCGGCGGCCCTGCCACCTGCGCGCTCCCGAGCGTCGCACGGAGCGCAGCAGGCATAGCGCACGAAGCGCACCCGTGTCGGGCGCGGTCCACCTGAGCGCAGGGATGTCGCTGCCTTTGAGCACATCGGGCTCTGTAGTTTGGAGAAAGCATGGGGCAGGAGGGTGAGGATTGGCCAGTTGCGCGCCGCGCGTGGCCGCAGCTGCGCCCAGCTTGGCTTGGGTGCATGCGCCGCCCCTGTCCAAGAGCGCCGCCGGCGTGCCGCGCACCCTTGAACAGGCGGCGGGCCTCCTGGTATGGGAAGGGGTCTGGGATCTGGAACTTGGAGGAGTCGAGCTCCTCCAGGACCTGTATGGGCGGAATGGGGGAGGGCAGCGGATGTGGAACGGGTGTGTTGGGTGGCGCGTGCTGTGTCGCCCACCGCAGGACAGCGGCGGGCGGCGCAGCCGTCGCTCAGCACCGCGCCACCTGCCCCGCCCCCTGCTCCGACCCACTCCTCGGCCGCACGCAACACCTCCCCTTCCCTTACACCCCCCTCCCTGCGCCCCTCTTTCCCCGCCGCCCTGCTCCCTCAGACGTCCCTTGGCCCCGCTCTGCCCTGCCCCGCCCTGCCGCCCTGCCACCCCCCCGCCGCCCCGCCGCCCTGCCGCCCTGCCACCCTGCCACCCCCCGCCGCCCCGACCGCCCCGGCTCGCCTTGTCGATGCTGCCGTGCTTCTTGACCAGGCTCAGCGCGCGCACCGGGCCGATGCCCCCGATCTTGCTCGTGTAGTCGCAGCCGCACAGGATGCAGCTGCGCAGGGGGAAGGGGCGGGGAACGCGGCGCCGCAGAGGTGGGGCGGATGCGGCGGCAGGCGCGGCGGCGGCAGGGCCGCGAAGCACGCAGCTGCGCAGGGGGAGCTGCTCAGCTGCTCACAGGTCGATGAACTGGTCGTCTGTCAGACCCAGCAGCTCCAGCACCTGAGGGAGTGCAGAAAACGCGGGGCTCGAGAGCGGCCGTGCCCCCCACCACCACCACCACCCACCCACACACACACACACAGTCAAGCCAGACTCCACCCTGGCAGCGCCCCGCACCCCCTCAGATCTCCAACTACCCGGTCCCCCACCCTCGGGCCTCAGCCACCCTGGGACACAGTCTCGTGAGCCCCCCACCCACCCATACCCCCCCACCCCCCACCCATACACACACACACACCATCACCACCACCACACACACACACACACATACCGCACCTGCGCGCGGTCAAACTCGGTGACCGCGAGCTTCTGGGAGGCGGGGGCCATGAGGTGGCGCACGAGGCGCGGCGTGCCAAAGGTGAGCGAGTCCATGTCCTCGGTGGCGATGCCATACACCAGGCCCTCCTTGTTCAGCTGTTGGATGGGGGGGGGGGGGAGAAGGGGGAGAAAGGGTAAGGTGGTGGAACGGGATGAGAGGGTGGGGGAGCAGCAGGAGAGATTGGAGAATCGTGGATGCATCGAGGCGGCTGCGGCGGCAGCGGCGGCCGGCCCCCCCCCCCCCCCCCCCCCCCCCCCCCCCCCCCCCCCCGCCGGCCGGCCAGGCAAAGCGCCNCCTCCACGCTCCCCCGCACCTGCCCCCCACGCCCCCGTCCGCTGCGTGGCCCCCTCCCTCCTCATCCATTTCCTCCCATCCCCCACCCACCCACCGCGCGCTTGCTGTACTTCTCCACATCCTCCTCTTTGCCCGCCTGCAGCGCCAGGGTGGGAGGAGGGTTAGAGGCGCTCGCACGGCGGCAATGTGTGGCGACGCCCAGCCCAGGGTCCCACACCCCGCCCTCGCGCCACTGTGCACGGCACCTGCGCCCCTTGCCCGCGCCCGGGGCGCACGGACGGGACAGGCACATGCGTACTTCCTCACTTCCACCGCCGCCCTCGGCTCTGCCTCAGCCCCTTTGCCTCGGCCCTTTGCCGCCATCCCTTCCCGTGCACGCACACAGCACGTGCAGTGCAGGACGTGCAGACTGCGCGCACCTCCTTTGCCGCCTCGAGCTCCGTGTTGGCCTCCTCGCGCCGGGAGCTGCGCTTGGCGAGCTCTTCGCGCTTGAGGTCGGGCGGCTTGCCCTCGAAGACAAAGCTGTGACAAAAGGGGGAGGGGGAGGGGGAAGGGGGAGTTGGAGGGGGGAACGGAGGAGTGCAGCAGCTCAGCTCACGCGAATGGAACGAAAGGCGGGGGGCGTGCAGGAGCGCAGCTCAGGCAGGGGGATCAGGGTAGAGAGGGTGGATGGGAGCGGCGGCAGAGGGGAGTGGGGCGGGCGGCGGGTGCGGCCGACGGCACCGCGGTGCGTCCGGCTGCCAGGGCGACGGCCCCGCGCGCAGGTGCCGGCGGCGGCACGCGCCGCGGCCCATGCCCTCCACAGTGCTGCCCTGGTGCAAACACCAGTGAGATACAAGCACCAGCGACATGCTCACACGGGCTTCATGCCGGCCTCGAGCATGCGGGCCGTGCGGAAGAACATCCCCTGCAGATGGCTGCACGGAGGGCAACACACGCGTGTGCAGTGCCGAGGAGGAAGGGTGGCGAAAGGGCAACGGGTGGCGCGGGGCACAGGCATGGACGCTGCCTGGAGCGGGGGCGAGCAGGGGGCGCGCGGCCCGGGCGCGGCGCCCCGCGCGCCGGCCGCCCAGGCGGCGCGGCACGTCGAGGGAAGGCGGCCCGCAGAGGAGGCGCCTCCGGAGCGCACCTGGTCACCTCCCCCGCCTCGCTCGTCAGCAGCTGGTCACCCTGCCGCCCCACCACCACCTGGTGCACGGGGGCAGAAGACGGGGCAGCCCGCGCGGCGCGGCGACTTCGCTCTTCTGCCAGCCGCACTTTGCGCAACGCAGAGCGCTGGCACGCCCGCCTCCTGGGCTGGCCTGCCACAGCAGCAGCTGCTGCCTCTGATCCTCCTGCTGCCGCCCGTCACCCCAGCGGACACCCCCTCCTCCTGCTGCCGCCCAGCCTGTGTGACCACAAGCTTCTTGCTGCTGCTGTCTGTGCTGTCTGCAAAAACCAAGTGCTATTCTCTCACCAGGAAGGAGTAGATGTGCATCGATGCGTCCACCGCAATCTTCCGGCCAAAGTAGTTTTCAAACTTCTGCTCCTTCATGCACCCCGCCGCGTTGTCGCCCAGCAGCTTGGTCAGCCCCTGCGTGCAGCGGCAGGAGCAGGGTGGGGCGCGGCGGTGGCGGGGTGCCAGGCGGGCGGGTGGGTGCAGCGGGCAGGATAGTCAGCGGCCCTCGCGAGCTCCAGCGGCTGGCCGCACAGGCGGCGGCTGCTAGGCGGGCGCAGGAGCTCTCGCGGAGGGGGGGAAGCGATCATGCGTGTGAAGAACTATCGGCCCTCTCCCTCAGCGCTTTGCACTTGGCATCACACCTGAATCCCCATGGCGCCGGCAGATCGATCCTAAGCGCGAGGTCCCGATCCGAGTGAGCCGAGATAGTGGGCTGCGACACGCACCAACGAGCAGGCAAGGACAAGATGAAGGCGAAAACACCAGCGCCCGGCTCTGCTGCGGCTGGCCATTTGAAGCGGCAGAAGACACGGGGCAGGCGACGAGCAGCACGGTTGCCAGCATGCTCTCCGACCCATGCAATTGCAGCTGATGCGGCTGTCGAGCAAGCACTGAGTTACAGGCAGAGGTGTCTCACTCTACGCCGTCTCACTCTTCGACCGGGCAAGCACAGCATCATGCAAACGCAACGACGCCACGCGCATCAGGCGCGGGCGTGAAGGAAAAGAACCGGAAACCCATCAGATCAGAACAGAGCGGCGGCAGCAGCCAGCAGGCCCAGCAGTAGCGTCAGCTGAGGCGCCAGGCTGCCGGCGCCAGAAGACGCGGTGGCGACGACAGCGTCGGCTGGCTTGGCCACCGCGGGGGCGGCCGCCACCGGCGCGGGCGCGGGCGCGGGGCTGTCGAGCGCCTTGCGGGGGGCGGGCGTGGGGGCCTCTGCGTCGGTGGGGGTGGCGCCACCGGTAGTGGTGGTGGTGGTGGTGGTCGGGGCGCCGGCGGGGGCCTTGCCACAGTAGCTCTTGTCAATGGTGTAGGCGGCGGGGAGGTTGCCGTTGCCGACCAGCACCACGTTGGTGCAGTCGCACACGTCGTCGATGTTGATGACGGCTGCGCGCGCGCATTAGGTCAGGTTGTTATGGTGAGGGCAGCCAGGGGCAGGCGGGAGGCGAGCGCGCTGGCGCGCATGCCAGAACATCCGCCAGAACGGGCAGGCCAGCACACTGCTGCTAGCCACTCACTGCCGATCTTGATGATCGAGTCGTTGGTCAGGGTGGGGTTGACAGCCAGCAGGTCGCCAGTGGTCTTGCCGTACTGCGCTTGGCCGTCGGGGGGGTGTGGGTGGGGAGACGGGTGTCAACAGAGCTGCGCACCCTGGCACCACACACAGAGGTCCCCGCCCAACATCCACGCCCACTAGCGCTGCCCACGCGCCCAGCTGCCGCCGCAGCCGTGAAGCCCCACCTTGGTGGCGATGATGTAGAGGCCCTGGCCGCTCTGCATCTGCGCCACGCGGCAGGTCTTGGCGGTGTCGGAGGGCAGCTTGGCGGGCTTCTGGTTGGCGGGGTTGTTGCACTGCACGGCGCAGGGAGCGGGGTCCGGTGCGAGAGGCAGTAGGCAGTGAGCATTGCGTGGCGGGTGGAAAACAAAGCATGCGCTGGAAGAGCACGGCGCGTGCTGGATGGCAGCATCAGGAGCGGCACGCGGGCCGCTCGTCGCACCTTGGAGATCCAGGGGGGGAAATGCAGCGGCTGGTTGGGCACCAGGCTCGACCGATCAGTCAGGTTGTTCAGCTTCATCAGCTCAGATGCGTCGAGCTGCGGGGAGGGACACGGTACAGGGCGCGGGTTTGGCGCGCCCTCCCAGCACGCCTGCCCACGCACGTCAGCGCATGGCCCTGCCGGCCTGCCGGCGCCGCACGTCTGCTTCCCGCCGCTTCAGCCCTTCGGAGGTGGCAGCGCCCGTCCTGTCATTGTGCAACTGCTTCCACCACTGCCCCGAAACCCCAACATGCAGAGATGTGCAGGGCAACCGCAAACCCTAGTAGCACCCTATCCAGCAGGCAAGCTTTTTCACCTTGTACAGGCCGGCGATCTGGTTGATTGTGTCGCCGCTCTTGACGATGTAGACCTGGCAGGGCGCCACGGTGTCCGCGGGGTCGGCGCAATCCTCCATGTCCCTGCGGCAGGTGGGCGCCGGCGCAACGGGGGAGGAGGGCGTTGGCCGGGCACGCAGTGCAGGCCCGCGCGCGGCTGCGGCGCGGCTGCGGCGCGCCGGCCGCCCACCAGCCAGGGAGGCGGAGATAAGAGCCGGGGGTGGGGATGTCGGAGGCGGGGATGGTGTCGCCGTTGAGTGATTTGATGTCATTCTCGGTCACGCCCAGCGACTGTGCGATGGTGGCCAGCGTGTCGTTGGCCTGCACCTGGTAGGCCAGGCACCAGGTGGGCTCTGCGTGGGGGAGGAAGCAGAGGGAGCGGGCAGGCGGGGTGTGTGGCGTGGAGGGCGCAACGGGGGGGGGGGGGGGGGGGGGG
>PCFQ01000079.1:552929-568934 GCA_003063905.1 Chlorella sp. A99 | reverse complement strand
GGGGGTGGGGGGGGGGGGGGGGGGGGGGGGGGGGGGGGGGGGGGGGGGGGGGGGGGGGGGGGGGCAGGCAGCGCTGGCGGGAGCATCCGCAGGGGGCAGCGCGCTCACGGGTGGCAATGACAAACTTGCAGCCGGCGGTGTAGCCAGGGAGGGGGATGACCTGGTTGGCCTGCGGGGGTGGCAGGGCAAGTGCGAGCATACGCGGCAGGGGTGAGCGCTTTGTGCGGCAGGGCAGCGCCACCCCGCCGCCCGACCCTGCCGGCTGCACATGCTGCCCAGCGCCCCTTTGCTGGTGCTTGACCACAAGCGAACAAACCTGCAGGGGGGTGGTATCACTGTAGCCAATGTACTTGGTCAGAGTTGCGACCAGCTCCTCTGCACAGGTGCAACGTGGCAGGGGGCGTCACCTTCCAGAACCACGGCGGCACAACCTGCCTCCCCGGCCATGGAGTGCTCCGCGCAGCCGGTTCGTGCCGCACCCTGGGTGAAGGCATTCTTCTTGTTGGCGGCCACGATCTGAAACAGGCCGTCACCAGGCTGGACGGTGTAGGTGGGGCAGAGGTCTGGAGCACAGGAGAGGCGCAGGCGGGCGGGCGTGCGTGAGCCGCAGGCGCAGCTGTCGGTGGCTGGTGGGCGCGGCGGGGCCGCGATCGACTTTCGCAGCGCCCCGAGGATATTCTCACCCTGGGCCGCGAAGGCGGCGCCCACGCCCAGCAGGGCGAGCAGGAACAGCTGCTGCTTCATGATGGGTCCGCTCGATCTGCAGCAGCGCAGGCTTCCATGTGCTTGCTGCGAGCTAACAGGGTCTCTCCGCCTTTCCAGCGGCCCCCTGACAGGCGCACAACCGTTCGGCGTCGCTCCGCTGCGCCCACCTGCTCTGTGGCCGCCGCGAGTGCCTGCCGCAAGCCAAGCAACACGAGAGACGACGCAACTGGAAGAACGCGGCACAATCAACCACCGCCCAACCGCCTATCGGCTGGCCTATCGACCCCGGCCTGCGGCACCCAGCCGGCCCCTCAACTCCCATCCTGTTCACCGTGATGATTCTCTGGTTGCGACTCTCGGTGGTGGATGTTCCTGCTGGGAGGCTGGGCAGCAGCTGACGGTCGCAACCAGACGGCCGCCGCACCGGCGTCGGGGCCCTCACGCGGACCTCCCGCCCTCAGAGAGATGGCTTTACAAATCCATAGAAATCAGTAACAGGAATAGGAGGGGGGAAACAAGAGGAGGAACGCAATCACCTGCACAGCATCACCTGCAACGAGCACGCGCATATATAGGGGTGGGCGCCTTGACGGCGCGTCATCCGGCAGCGGCGCCCTCGGCCGCCTCATGCTGCGCCCTGGGCGGCGCCGGCACCGCCCCTCCCCGAGCGCTGGCGAGGCGAGCGCGGCGAGGTGGAGGTGCCGCTGGCCTCGTCAGCTGCCAGGCGCGCGGCGCGGGTCATGACCTTGGCCGGGGCGCCGGCAGTCAGCGTCGCCGTCGCGCCCGCGGGACCCAGGCCCCGCTGCGCCTCGGCTTCGGCCGCCGCACGGCGGCGCCGCACCACGATGACGGCCACAAGCGCCAGGAGCAGCAGGCCGGCCACGCCGCCAACCACGCCGCCCACGATGGCGCCGATGGGGGCAGAGGAGCCGCCAGAGGCGGAGTCGGCGGAGGAGGCCGCGGGCGCGGGCGCGGGGGCGGCGACCGCCTGGCCGTCGAGCCGCACGGAGCTGGGCGCCAGGCCGAGCGGCGCCAGCGCGGCAGCCAGGCTACCGCTGGTGGTGGCGGCAGCCAGCGTGGCAGTGGTGGCGGCCGGCGACAGCGTCGCGATGGTGGTCTGCGTCGCCAGCACGTCGCTGACACTCTGCAGACGGCGCTGCGTCACGCCAGCAGACGCGACGCCGGTGACGGCCACATAGGAGACGGGGACGCCGGCGACGCCGGCGACGGCCGCGATAAAGCGCGTTTGCAGCACCGCAAACTCAGACACCGAGGCGCCAGCGAGCGTCATGGACAGCTGCAGTGGAGGCAGGGGGGGGCGAGGGGCAGCGCAGCCTCAGCATCTTGCTGCAGCAACTGAGCCGAGGCCCGAGACAATCCCAGTCCCGCCGGCCCTGCCCACCTTGACGCTGGTGCTGGGAATCAGAGGCGAGGCGGGAGAGGGCGAGGGCGAGGATGCGTTGGCCGTGGCGTTTGCGACGGCAGGGGAAGGCGAGGCGGTGGCTGGCTTGGGCGAGGGTGAGGGGGACTTGGAAGCCGCGACGGGCGAGGGCGAGGCGACGACGACGGGGGAAGGGGACGGCGACTTGGCCACGACCACGGGCGAGGCGACCGGCAGCGTGACGTTGGCGTTGCCAGTGACGATGACTGGCGAGCCGCAGGAGTCGGGGAAGGGGGGCAGCTTGATCGTCTTGCCGGGGGTGAGGAGTGAGGGGTCGGCAAGCTCAGGGTTCGCCGACACAATGTCGGCCACAGTGGTGGCAAACTTGAGGGCAATCAGCGCAATGCTGTCGCCCTATAGATAGGGAGGGAGGGGGGAAGGGATGAGGGAATTAGAATGGGGAGGCGCTGCAGCGCAGTCTGCAAGCATGGGAGCATCAACAGCGCAACGTGCGCATGGGCTGGCGGGCGAGCACATGCCTGGAGGACGACATAGCCCCTGCAGTTGGTTACAGCGCCCGTGGGCGGGGAGGTCACGGTGCCGGCGCCGCAAGAGGAGGGGAAGGGCTGGAAGGAGGCAGAAGGGGACAACAGCACATCAGCAGTTGAGCAAGGTAGCGAGCGTCGCCGCTGTGCGGTGCGCGGCAGTCAGCAGTCTGGGCGGGTGCTCACCGGGATCCTGATGCGCTGCCCTGGCGACAGCACCGAGCCAGTGGTGAGGCCGATGTTGACGGAGAGGAGGTCACTGCTCGAGATGTAGAAGGCCGAGGCGATGCTCCAGACAGAGTCGCCGGCCGTGACGACGTACACGCGGCACGAGGGGGCGTCAGAGCCGGGATCGGCGCATGTGGCGTCATTCCAGGGCGGCAGGCGAAGGTAGGTGCCGACGGCCAGCGGGCCAGTGCCGCTGTAGATGTCCGAGTTGAGGGTAGCAAGGTCGGGGGTGTAGAGGCCAAAGCTGGAGGCGATGGAGGCCAGCGTGTCGCCCGTCTGGACCTGATACATCTTGCAGGTCTCCACTCCGCCTGCGTGCGCGGGCACGGGGGGGTGTGGGGGTGGGACAGGTGCTGCTTGAACCCAAGGCAGGCAGGCACCATGCATCGCCAAGAGCGCACGCGCCGCCCATGCGAGCGCCGTTCGCTCGACCTGGCCTGCGCCTCACCCGAGTTGGCGACGTATGCGCAGGACGGCTGCCAGGGTGGCAGGCAGATCTGCTGGCCCACTTGCAGCATGGTGGTCGAGGTGAAGCCGATGCACTGCTCGAGCGCAGTCAGGAGGTCGTCTTGAAGCACGCCGTTGGCGTTTGCGATCGACCACAGGCTGTCGCCGTTCTTGATGACGTACGAGCGGCACAGCGTGGCGCTGGCGGTCGCGCAGCAAGCCGCAGCCAGCACGCAGGCCAGCGCCAGGCGCGCGGCGGAGCGGGCCATGGTGGGCAGTAGAGGGGACGCGGTGCAGCTGCGACCTGCGGCGGAGGGCAGGCGGGCGGGCGAGTGGTTGGGTGGCTGGCAAGCCGCAAGCGCAGCTCCCGTCGCCCCAGCGGCGTCACGAGGCCACGCGCTGCCCAATTCGAAAAGTAGCGCGTCCAACTACCAGCCCCGCAACCACCCATTCGGTTTCCCTGCTGCACTTCGCCCTCAGAGGCTCTAGAGCCTTCAAAGAGGCCGCTCCAGCGCCCTCGAGCCACCTGTCCTCACTGGCTTTGGACGCGCGATAGCGGAGTACGAGGACGCCCAGGCAGCCGGCAGCAGTGCACGCGACACGGGAGAAGCGGCCGGGAAGAGATGAGTTGAACAGAGTGGCGAGAATGAGAGCAGGCACGGTTTATGTGGGCGGCCTCTTATTTAAGAAAGCTCTCCAAACGCCTCAGCTTCCCGATCTATGGCCAGTTTGCGGTTGAAAGACAGAGCCCTCACGTTGGGCCCCAGGTTGCGGGGCTGCTGCACGGGTCAGCCGCTGCACGCCGCCGCCAGCCGCTGCAGCCTGGTGATGCTGGTGAGATGGTGATGGTGATTGCCAATTTCAGCCTTGCCTTATTCTTCCTCCTCTGCACACTGATCTCTCAAAAGAGTTCTCCTCCAGACCTCCTTCTGGACACGCAGTCAAGAGCTCCATGCGAGGGCCCTCCGACGCCGCCGGGGGCGGATGGGAGGGGCGACTCACAAGGCAGAGCGCCCAAATGATGCCCAAAAGCCGCGCGCCGCAAAGTCCAGGTTGCCACCACACAGGATGACGCCCACGTTCTTCAGGTGGGCATAAGCAGGGCTTCGCGTGAGCGCGAGCGTAGCCGCCAGCCCAGCTGCGCCCGATGGCTCCACCACCACCTTCATGCGTTCGAAGCACAGCTGCATCGCATCCACCACCTGGCAGAGGGTGCAGGGCGCAGCAGCAAGGTGCGGCGTGAGCAGTTGGTTGCAGTGGGCGCAGCAGAGCAGAGTCGAGAGCAGCTCACTAGGCAGATGTAACGCTGGCAAACGGAGCCAGGGCAAACGGGAGCCCCTAGCGAGCCGCCACCCAACTGCTGCCGCTGCCCACCTCTTCCTCTGTGATGACTACCACGCCGTCCACCAGATCGCGCACGATGGGCCAGGTGAGCTCCCCCAGCCTGCAGGGGAGGCGGGGCGCATGTGTAGCCGGCCTGGTGCTGCAGGCAGGTGCCTCTGCCAGATGGGCTGGCCTGCCCCCCCCACGCCGACCTGAACACGCAACCGTGGCCCCCACTCCTGCAAGCCCTGCCCCCACACCTGGCCTCCAGCCCGTCACAGATCGTCTCTGGCTTGTCCAGCCGCACCAGTTCCCCCCGCGCCTTGCACGCCGCGACGTCGGCCGCCACGCCACTCCGCCCGCACGGCTCCGCCGCCAGCACCGTGATGCCTGCGCCACACGCAAGGGGGCGACCGGGCCTGGCGTCCGGTCGAGATCTGCGACAGCCTGGACAGCGGGCGTGCACGCGTGTGAGCAGCCTGGCATCACCTGGCTTGAGCGCCTTGGCCGCGATTGCCACGCCGCTGAGCATGCCGCCACCAGAGACGGGCACGATCATCGCATCCAGCTGCACAAGGTGGGGCGAGAAGCGCGCGCTGGATCAAGGGCACTGGAACGGCGGCCCGCATGTTGCCGCCCGTGCGCGCCGTTGCCGACGACCTGAGGCGTCGGCCACCCATGCCTCGCCCTATTGCTTTCCTCCCTAGCATATCCCAGACCTGTGCGTGGCCCCATGACTGTCTCCTGCTTGTTCACCTGCGGCACCTGGTCCAGCAGCTCCAGCGCTATCGTGTCCTGCCCGGCGATCACGAGTGCGTCGTTGTACGGCGGCACGTACGTTGCGCCCGTGGCCTCCTGCACCCGCCGGCACGCCGCCTCTCGCGCATCAATCGTGGGCTCGCACACCACGAGCCGCCCGCCGTAGCTCTCCACCGCCGCGCGCTTGATCTGGGGCGTGTTGCTGGGCACCACGATGTGCGCGGGGACGCCGCGCAGTCGTGCGGCGTAGCTCAGCGCTGCCGCGTGGTTGCCCGAGGAGTGGGTGCAGACGCCGTGCGCGGCCTCGGCCTCGCTCAGGCTCAGCACGGCGTTGAGAGCACCGCGGACCTTGAAGGCGCCCGTCCGCTGGAACACCTGAGATGAGAGGTTCGAAGGATCGGGGCGGCGCACTCGGTGAGGCAGCAGCGAGGGGTACAGCGGGCGGTGCGACGTGCAACGGCAGCAGGAGGAGCGCGCGCTGTTCAGCGGCAGAATGAAGGGCGGCAATGGGCAGCACCTGCCTCTGCTTTGAAGAACAGCTGGCGCTCGGCCAGCCTGTCCAGGGTGGAGGATGTGATCACCTGCCAAGACAGGGCGTGGCGCATGTCAAGCCAATGGAAGCAGAGCACCGAAGCAGCAGCCAGCCAGCACACGCCGCCTCTGTGGCGCACACCCCTCCGCCCACGCACCGGCGTAACGCATGCGCCGCCGGCTCCCGCCGCGCTCCCTCCTTCGCGTATCCGCTCTGCCGCCTCCTGGATGTCACTCAGCGTGCAGCAGTACTGTGCTGCAGGCGCTGCAGGTCCCATGATGCGCGAGGGCTGGCGGGCGGGCGGGCAGGAGGGGGGGCAGGAGGTTCTGGGCCGGGCAGTCGGGGGTCGGGCGGTCGGCAACAGATGGCGCGCCCTCCCTCCTCTGCTGGCCTGCCGATCTGTGCGGCTCTCCGCAATCGGTGGAGTCTTAATCTTGCTTTGAGCGAAAGGCCGTGGGCCAAAGCAATTCACGCACGATCAGAGCGATGGCGGTGTGATGACAATATTGCAATAGAGAGGGGGGTGTGGGAGGAGACGGCCAGGCGAGAGGAGACTGTGCCAGTGTGCCGCTGGCGTTCCAGTCCGCCCGGCGGACTGCCGCCTGCCGCCTGCCGCCCCACGTGCCACCCACATAGACAGGCCATGTTCACGTGTGCAAAAGGCGATTGCAAGTGCAATGCAACGCCCCCCTGGGCCTCCCTTCCAGCTGCCTGTTTCCATGCATGCCGTGAACGCCAGCCGCCCTCAGAGGTGCTGGGTTGCCAGCGGGTTGGTCAGCATGCTGGTCGTGGACCAGCTGTCGCCCTGGGGCATCACCATGGCTGCACTGGCCGCATAGGCAGCCCCGCCGCCGCGCGCGCCCTGCGGCGCGGCCGCTGCACGGCGCTGCTGCTCCTGCGAGGGCCACATGGGAAGGATGAGGGAAGGATCAACACGACTTGTGGGCCCTTGTGCCTGATCACTTGTGCATACAAGCAGGTGCCCTGCCCCGCCTTGCCGCGCCTTTGGGGACCCACTTCGCACCTGCTGTGCTGCGGAGATCTTCAAGCCCAGCACGCGCGCCGTGAACTGGCGGCGGCACACCGCCCGCACTTGCCGCAGGTACGCCTCTGGCGCCACTGCACACAAGCGAGCAGGGCAGGCGGCAGGCACAGGGCTCAGGGGGCGCTCCACGGAACAGCACAGCACCGAGCACGGCGCGGCGGCAGCTAGCGTGAGCAGCCGTCCCAGTGTGGCCCTCTGGTGGTCTGCACATACTCCATGGGCTCTCCCCACGGCTCACCCCTGCCAGCCTGCAGCGCCTTATCCAGCTCATAAAGGCAGTCCTCCATCGCCAGATCCTCGGCCTGGAGCAGGGGGTGCGCGGGAGGGAGGGGCGAGGGAAAGCGGGGGCGTGGAAGGAGGCAGGACCAGTTAGGTCGGGTTGGGAAAGGACGCTGCTGGCAAGGACATGCGGGGAAGGATGCTGTTGAGAGGGGAGTAGAGAACGTGGCGCGGCCCGCCAGGCGCGCTCCCTGACTTGCGCCTCCAGCGCCTGCTGCGACAGGGGGTCTGCTGCCGTCAGCATGTTGTCTGCAGAGGCAGGGCAGGCGCACAGTGGAACTATGCCCTGCAGCACCCATCCAGCACAGATAGCTCACACAGATTGGTGACGCGGGTAGCAACAGCGCGCTTGGCGCACCCGGGTTGAGGCTACCCTCATTCAGCGCTGCGGCCCGCGCCTCGTTCTCTGCCAGCCACGCCTCCAGCTGCAGGGAGTTGGGAGGCAACTGCTCTTGCCGCTCAGGATACAGCAGAGCACACGCATGGGGGGCACTGCGCGCCAGGAATGTTGTTACTGGATGGCAGTGTCAGGGCGCCTGCCATGTGCCGCGCACCTATTGGTTGCTGGCCGAAAGGTCTTGAGCGCGCTTGTCCAGGGCCAGCCGCTCTGCCTGCGCAAGGACGGAGAGTGATGCAGAGCAACATGGCTCTGCCACCTGGCTGCCCGCTGTTCCATGTTTGTAATGCCCGACGGGCACAGCCCCTGCATGCGCGCACCTGCAGCGCGTGCACCTCCTGCTGCAGCGTGGCTTCCCGCCGCCGCAGCTCCACCTGCGTGCCAAGAAGTCGTTGGCACACCATTTGGCATGAGCACCCCCTGCGCTCAGCTTGACGCAAATGGAGCAAAGTATCCGCCAATGCAGCACTGTGTTCGCGACACGACAACGCCCACCTGCTGGTCCATTTGCCTATGCGCCTCGGCCGCCGCCTTGTTGGTGGCCACTGTCAGCGATGCCTGCAGCCGCGCAGTCAGCTCCGCCACCGCCGCAGTCCGGAACGCAGACAGCAAGCTCTCTGTAGGTGAGAGCGGCGCGGCGGCAGCACAAACATCCAAGCTGAGGCAAGTGAGTCTCGCTTGCTCTCACACACTCAATCTGTGGCGACAATGCGCTCGGCGCAAGCGCACCTTGCGTGTGCTTGGGCGGGGGCGGCGGCGGCTTCGGCTTCTCAACCCATGGCGTCGGCTGCTCAACCCACGGTGGCTTCCCAATCACTGGTGGTTGCTCACGCAGTGGTGGCTTCTCGAATAGTGGTGGGTCCGAGCCAAACAGCATGGCCATGTCCTGCGCAGCAGGGGCGGCGTGGCCGGGCGCGTCACCACCCGGCTCGGCCCTGCTCAGGGTGGCGCGGGGCCCACAGGCCTGCAACCCATCACGCCTGCGCCATATCCAGCAGGTTGCTGCGGGGGTAGGCCCAGTTGTCGAGGTACATCGTGGCCACCAGGCCGCTGGCGTTGACGAACGAGTGCCTGCATCGCCCCCAGGACGAGGGATGCCAGCAGTGTGCCAGCCGCATCGCCTGTCATTGATCTCCATCTCCCCTTCCCCCGCTGCGCATTGCGATCTGATGTGCGGATGGGCATCAAGCGGATGGGCAGATCGCACCGTGCAGTACCCACAGCCTGGTCTACTCACGTTACCCCCACTCACACCCACCAACACACTCACACCAATACCACACCTGGGCTTGATGATCATGTTGTGCGAGGGCACCACGTACACGATCGGGCGCTGTAGCGGGTAGTTTTCGGGCAGCCAAACGGCCACCTGCTCGGGGGCGCGCAGGGGAGGGGCAAATCTCAGCCATGCACACAGCTGACCTGGCCTGCTGCACGTGCACTCAACGCCACAAGCTGTCATCCTGCATTCAACGCAGCTGGTGCAGCTCGCGCATGCAGGCGCCTCAAAAACGCACTGGGATGTTGTACTTGTGGCCCCCGTAGTGCATGGGCACCGTGCCTTGGGCGCACAGCAGGGTCGACGTCCTGCAGCATGCAGGCAGAGAGGGTGCGTGTGGTGGCTCCGTTGTCAGCTCATCAGCGGGCAGGAGCGACACGAGCAGCCACGCCACTGCATCTGCACCGCGCACTGACGTGCCTGCCATCCAGGTGCGTGTATGGCTGGGCCTTGAGGCGCAGCGCGGGAAAGTCCTGTGGCGCGGGGCAGGCACGCGCAAGCGCACGCATTTCAGAGCCACAGAGGCGGGGACTGCGCACATGCGTGAAAAAACCTCCAGTTCCCCCACGCCCCTCTGCATGCACTCACCTCCACAAGCTCTAGCAGGTGCTGATGCACCAGGGACACGAACTCGCGGTTGTAGGGCAGGGCGTCGGACCCCGTGCGCACCAGCGCCTCTGCACATGGAGGCGGAGGCAGAACCAGCATACGGCGGGGTCACCAGAGGTGTTGGGCTTGTCGTCTGTGCCTCGGCCTCTCTCCAATAATCACGGACGGACCTGCCAAAAAGGCATCAGCATTCTGCGGCGCCATGTCCGCTCAGCGCGGGCCGTGGCGGAGGAGGGGGCGGCAGGGGGCGCGCGGGCGGCGGGCGCTTGCCACCCAGCAGCCGGGCTCCGCTCAGGCCAGCCTCTTTTCACGCGCGTTTACGATGAGCGCGCGCTGGGCCCAGATCGCCAACGCGTGCGTCTGTGTGTGGATGAGTGCGTCTGTGTGGATGCGTACACAACTCGGCGCAGATCGCACAGCAAGAAGACGAAGAAGACAGACGCTCAAACGATTCCCGATTACACAGTGCACTGCAGTGGCGCTCGGCTCCCGCCACTGGCCGACCTGCCCAACGCCGTACAGCGCATTGCCACCAACGCCTTTATGAGACCAGCAGCACTCCCAGCAATAGGCCACTTGCGCCGACGATGGCAAGCACCAGCCCCTCCGCTGGCCGCCCTCCGCCCACCCTGCCCACATCCCGCCCAGCACGAGCGCGCAAGGGGACGCGTTACACACACCACGGCGCGGCGCGCCGCGGCAGCGGGCGCCTGGACCCTCAGAAGCTGCCGAACGCCTTCTTGCTGCTGGAGCCCGCGGGGACCACGCGCAGCACGTTGAACCGCACGGTCTTGGACAGCGGCCTGCGCGGGAGGGGCGGCGGCAGCGGCGGCGGCGGCGTGAGCGCCGGCAGCGACGGCGGGCGGCGGCGCGTGCGCCAGCAGCGAGCGCCCAGCCACAGCTCCCAGCCTCCAGCGCGCGTGCCGGCGAGCGCGCGGGCGGCCCGAGCGCGCTCTCGCCCGCGCCGCCTCCCCGAGGCCCGCGCGCCCTCCCTCCCTCCCCACCTGCACTGGCCGATCATCACGGTGTCGCCCTCGTTGCAGCGGAAGGCGGGCGAGATGTGCGCCGAGATGTTGGCATGGCGCTTCTCGTACCTGGGCAGGGGCAAAACAAGAGATTGGGTTGGGTTTAAGTTTAAAATTGTAGGGGGGCAGGGGGTGGATGTTTGTGTTTTTGGAGAGGGGCGGGGGAGGCGGCAGCGCGCATCTCGCGTCGGGTCGGCGCGGGGCCCGCGCCCGCTCCCCTGCTCCAGCTGCGCCCGCGCAGCGCCGTCGCCGACCCCGCCGCGCGCACACCACACCATGCGCCTCTGTGCTCCCGGCCCCACGCCCAGCAACTGGGCTTCCGTACTGCCCTGCCATCCTGCCAGCCCCGCCGCCAAGAGCGGGAGCACCAGCACGGGGGCTCCACGCCCGCCCCACCGTGCCTACCCGCCCAACATCGCCAGAGCGCAAGCCAGGGCGCGGGACGCACCGCTGGTACTTCTTGATAAAGTGCAGGTAGTCGCGGCGCACGACGATCGTGCGGTTCATCTTGGTGCTCTTCACCTGCGGCCCGAAACAACACGTATGTCGGCAGTTGGCTGTCGAGTCGATTGATCAGACTGATTGATCGACTTGATAGACCGATCGAAGGGACAACTGAGCGCGTCGCCTGTGCCGGCGCCAGGGGCTCGCGCGGCGCAGCCCGCCCCCTTGCAAGCAAAAAACGACAACAAACACAGCGCTGGGACGCGCCTTGCCCGCCAGGATGCGGCCGCGGATGGAGACGTTGCCGGTGAAGGGGCACTTGTGGTCCACATAGTTGCCTGGGGGAAAAGGAGGGAGGGGGAGGGGCAGGGGCACGGTCGGGCTAGCCCAGCAGCGCCGGCATGAGAACGGCAGGCTGCTGCTGTTGTCTCATCGCGCATCAGCCGCTGGTGCCACCACTGCCAACACCTCGACCCCTGCCCTGCCACCTCCCTCTGCTGCCCCTCCTCGTCCGATGCCACTGCCGGCGGCTGCGACAGCATCAGCCTGCACTGTGCCACGTCTCCTGCCGGCTGCTCCTGCCTGCCGCGCGCATGCCGCCTGGTTTCTTCGCTGCCACTCAGTGCGCGTGCGCCCGCCCTGCCCCCACCGCTGCTCTCACTGCTCATGCCATCGCTGCGCCCGATGCTTCAAACCACACCCTGCCAGCCTGGCGGCAGCTCCAAAGCACAGTCTGGCTGGGTGCCACAGCCTGCCTCCGCGCCCGCGCGCAGCATCTGCGGCTGCTCTAGATCGCGAGCCGCGCGGTTGCTGCCCCTTCTGCCTCACACTTCACCCCCTCCAACCAGAATGCAGCGCTGTGTATCCAAGCTGCCAAACACACTCAACCAAAACGCTCGTAAACCCACCCTCGATCGCCTCCTTGGGCGTCTTGAAGCCCAGGCCCACGCTCTTGTACCACCGGCGGCCGCCCTTGCCCTTGATGTTCTTCACATTCTTGTTGTAGCTGCGCAGGGAGGGAGGGCAGGAGCAAAGTTCGACAGGCTGGGCGGCGGCCAAGCGGCTCCCGCCGCCCGCCGCCCGTGCGCGCGGCCACATGCAGCCCCCTCACGCCGCCTGTCCTCTGCCGCCTCGATCAGTGCACCTGCTGGCGCTGTGCACAGCCCTCGCAACACAGCGAGGCCTCACCCGCGCTGGACGCCCAGCTGCTTCTGGAACGACCTCTCCGTCTGCATCAATCAACACGGCGCTAATTAGCGGGCAGCGCAAGCCCCCAGCGGCCGCACGACGGGGGCGCCCTCCTCCGTTTCGCCTCCAGTCCCCGCACAGCGACAGTGGCACCCCATACGAAGCATGCCAGCGCCCCAGCCGGCCCCCAGAGCGCCACGGGGCGCCGCGATGGCTGGCGGCCAGCTCGCCTGGTCCATGCTGCAGACGGTCCCAAGCGTCCTGGAGGTCCCTGGAAGAGGCAGGGGCAGGCAGGGCCGAGCGCCTTGTCTGCTTCCGGTCCCTGGGTTGCCGTGGTTTTCCCGAAAATGCAACCCAGCGGCTCGATCAGCATTCGCCGTCCGTTTGTGGCTCTCCGTGCGGCTCTTCAGGGCGCGGGAGGGCCCGGCGAGATGAAGGCCGACGCAGTGCTTGCCGCCTCGTTCTTACGGCTGGCCCGCCGGTTCGAGGCGGAGAGGCTCCCTCTCACCGGCCTGGCGGGCAGCGGCGTCACCTGCTGGCAGCTGGACTTTGCCGCCGCCCTGCGCGCCGCCTTTCGCCACCCCGCAGCCGGGCTCGGCTTCTCTGGTGGGCGCTGGCTTCCCCTGCGCCCTCTGCGCCCGAGTGATGCTGCCGACGCATGTGCAGCACGGCAGTGTGGCAGGGGCGGTGCAGCGGCCCCGCTCGCGAGGCCTTGCCGCCTCGAGGCGTGCATCGCTGGCGGCGTGCTTCCAAGAAACCAAGTTGATAGCGGTGCTCGATTGCTTGCCCTGCAGAGGGCGCCAGGTTGCTGTCGACCATGCACACACAGCTGGCCACGCTGTGCGGGGCGGAGGAGCACACACGTGAGGTGCGCAGGCGGGCGGGCGGGACGCCCCTGCTCCCACTGCGCCTGCTTTCACAAGGCTGACAGCCCAGCACAGTCGCAGCACCAGCATCCACTGCCACGCGACTCGCGCACAGCCTAGTCAGCGATGCGATGCCGCCCGCGAAGCCACCGCCCCCATGCGATCCACGCGCAGTCGCTGGCCGAGTGGGCGGCGCTGATGGCCGACCTGCGACGGCGCGGGCCGCAGCGCTCATTTGCCGCCGCGGCCGCCGCCGAGGAGGGGCTGGCGCTGCTGGGGCGGCAGGCGCAGGCGCTGGCCGACCCGCTGCTGCTGGATGATCTCCTGGAAAGCGGCAGCGGCGGCGAGGAGCAGGGCGCGGAGAGCGAGGCGGCGGGGCGCTGGCCCCCGCTGACGCTCGATCAGCTGGCAGCTGACGTGCGGCGTGCCGCCCCAGACCTCTTCCCCCCCGCGGCCGGCAGCGGTGGCGGCGGCGGTGCACCAGGTGATGGGAGCATAGAGCGGCAGCAGCAGCAGGGCACGCAGCTGCGCCGACGGCAGGCGGCGGTCCTGGGCGAGGTGCTGTACCGGCGGCACCGCCTGCGGTATGAGCCGTTTGAGTGGGTTTACGACGGCCTCCAGCCGCTGCTGCTGGCCGACGTGCTCCGGCGGCGCAAGGGCGCGCCCGTCGCGCTCGCCGGCGCCACCGCTGCGGTGGGCGCACGCCTCGGCCTGCCGCTGCTGCCGCTGCCGGCCGAGTCGGGCGCGGCCACGGCGGGCAGCCTGCAGCTCGGCGCGGTGGCCGCGGCGGCGGGCGAGGCGCTCGGCCCGGAGCTTGCGAGCCACGTGGCCACGCGCACGCCTGCCACTGCCCCGCCCCCCAGCACTTGGGTGCTTCTCGTGGACGATCCAGGCTCCTCCGACCCTAGCAGCAGCAGCAGCAGCGGCCCCTCTGACCCTCGCGGCAGCAGCACTAGCAGCGGCAACAGCGGCAACAGCAACGACCCCTCTGCCACTGCAGACTGCTACCTGGACGCCTCCACCGGCGTGCTGCTGGACGCGGCCGGCGTGCGAGCCAAGTACCCCACCGCCCAGCTGGCGAGTCCCTCTGACCGTTGATGTCAACCCAGGAAGGGCTGACGTCCCGCCTTGCTCCCTCGCTTCCGCACGCGCGCGCGGCCTTGAGCTCCACCCGTTCGTGCGCTGCGCTGGCACGCGCTCATACGCCGCCCGCGCCCCGATGCGCACGCCATTGCCGCCCCAGCAGGCCCTGGACTGGCGGAGGCGCGCGTCGCTGACGTACTGGCAGGAGCTCGCGCGCGCGGCAGTGCAGGCGCACCAGCGGCGGGGGGAGAGCGACCTGGTGGCGCACTGGATGCACGTGCTGCTGGCGCTGGACCCGCAGGCAGAGGAGTGGGGCCACATGCTGCAGGCCTGCCAGGGCAGCGTGCCGTGAGGTTGGCGGCGCGGCGTCAGCCCTGGCTACAGTGCCGGGCTGCGAGCGGGGCGGCTGGAAAGCGCGACCCTCGCCTACAGTGCGCCGGAACGAGGGTGAGGCGCGGCGGGCGCCGACGTGGGCGCCTGTGCATGCCGCGCGTGACCCACACCGCATCGCCGCACCCAACGCCAGGGCGCCACTGCTGCGATGTAGGGCGGCTGCGAGTGCACTGCACACTGGCGACGGCGCAGCTCTCGTGACCGCAGAGCGTCGGCGAGGGCGAATCGCCGACCCATGGCGCCGCAGGGTCGGATAGCATGCGCACCACGCGGCACTGCTTGCGCCCCCCACGCGCCGCTGTCTGTTTCTCTGTGCTTGTCACTCGGGGCGCAGATCAGGCAGAGGGCAGAGGGAAAGGGGATACAACTGAAGGGTACAAGGCTGCAACGGCATACAGGGCGGCGGAGGCTCCGCAGACGAGCAAGAGGAGCGAGGAGCGCCGGGCACTCCCTTTCAAAGTACTTTCAAGTATCCTGGTGGTTCTTTCTAGTTTTCCTGCGTCGCTAGAGTGCCTTGACCATGTATGGCCCCTCCAGCTCGTAACCCAGCTTGCGATAGTAGTGTCGTGTGCCCACGCCTGCGGGAGGAGGAAAGCGGGTGCGGCTGGCGGCACGATTTGGGTGCGCCGGCGGGCGGCGCGCTGCCTTGCGTCGCCGCGCTCGCGTGCGTCTCTAGGGGCCTCCCTCTCGCCACACCACACCACCCATCACGGCAGCAAGGGAGTGCCCCGCCCACCGGAGATGACGGCAAGCTTCTTGGACCGGTGCTCCGTGCGCGCGATGCGCTCCGCCTCTAGCATCAGCAGCGTGCCGTAGCCCTGTGCAAACAAACAACAGATGTGTTGCATGGGCAGTCGGCGCACAGCCCGTGTGCGTGAGAGTGAGGGAGAGCGCGATGGCATGTGTGTGGGCGTGTGCTTGTTGGGGGGCTGCGCTCTGCTCCCCGCAGCGTGCGGCGCGTGCGTGCAGCGGCGGCCGTCCGGCACCCGCGCGCTGGGGGCTGGAACAGCATGGAGTCACCTGGTGCTGGAACTTGGAGGCGTCGCGCGCGTGCACCGCGACCGCGGTGCCATACACGTGCAGCTCCCGCACGATGGAGACGCGCCCCCGCAGCACCGGCTGCCGCTCGTGGTCGGGGCCCTGGCGGGCGGGAGGGGCGCGGGTGGGGAGGGCGAGCGCGCGGGCGACGTGGGCCGGCGCGCGGGCGGGAGGGGCGCGCGGGGCGGAGCGCGGGCGGCGAGAGGCGCGCCTCGCCCCTCGTGCGCCTGCCCCCGGCGCAGGTGCCATCTTGCCTGCACCCTGCGCAGGCGGAGCAGGGCGATGAGGATGTCCTGGGCGGGGTCGCCGTACTCTAGAAAGGTCTCCCAGCCGCCGTTGGCAGCGTAGTCACGGCGAATTAGTTCCACCTCCTCGGGGCGGACCTGCGTGTGTGTGGGGTGGGGCGGGGTGGTGGTGGGCGGTGGGCGGTGGGTGGGTG
>PCFQ01000079.1:526358-538436 GCA_003063905.1 Chlorella sp. A99 | reverse complement strand
TTCCCCTCCCCCCCCCCCCCCCCCCCCCCCCCCCCCCCTTGCCTCCCACCCTCTTCCGCCTCTCTTGGCCCCATCTCGCAGGAGTCGCATCACCAAGGGCCAGTGTCTGCTGAAGCCCCAGGGCGGCGATGAGGCGGCGACGCTCACGCTGGTGGCGGCCGAGCGCGGCGGCGGCTAGCAAAACTGCCAGCCCCCATAGCAAACACGTTTGCGCCTGTTTGCTGCGCCTGCAGCTTGCGCATTGCGATTCTTTCTGCAGCCGCAGCCTCAGTGTTTGGGGCAGAAGAGTCTTTCCTCGTTCTGAGGACGCTCCCAACGGGCAGCGAGCATCCCCAGGCGTCCCAGGGTGACCAGGGCGTCCTCAGAACTAGTGGAAAACTTCTCTTTCACAACTGCTATCAGATCTCCTGGCAGCCAAGCCCTCGCCCCGCCCCAGCCAGCAGACGGGGTCCAACCCCAAGCGCCGCCACGTGGCCCCAGCTAACGCCGCAGGGCAGGCCAGCCCCATGCCAGCCAATCAGCTGATCGACGCGAGGCCTCGTGAGCATACGAATGCGAAGCCCAAGGCCAGGGCAGTCCCGGACGGCCAACAGCCAAACCCTCGACAAGCGCGCGCGCGTGCGCAGGGGGGAGACGGAGGGGAGTGCAGGCGCCGGCCTGGGTGCCCGCCTCGCCGTCCGCGGGCAGGGCGGGCCGGCGAGCGCCGCGGCGACCCGACACTGCAGCGGTCGTGGGCATGTCTACCGCCCCCCCGCGCGCCTGCGGACCTGGGGAGCGCTGGCGACCCCTCCCCCGACCCTGAGCTGGACGCCGACATCACGCCAGAGGACGTGGTAGCGTGTCTCCGGAAGCTAAGTGCCTCAAGTGCCTGCCTTGGGCCGCTAAAAGCGGTGCTGATCTAGGCAGGCAGAAAGCCACTGGTGCCTGTGCTGGCCCGCCTGTTCCCTTCCGCGCTGGCCTGTTCCCGCCCGCCTGGGCGCTCGGCGCCATCACCTCCATCCTCAAGAAGGGTGACCCCATTGACCCCAACAACTACCGTGGCATCACTGTAGGCCATGTGCTCGGCAAGCTCTACGCTCTGGTCATCAACACCAGGCTGGCTGCCTGGCTGGAGGCGAGCGGCAAGCGCGCATCCGGCCAGGCTGGCTTCCGCACCCTCGACAACTGCTTCATCCTGCGCGCGCTGGTCGAGCGCGCGCGGGCCAGGGGAGTCAAGTTGTACATCTGTGCTGTCGATTTTGAGAAAGCTTTTGACTGTGTATGCCGGGATCAGCTGTGGGATGCTCTGCGCCGCGCGGGGGTGGGAGGCTGCATGCTGCGTGCCATCCAAAGCATGTATGCCGCTGTGCCTGTCTGTGTCAAGTCTGCGGAAGGCCTGTCTCGCTGCTTTGACTCTGTGCTGGGCGTGAAGCAGGGCTGCCCGCTGAGCCCGCTGCAGTTTGGCGTGCTGCTCGATGATCTCGAGGGCCGCCTGCAGCTGGCGCTGGGCGCAGCGGCGGCGCTGCCCACCCTGGCCGAACGCCCTGTCCCCCCAATGCTGTTTGCAGATGACATGCTCTTGATCTCCACCTCCCCCGCCGACCTGCAGGCCCAGCTCGACTACCTGCAATCCTACTGCGACGCCAAGAAGCTGACGGTCAACACTGGCAAAACCCAAGTCATGGTGTTCAAGCCTGGCGGGGGCGGCGGCAGCGTGACGGCTGCGAGCGACCACTTCTCCTACGCCGGCCGCCAGCTGGAGACGTCCCGCTCTGTCAAGTACCTTGGCCGACGCTCTGTCCCTGTAGGCCGTGCGTTGTGCCTACAAAGCTTGCCTCGCTCCGGCGCGGCGTGCTCCGCACTCACCTACTCCCTGCCCCTCGCGGGGCAGGCCCCCCGGGCCCGTTGTGGCCCCCAAAGGCTCCGCGCTGTCTACGTCCGGGGTACCCGGCGCGTAAGAAGTTCGGGTTCATTTGCCCCAGCCGAACCGCGGCGCGCGCTTGCAGTCCTGTGTGCTCCCCTCTCCTGTCTCTCTCTCCCCAGCTGGATCCCCCCCATCACATTGATTCTATACACTACATGACCTGGCCTATGGTGTCCCCTTCGCCTGTGGCCCGTGCTTGGAGCTTGAGGTCCCCCCCCGCGCACCGCCCCTATGGTGCCCGGCATGTGTCTCCCCTAGACACCCATGTGCTTGAATTCAACGGACGGCGAGTCTGGTTGCCCATCTGCACCGCGACTGTAAGCTCGCGGCGTGCGGCATGCCACCCCCTTTGTGCAGCCTCGCGGTGGGTTTTGCTCGCTGGCTTGGTCCCCTGTCGTCCCGCCCGGTCCCCAGGCCACCTATCTCTGCGCGGCGGCGGGGGGGCATCCCCTTCCTGAGGCTACGCCAGCCAGCCAGCACCACCCGCTGCTCAGGCAGCGGCCGCGAGGCGTCGGCCGCTGGTACTGCCTCCGCCGCGGACAGCCGCCGCGGCACAGCCCTGGTACCGGCAGTGGCGCTGCCGCCGGCCGGACCTGCCCCGCCGGTGGAGCAGGTCCAGCAGCAGCTCCAGCAGCTGCATGTCGGCCAGGACGAGGGTGTTGCGCAGCTCGGCCAGCAGCTTGGCCAACTGGCCCTGGAGCCTAACGCTCCGGGCCGCCGCTTCATTGCGCATGACTGGGTGCGGCGGGTGCAATACCTGCAGACGCAGGTGCAGGCGGGGCGCCTGAGCCCCGCCAACCTTACCCTTTTCGATGGCCGCTACAACACCTCCACCATCGCCCACCAACGCCCACCTGCTGGCGGTTGTGCAGCGTGCGCCGGCCAGCGCGTTCAACATTACCTTTCCGGACGCCCAGGCACTTACCTCTATTCTTGAGCTGGCCCTTGCCGCCCGGAACCCCGATCGCCAAATCACGGGCGACAGCACCCGCAAGGTGCTGGTGGCCGGCAAGCACCAAGTTGGGTTTGATTTTATCAACTTCGCCCCTCTTTTCGCCGGCGCGGAGGCCTCACGCTCCACACCATCCTGTTCCACAAGATCCGCAAGCCTGCTTATCGCCTCCTACGCCCACACATCGTCCGCTACCCCCACATCACGTCCAACCTTTCGGCCCGGGCCAAGTCCAATATCGTTATCTCCCAGTTCCACCGCTTCCGCTGCATCATCACCGAGCGTTGGAGTTTTGTCGAGGAGTGCGCCAGGCTGGTCGTTGCCCTGATGCGGCGCGGCTACAAACACCGCCTTTTGGTCCGGAAACTTTGGGGCCAGCTACGCCATTACAATGGCCTTTACCAGACCTCTTACCCCCGCATGAAGACCCTCATTCTCTCCGCCGTCAACAGCCGGCTGCCGCACCTGCAGCAACAGCCGGGTGATGCGGAGGGAATGGCCGTCAACGCGTGACCGACCGCATTCCACAGTCTGCCGCCAGAGAGCTCTCCGTGAGCCCGGGGCAATCTCGGCCAAGGTGGCCCCTGATGTAAGCGCACTCCCANGCCCACAGTCGGCGAGGCGGGCACCCAAGCCGGCGCCAGCCCTTTTCCACAGGCGTCTCTCCTGTCGCGCTCTGCAGCCCGCCAGCATGCGGGAGAGGCGCGCAGGCGGGCGGTAAAGCTGCGCACGACCGCTGATGTGTCGGGTCGCCGCTGGGCTCGCCGCCCGCCCCGCCCACAGTCGGCGAGGCGGGCACCCAAGCCGGCACCTGCCCCTTTCTGTTGAGACGATTGAGTCGTCTTTCACTTCCACGAATTCGGTCGACCCCACCTCTCCAAACCCCAAGGGGGGGGGGGGGGGGGTCGTCGTCTGATGGTCGTGGGGGTCGTCTGGTGATCTGTCTGGTCTGCAGCCTGGGGACAGATGTACACGACCGCTGCAGTGTCAGGTCGCCGCGGCGCTCGCCACCCCGTCCTGCCCGCGGTCGGCGAGGCGGGCACCCACGTGAGGCGGGCACCCATCCACGGCGCGACGGCGCCTGGCCTCCCCTCCCTGGCTTCCCCCCGCGTACGTGTGCACGCGTCTTGGGGGTGGCTGTTGGCCGTCCGGGACTGCCCTGGCCTTGGGCTGCGCATTCGTACGCTTATGCTTCCTCGCGTTGGTCGGCTGATAGGCTGGCATGGGGCTGGGCTGCCCTGCGGCGTTAGCTGCGGCCACGAGGCTGCATGCTGCGAGCAGCGGGTAAAAGCGCGGGGGCGCGGATCGAGCGCGCGGGCGGGGGAGCAAGGGGAGGGACTGGGGATTGGGGCCTGCTCCGCTGCGCTCCTCTGCCCCTGATTTGTCGTCTCACCCCTCCCACCACCCCTCCCACAGGCGTGGCCGGGGATGCGTCCCACTCGCACGAGCTGCTGGGAGTGGGGGGGCTGCCCGTGCTGGTCAGCAAGTGGGCAGTCGGCCTGTCAGGGGAGCCACTAGCGGCAGCTGTCGCCGGGCAGGCTGTTGAAGCAGACAGAGGCGCTGGAAGCGGCGCTAGAAGACGCTAATGTCGACAGTGAAGAGGAGGAGGAGGAGGGCGGCGGCAGCGGCAGCGCGCCGAGCGCGTGGCAGTCGCCCGCGTTGCTGGGCTCGGCGGCGCTGTGCGCGTTCAGCGCCAGCGCGCAGCCTCCACCGCGCGGGACCCGGTGCCCGACCTGCGCAGCCTGGCGCTCGACCAGCCCCTGAGCCGGCTGGTGCCGCTGCGCGCAGAGGCCTACCTGGAGGGCGCGGCGGCCAACTTCGAGGCGCTCAGCACGTCGGCGCCAGAGGTGTTCGCGGTCGTGAAGGCAAGCGGCCGCCCTCTTCCACATGTACGGCGTGCGGGAGGTGCCCTCCACCGCGGCCTGGCTGGACCAGCGAGCTGCGGCGCAGATGGCGGCAGACGAGGAGGAGGACGGGGAGGACGAGCCGGCAGGCGGTGAGGCGGCGCCGACACTGCAGCCGGCCTCGTCCGACCCCCGGTCTGACGAAGAGCACGAGGCCTTTCTTGCGGTGGCGTGGCAGGCGGTGGAGGATGGGGCAGAGGAGCTAGCGGCACAGAACAGCTCAATCAGCCACAACCGCCAGCGCCAGCCAGCCACGACCGGTAGCGAGAACCGCCAGTCACAACCAGCTGGCCATCCCCCGGCCGCTCCTGCAACTGACCGGTGCCATCACAGAGCAGGTGCAAGGGCAGCAGAGCAGATGTAGGAACAGCAGAGTAGGGCACACCGACGGCAGAACGGGCAGGAGCAAGGGGCAGTAGGGCGGAAGCAGGGGCAGCAGAGCGGGGGCGAACAAGCAGATGCTGGCAAGGAGAAACAAAGGCAACGGCCTCACAGTTGCCGTCCAGTCGCTCGGCGGCAGCGTCGGGCGAGGGTCACAGCATCCCGAGCGCTCAAAGGGGACGAGCGGCCCCTCCGGCCCCTCCAGCTGCTGCTCGAACTCACTCCCGCCGGTAACCGCCGCGCGACACTCGCGCGATGCTCGCGGGCCCGGCTACCGCCTAGCATCTGCCCGCTGCCAGCGGAGATGGATTCCCTGCTGCGCTGCACCAGCCAGGGGAGCGTGATGCAGCTCTACCGCGAGTGGGTCGCCTGGGGCAAGCCCATGGGCCCACCCGCGCGTGCCTCTGACGCAGATGTCACACGCCAGCGGTCACCCGTCTGCGAGCGGGAGTGAGTTCGAGCAGCAGCTGGTGCGGCACCACAGGCACTGGATTCGCCGCCGGTACTGGTCGTCTGTCTCGCCCTCCATCGGGCTGTAGTCGCGCGGCGGCGGCGACGCCTCGGGGCACGATGGCGGGCAAGACAGACGACCAGTACCGGCGGCGAATCCAGTGCCTGTGGTGCCGCACCAGCTGCTGCTCGAACTCACTCCCGCTAGCAGACGGGTGGCCGCTGAGTGCGGCACCCGCGGGGTGACGGCGGCTCACCAGCGGCCTCGGACACGTCCTCGGCGGGTGCCTCAGCCGTCTCCTGCGCCGCCGCCTCTGCGCGGCGCGGAGGGGAGGGGCGGTGGGGGTGACGCGAGGCGGGGGCGACGCAAGACGGGGGCGAAACGCTGGCAACAGCGCGGCGCGGCGCCCTGCCGCGGGCCCGCCCCCGCCGACGGAGCGGTGGCGGGCAGGCAGCGGGCGGGCGCGCAGCGGGGAGGGCGGGGCGACGGCGGCTCACCGGCGGCGGCCTCGGGCACGTCCTCGGCGGGCGCTGGAGGGCGGATCAAAGCACGGGGGCGATGGAGGGGGCGCGATGGAGGGGGGCAGCAGCGCGGGCGCGGGAGGGGGCGCGATGGAGGGGGCCAGCAGCGCGGGCCACGGGCGTGCGGACCCACCGGCCTCGAGGTCGAGGATGGCGACCTCGGCGACCTGCAGGGCGTGCACGGCGTCGGGCGTGGCGCCCTCCAGTATCCACAGGAGGGTGTGGCAGGCCGTGCGGAACTGGTTGGCTGTGCTGAGTTGGTAGCACATCGAGGGGGGGGAGGAGATGCGGCCCGACTACATGGGGTGGGGGAGTGGTGGTAGTGGGGGGTGGGGCAGGTGGGGCGTCTGTTTCACAAGGCACGCCTGCTCGCGCGCCCGCCCCGCGCCCGCGCCCCACTGCCGTGCCCGATGCCTGGCGGGGTGGCGGCGCCTGCAGGGAGTGCGGGGAGGAGCCATCAGTGCGCCCCCCCCCCCCCCCCTCGCGCTAGGGAAGGAAGCAAGCGCAGGGCCCCCACCCCGCGCACCGGCGGCGGCTGCTTGCCGCCCTCCTGGCCGCTCCCCCCCACGTCCTCCTCCGAGGCCCGCGCATGCGCGAGGGCAAAGGCAGCGCGGCAGTCACGCGGCCTGCCCTCGGCGGCGAGACCACCGCCGCCCCGCCCCGCCCCCCGGCGGCGCCCGCCCACCTCACCCTCGCCCTCGCCCTCGCTCTCGCGCGTCGTCTCTACCGCTCCCGTCTCCTGCATCCATCCACGCGTGCGCCCGTGGCGTCAGCACACCGCCATCAGCGCGCCCTCCCCCCGCGCTCGGGAAGCGAGCGCATGGTCACCGCCCCAGCATCGGCCTCCCCGCCCGTGCCGTCTCCCCGTCGTCCTCCCGCCCCCGCCGCCCCGCTGGCCAACTGCTGCACACGCAGGCGCGCGGCGGGGCTGTCGACTGCCCCGGGGCCAGGGGAGCCGCGTGCCCGGCGCGCGCGCTGTCCCACCTTCGGGATGCCCGCGTGGGAACACACGCCGACAGCCGCGCAGCAACCCACCTCAGCCGTGGCCTCCTCCCTCCTCTTCGATCTCCTCGGCGGACTGCTGCGCGGCGGACAGGCAACGGGCCGGCGTGAGCGTGCGCGCGTCGGCAAAACAGCGCGCGCGGCCCCGTGGCCGCGGGGGCGCCTTCCCGCATCCCAGCTTGGCAGACAACGCCTGGCTCGCCTCCTTGCCCGTCTCGGAGTCCCCCGGCTGGCCCGACCCCCCCGACGCCCCCCTGCCCACCTCCTGGTCGCTGGCCTCCTCCGCTGCATCCTGCCCCGAGCGAGGCCTGCGCACGCGGGAGGGAGCGCAGGAACACCGCAGGTGCTCCCACCTCTGATGTGTAGCCAAAGGAGAGCAGGCGGTAGGCGAGGGCGATCTGGTGGACGGTGCGGCGCTCGCACACGAGGGGAGGCGGCCGGAGAGGCTGCGAGGCTGGGCGTATCCGTTGGCCCTGCGAGAGGAGGGTGCCCGGCCCACAGGGATGCGGGTGAGGCAAGAGAGTATTGCGGCGGGAGGGTACGGCGGCCGCGCGGCGACCGCGCAGCGCCCACGCGGCGAGAGCCCGCTCAGCGCTCGCTCAGCGCCCGCTCGGCGCCCGCTCGACGCCCGCTCGGCGCCCGACCCAACTTACCACACAGCGTGGGCGGCCAGGCCCTTGGGCGACATGGCGTGCGCCATCCGGCACCTCGCCGCCCGCTCGAGCCGTACCACACGGGGATTCACCACCTCCGGAGGTGGTGGTTGTAGAACCTAAAGAGCGGGTCGATGACAATCTTTGCAAGGATTTAGCGCCCTCCAAGAGCCGCTACATCCTTGCAAAGATGACCGTCGACCCGCTGATTAGGTTCTATTACGCCACCTCCCCATGTGGTATCTCGAACGGCTCGAGCGTGCGGCAAGGGCCGAGATGGCGCACGCCATGTCACCCGAGGGCCCCGCCCCGCCCTGCGCCGCGCCGGCACGGTGACAGGCTAGGTTGTGGGGAAAGAGAAACGATGAAAGACAGAGGGGGGAGCAAGGGTGGTTTGCCTTTGTCCGAGAGCGTGCTCGCCCTCCGCACGGCGTACGCTACTTTCTACCACTGGGAGCTTTCCACCAGTGCCAGCTTCAGGGAGGCGACGGAGGGCGGATCTGTGGCGGCACCGGGTGCGCGCCCGGCGCGAGGCAGTCGCATGGGGTGCGCAACAGGGCGGCCGCTGCAGGCGACTCATGCCATGCCGCTCATGACGACACCTGAAAGCGCACAGGGTCAGTCACTTGGGGGGCCAGCTGCAGATAGAGGTGGATGAGGTGTCTTGCAACTTGCGGCCTGCGGCCCACAAACCAGCTGTATACCCCTCAAAACATACAGTCGCGGACGTCGTCGTCGGGCCAGGCGTGGGTGCCCTGCGGGGGGCCGACGGCTGCGCACGCGCCGCCAGCGGCCGGTCGCGCGCAGAGCCACTGCTGCTCCTCGGTCCCCAGCCGCTTGCGGCGGAGGGGGCGCTGCGCCGCTGCCACCTCGCCCTCGCGCTGCGGTGGGCGGCGGCGGCGGCGGCGCGTGTGGGAAAGCCGGCGCGGGCGATCCTGTATGCGCCGGGGCTCTTGCGTTCTGAGGTGATGTAGGCCCCCAGCTCCGACAGCAGCGCCTGCATGCCGCCCTCGGCCAGACTGACGCTGCGCTCCAGCACCGTCGCGTTCTTTCATTCTCTTTTTTTCCCCTGCCTGGCGGCACCATCCCGTGCCTAGCAGCAGCGTCACCTGGCTGTGCGAAGCATCCCTTGCCGCCTGCGCCTACGAGGCCCCCACGCCCGTGTGCCACTTGCTTGTTGTCAGCATGACCAGGCAGCAAAACGAACAAACTGAGGTACAGGTCAAAATGGCAGACGACCACACGCAGCCTATGCGCATCCGAACACTGGAATGCGGGCGCACCCTTCGCTGCCGGCGGCGGCCCCGGCCGTGTCGCAGCGAAGCGCACTGGCGGCGGCGGCGCCGCCGGCGCCGCGCCGCTCAGCCCTCCATCCACTGCGCCTGCATCGTGCTCTCGCAGTGGCCGCCCCGCGCGGGGTCAAAGGCCAGCCGGTAGAGCATGCCGCCCGCGGTGAGCACCAGCAGCGTGTGCGGCTCGCGCCCAAAGCCCACCAGCGAGCGCGCGGCGTCGGGCAGCCGGAACTGCGCGAACGAGCGCTCGGAAGCAAAGTAGGCGCCGCCCACGGGAAGGTAGGACTGCGCGCACAATGGTGGCGGTGGAGGGCGTGTGGGTGTGTTTGGAGTGGGTGAGTGTGGCGGGTGGGGGGATGGGGGCAGAGCGAGGGGTGGAAGGGGGGGCGGCGGGCAAGGAAGGCCGGATGCAGCGGCGTGCCCAGCCGGACGGCAGGCGCGCAGAGTGTAAAAGACAGAGGCAAGCGCCGCTCGGCCGCGCAGCGGCGCGGCGCTGCACCAGCCACGCGCCGGCCAAGCGCGCATGGCCACGCGCCTTGCGCATGGCGCAGCTGCAATGCCCGGCTTCCCACCCCACGCTCACACCCCACCGACGTTGATGTGATCCATCTAGCCACTCACGCCTACAAAGGAGAGCTTGGAGGTGGGGTTTGTCCGCGGCGGCGACGCCTCGCCGCCGCCGCCGTCGCGGCTGCCGGGCGGCGGCGGCGCGGCCGCCGCTGCCGCCGCGCCGCCGCCGCCGCCCTGCTGGCCACCGCGCTGCGAGAGGAGAAAGACGTGGACGGTGGCCTTGTCGCTGGAGACTGCCAGCCACTCAGGGCGGTCGCCGCGGCCAAAGGCGATGCTGAAGACGCGGGCGGGGTCGGAGCCGCGGCGCAGCTCTTGGAGGCGGCTGCGCGTGAGAGGGGGGGAGGGGTTGCGCCAGCGCCTGGTGAGCGGGCAGGCGCTGGCCTGTCGCCGATGGTGGGGGTGGCGCGAGGGCGACGGCGGGACGAGGAGGGAAGGGCGGTGCATGGTACCCAATCAGCAGGCGATCCAATGCAGAGGTGAGACTTTGAGAGATCACCGAACGATAGGCTGGACGTGCGTGCTTGCACTCGCCTGCCGTCGGCGGCGGAGAAGACGCGGACGAGCGTGCCCTTCTCGCTGGCAGAGGCGAGCAGCTTCCCGGAGGCGCTGAGCGCGAGGGCGGCGACCGCCGAGTCGTGCGCCTGTATGAACTTGGTGCGCCGCGTGTCGTAGAGCTCCACGCGGATCTGCGGTGGGCGGGGGCGGCGAGCGGCGAGGAGGGATGTGCGGGTGGGACGCAGCGGCAGAGCGCCGCAGGACGAGGCGCGCCAGCAGGCGAGCGCGCGCGGCGCGGCGCGCGCCTGGCCGGTGTGGGTGCCGGGGCAGGCGAGCACGGTGTGGTCGGCCGAGGGCGAGAGCGCGAGGATGCCAGACGGGTTGCTCAGCGTCTCGATCGTGTGCACCAGCCGCAGGTCGGCAAAGTTGTAGAGCAGGACCTGGGAGGGAGGGGCGGATGGATGGATGGATGGATGGATGGATGGATGGATGGATGGATCAGATAGCACACATCAACGACTGTCAAGTAGTCGGTCGCAGTCGCTGAACCGTCAAGGCAGACGAGAGGCAGAGGCGGGAGGCAGGGGCGAGGCGCGCGCGGGGCGCGGGGCAGAGGGCGGGTCGGTGGGGAGGGTGGCGGCAGGGAGGCGGCCAGGTGGGGGCGCGGGGCGGGCGGGCCCTGGAGGTTTCGGCCCGCCAGCCTGCATGCCGCCAGCAGCATGCCGTGCGCCCCCCCCCCCCCCCCCCCCCCCACCCCCCCCCCCCCCCCCCCCCGCCGCCACCCCAGGCCTGGTGNTTCCCCCCCAGGCGTGCTGGGCCTTGCCCCCCCCCCCCCCCCCCGGCGCTTGCCCTCACCCTTGCTCGCCCTTGCGGCGGACTCGCCGCGCACCACCCTCACGCTCGCACACCTGTCACTCCCCCCACACCCACACCGCCCCCCTCATGCCCACACCGGAACCCCCCCACGCCCACACCGCCCCTGTCACCCCCTCATGCACCTTCACGCACCTGTCACGCCCACACCGTACCTGTCGGTGGCGCGCTGACACCTGCCCTCGCGGCGAACGCACCTGCCAGCACTGCTTGGCGCCACCCAATGCGCTGCGCTCCTGCGTCAGCGGCGGTGGCGGAGCAGGCAGATGCGCGGCGGTGGCGGAGCAGGCAGGCACCCCAGCGCCGCGCTCAAAAAGACAAATGCGACTGCCGGGACTCGAACCCGGGCCTTCACCTTGGGAGAGTGAAATGATACCCTTTCACCACAGTCGCGGTGATGGTCGGCGCGAATAGTCTGCCATATTTAAACAGCAAAAGTTGATTTTTTTCAATCCGTTTTTTTCGCGCCCTCGGGCACCTTTAGCCGCCGGCTCCCCCGTCAAAAATCGTTAAAAATTGCCGCGCACCTGCTGGCAGAGGGCCGGCGCAATTGGAGCCTCCTTGTCGAGCCGCCTCGAGGCACCGCGGCGCGCCCACTTCCTTCCCTTGGCCTCTCCTCTGCCAATCGTTGCGCACATGCACATGCACACAAGAGCCTGTTGGGAGGGAAGGTGGGGGTTCTACAGGCGAGGCCGCAGCCAAGTGGCCCCTCCGTCCCTTCCGTCGCCGCTGCCCACCCCATGCCCACCGCGCCGCCGGCTGCTGCGCCTCATTGTCGCCATGTTGGCCCTCGCAACGGCGACGCTGCTGCGCAGCTGACACTGCGACCTCTAGCAGCAGTCCCCTCGCAGGCTGGACGAGCGGGCACACCTACAAGCCCCTGCCACAGGGCTAGTGCGTGACGCCTTGGACGCGTTGGAAGGCACCGTCAGCACTGGATGGAAGGGGAGGGGAAGGAAGGAAGGCTCAGAGAGCGAACGGATGGTTCAGCAGCCCAGAGGGGGGGGGGGGGGGGGCGCCAAAGGGGGGGGGCGGGGGCGAACCCCCCCCGCCCGCCCCCCCCCGCCCCCGCAGGGCAACC
>PCFQ01000079.1:402399-413973 GCA_003063905.1 Chlorella sp. A99 | reverse complement strand
CCCCCCCCCCGCCCCCCCCCCTCTCACCCACCCACAGCAGCAGCGCCTTGGTGTGCATACAGCCCTTGTCCTTGACGGCGGGCCCGCAAAAGTGCACGTGGCTGCGGTCTCTGAAGCCTTACATCACGTCCCCCTCCATCAGATCGTTGAGAAACTCGGGAGGGGCCTCGGGGCCGGCGTGGTCCCAGTCGCCGCAGGCCGTCGCCTGACTGTGCACGAGTATGAGTTTGCCCGCGTCCCGCAGCGCGGGGCACTCCTGCACGCGCGGGGGTGGGGTGGGGAGGAGATGGGGGGCGCCGGGAGGTTGGGCAGGTGTTTGTGTGGGTGTGGGTGTGGGGTGGGAGGTGGGTGTGGGGTGGGAGAGGGCGCAGCTGCAGGCATGGGGTGCCATTGCATGCATGCCAGCGTCACAATGCCTGCTCAAGGCCCAGGCAGTGGGACCACTCCTGCCGATCACATGCACTCCCGCCCCTCTTTCCCTCGCCTGCAGGAGCCAGCCCAGATTCAATCCAAATGTGAAAATCACGGCGATCCAAATGGGGCCCGAAACCTCATTGGCGACGACCTGCAAGGGACAGGCAGGCGAGGCGTGCAAGCCAGTCGCAGGTTGCTGGGCTTGCGCGGCAGCAAGGCGGCGGCCGGCGCTCGCAGGGGCTTGTGGAGCGGCGGCTGGGGACGCACCAGATCTCGCAGCTTCTGCGCGCCCTGGTTGTGGGGCGCGAGGGAGCGGTGGAAGAGGACGGGGAGGTCTGGGGCCGGGGAATCGGGAGGCTCGCACTCGCGGCGCCACCGCTTGGGCTGCGGGGGCGCGGCCTCTGAGGCCTCGTCGGTCAGCAGGTGGAAAGCGGCGTCGGGGCGGCCGCCCGCAAAGAAACGGTAGCCGGGGGCGATGGGCAGCGCCTGCAGGCCGCGCTGGGCAGTGGGGCTGTCGCGGGTGGGAGGCAGCGACGGTGGGAGCGCTGCAGAGGACACGCACCTTACCCGGCACCACCACCTCCACCAGCTCCCAGTCGGAGCAGAAGGAATGCTCCACGTACACATCTGCCACAGGCAGGGCACAGAGCCTCAGTTAGAAGCTGCTCCAGCCCGCCCGCTCGCGCGTCGGGCACAGCGCGCCCTAACCTGATTTGCCTTCGTTGTGCAGCATCACAGTCGCGTCCAACCCTCCGATAGGACTGAGCACAACTAACGCGCCATCGCCGAGCGTGGCGTGGTCAATTAGAGCGACCTTCGTAGCTACCACCTCCCAGTGCCCTTCAGGCCAGATTAGGAGCATCAGGGCTGATAGGAGAGACCTGGCAGCACGGAACAAGAGAATTGATCACAGTGGCGCCTTGCCGGGTGGGCCAAGAGGTGGAGAGGCCTGCCCCCGGGGCTGTCTACCAGGCTGATCATCGGGCCCACCACTCTTAAAGCCGGCTGAAGGATGTGTTCTGTGTGTGCATGGGCGTACGCACGCGCGCGCTTCATGTGCTGGCGTCCTCTGGCCGGGCGGGGGCGGGCGGGCGGCGCCCTCCTTTTGGGAGGGAAAGGAAATCATCCATTTCTGTTGTCGACTGATTGCTGCCAACGCACTTTGGACTTCCCAGTCCCGCGCCTTCCCGTCCATGCGGGAAGCACCCGCAGCCCTGCAGCGATCTACATTCCTCACGCTCGAGCGCTGCAGGGTCGTAAGGACACGTGGAGGGCCAGGGCGGGGCCCCCGCCTGGTGCAGTGCAGGGGCATGGGCGGGGGAGCGGAGGCGGCCAAGCACACACTCGCGCAGCGGCTCGGGCAGAGCTTCAACGCCGCCGGCATCTCCCTCTTTGCACGCGTCGCCTACGTGAGCGCAGGGCTGCACCTTTGGCTGCCTGCCCAGAGTCTCGAAGTCCCCAGAGTCCGCTGAGCACTCCCTCCCGTCCTGCCGTCGCCCGCGCAGGCCGACCGCCCGCTCGCGCTGCCCCATCTCACCGTGCCCGACGTCCGCTGGGTGGACTGGGCGGCGCTGCGGCGCGCCGGCTTCCGCGGCGCCGTGTTCGACAAGGACAACACGCTCACGCTGCCCTACGCGCTGGGCCTGCACCCGCGTGCGGCCGGCGGCCTGGCGGCCGCCACGGCTGCCTTTGACGGCGCGGTCGTCCTCTATAGGTGGGCGGGTGGATTAGAGAGCCGCCCCGCCGCCCCGGCCCGCCGTGCTGTCAGCTGGTGCGCGGCCGTCTTCCCCCACCCTCCTCTGCAGCAACTCGGCGGGGCTGGCGCAGTACGATCAGCAGGGCGCGGAGGCCGCGCGCCTCGAGGCCGCGCTCGGCCTGCCGGTGCTGCGCCACTGCGAGAAGAAGCCCGCGGGCGGGCCGGAGGACATGGAGCGCCACTTCGGGTAGCCTGGAGGGCGGGGGTGCCGTGCGGCGCGCCGGCGCCGCGGCTGCCTCTGCCACCCTCTGCCGCTCGCCCACCACCTGGCCCCCCCTGCCGTGCGTCCCCCGCCGCCTCCCCTGCCACGCAGCTGCCCCGCGCACCAGCTCGTCATGGTGGGCGACCGCTACCTAACGGATGTCGTGTTTGGCAACCGCAACGGCATGCTCACCGTGCGGCCGGCGCCCTTCACGCCCGCCGGCGAGCCCACGGCCGTGCTGCTGGTGAGCCGTGGTGCCCCTTGGGTTGCGCGCGCCGCCACAAAGCTTCGTGCTCTGCTGGTTGGGCACTTGACATCTGCTGCGTGCGCCTGCAGGCGCGAGCGGTGGAGGAGCGGCTGGTCGCGCGGTGGCAGCGGCAGGGCGTGCAGCCGCCGCCCCACCCGCTGGTACGCGATCCGACCCAGCTGTCGAGCTGGGTCAGGCAGCCAGAGCCTAGCGAAGCAGCAGCAAGGTGCAGCTAGTCTCATTTGGCAGTTTGTCGCTGCCCTGGCAGCCCCGCGGCCAGCTGTCGGCCGACATTTGAACAGCTCTTCGGTTCCCTCTCTGCCTCTTCCCCTTTTGCCACTCTGTTGTAACCCTCGGTGCTGCTACAACGGGCAACGGATATGGAGTAGAATGGCAACGAACCGATGCTGCGCGACCTCACCAACCTGCGCGGCAGCTCCGCAGAGCAGCAGAGAGATGAGATCATCGTCTTTCTGCCGCAGGCGGGGCAGGTGCGCGGTCGCGCGCGGTTGCCCGCCCGCTCGCCTGCCGCCTGCGTTCCTCAGACCTCTTCTGCGGCTGATTCATGCACGCAGCCTCCGGTGGTGGATTTCGGCAAGCTTGGAAGGGGAGGCGCTGCCAAGCACGCGGCACTGAGCCTGCAGAATGATGGGGATGCGCCACAGGTGTGCGGAGAAGAGTTGGCGGTGCAGCAAGTTGCGCATTGATGCGTGTGCATCGCAATTTTCTTCGTCATTTCTCCTGCAGGTTGTGGCAGTGGCAAGCTGCCCGGGCTGGCTGGCAATCGTGGACCCCCAAGGCCAGCCGGGGCCGTGGAGTGTGGGCCCACGTGCCAGCAGACGGCTGCTGCTGCAGGCCATCCCCACGCAGGAGGGGCGGCTAAGAGGCGTCGTCGCATTTTCTGTTGCCAACGAAGGAGCGGCAAGCGAGCAGGCCAGCGTTGTTGTTGCGGCTGCTGTTGCAGGGGCCGCCGCAGCACTGCAGCAGCAGCAGGCAAGCAGGGCGACAGCACGGCCGCCTGGAGGGGTCAGGCCTGCTCATGGCCCGCCCCCAGTGCAGGAGCAGCTGCTGCAGCCGCGCGAGAAGCGTAGCAGGGCGACAGCTGGGCTGGGCACACCCAGCCGCGACCATGTCGCAGCAGTCGCCACGGCAGCGCAGCCAAAGCGCGCACGCGAGGCTCGCGGCGGGGCGGGGAGCCGAGCTGGGGGGGCCGCCTCTGCGGATCCCACCACACCACGGCCACCTCGGATGATGCAGCGGACCGAAGCCCCCGGCTCGGTCGATGCCAGCACGCCCGGGCGCAGTCCTTTGCCTGGGTTGGCCGGCCAGCCTGCGCGAGCTGGCAGCAGACTGGCCAGCCGCCCTGTCCAGCCGCCTGGCTCTGGCAGCAAGCTTCCCGGCCCCAAGACCGTGGCGGGCGTCCACGCCGCCTGGATGGACAAGCAGGAGCGCGCGCTCTGCGCGTGGGCGAACTCCATCCTGCTGCCGGTGGCAGAGCGGCAGGATCAGCTGTCCGCGCGGCGCCTCACGGCGCGCGTGCGCGGCCTGCTGTGGCGCACCTACAGCCAGGACAAGGACCTGATCAGGTGTTGCTCTCTGCCGCGCAGTCGTATTGCCGCGACACTGTCTGGCCTGTTGCCGCCTGTTGTCGCTGGGGGCTGAGCTGTGCCCTGCTGCGCGGTAGTGTCATCGCTGGGACACTGTGTGCGCTATTGTCGCTGGACGCTCAGCCGTCCACTGCTGCCCGCTCCCACGCAGCCTGATGGTGCGGGTGGAGCAGCGCATCGACGCCGGCTACCTGCGCCTGCGCGACGAGGAGGGCAGCCTGAAGAACCTGAAGGAGCAGGCCCGGGTCAAGGCGGCGCTGATGGCGTACCACCCGTTTTGGCTGCGCCTGGGGTTTGAGCTGGTCGTGGGGCGGGCGGTCGCAGGTGAGCACACGGGCGGGGCATTGCCGCGCTGTGCTGCCTCTGCCTGCATGGTCCTTAAGACCTTGAGCAATGCACACGCGAGCGCTCGAGCCCGTGAGCACTGGACGCGCAGGTGGAGACTCGCCCGTTTCTGGCGCCGACCTGGACGCCTTTGCCCGCGAGCACTTCATGCGCGACCCCTCGCTGGCGCGGGCGCACGTGCCCAGGGGGTCCAACGGCATCTACCCCAGCGCCTACTGGGTGTGTTGAGCTGGGGCCCTGCTTCTCCCCGACTGATGCGCAACTTTCGTTCTCTGACTGACGCCTGATTGTTTCTTTTACGCGCAGGCGGAGCTCGGGCGCCTGGTGCTCAAGCGCTTTCTCCTGCTCGTGGCGCTGCTGGACCGCGTCGCCAGCCTGCCCGCGCTGCCCACCGGCACGCCCCTGCTCTTCCGCCCCAACAGCCGGCTCAAGAGCTCGGCCGACATGCTGGTGGAGCTGCTGCAGGGCAGGCTGGCGGGGGAGGGAGACGTGCTGCGCAGCCTCGGCCGCCTGGGCTTCCGCGTCACCCACTACCAGCAGCCGCGGCAGGAGCTCGACTTTACAGGTGCAGCAGGGGGAGCTGAGTGTTGCAGGCATCGCCCAAGAGGCGTGCAACTGCGACCTGCAGCGCCGCCAATAGGCGTGGGCAGCAAGGGCGCACCTTCAAACCTGAAGGACGGGGATTCCGGACATGAAACGTCTGAAGTGCCTGAAATGCATGTCTGAGACGCTTGACGTGCAGTGCGCAACCTGGCGGTAGACCTGCGCGACGGGCTGCGGCTGTGCAAGCTGATCGACGGGCTGGCGGCGCGGGGGCTGTTTGACAGTGCGCGCTTCCCGGCTGACAAGCGGCCCGTGCGCCTGCACAACGTGGGCTTGGCGCTGGCAGAGGCACAACGCGCGGGACTGTCGCTCGAGGTGCGCGGGCGGGAGCGCGGTGGTCATCGCCATTGCGCCGCACGCACAACACTGCCCGCGCCCCCAACACGTCCCTCGCGCTGCTGGCGTGCAGGCCATCCCGCTGCAGCACCGGGGAGTGGTGACGCTGCAGCCTGCAGATGTGGTCGACGGCGATCGCGAGCTCACGCTGGCACTGCTTGGGCGCCTCGCCCTGCGCTTCCAGCTGCCTGCGCTCGTCGACCGGCAAGCGGTGCGCGTCGAGCTCGACCGCCTCCGCGCCAAGGCTGGCGCCGGCGATGGGGCGGCAGCCGGCAGCGGCGCGTCGTGGCCCAGAGGCGGCGGGCTGGCCAGCAGCAGCGACGCGGGCGCAGCCGCAGAGCACTTGGCCGTGCTGCTGGAGTGGGCGGGCGCCGTGGGCCGGCTCTACGGCGTTGGCGACGCCTCGGATTCAGTCGTGGATGGCAGCCTGTTCTGCTTCCTGGTGAGATTGGGCTGGTGCCCTGGTGCTGTGTCCCCCTGCGCCTCTCTTCGGAAGTCTTCTAGGCTCTTGTCTGTTTACCGCCTTGCCTGTTGGATTGCAGATCCATTGCTACCTGGGCCCATCGCTCATGCCGCTGGAGGACGTGTACACCGCAAACATCCCCGCAGAGCAGCAGGCCTCTGGCTATGCAGCCGCCGACGCCTGCGGCGGCAGCGCCAGCAGCGCCGGCAGCGGCGAGGAAGAGTGCGGGCTGGAGGACTGCGCCTGGGAGGCTGCCATCGACGCAGGGCCCCACGCGGCTGGCCGCAGCACCGCTGCGCTGGCCCGCCACCGCCAGGGCTGCCAGCGCAACTTTGCGCTGGTGGAGCAGGCGGCTGCGAACCTGGGCGTGCCTCCCATCCTCGCCAGCGACGACTGGGTGGGGCAGGGGCCCGACGAGAAGGCGGCGACCCTGTTCCTGGCCTTCCTGTGCCAGCGGCTGCTGGAGATGAGCAAAGAGGAGCGCGCAGCAATGGTGATCCAGCGGTTGTGGCGGCGGCGTGCAGGCAGCCGGCCGCGCAGCATGCGGGAGCACCTGCATGCGTGGGTGACGGCCGCGGGCACGGTCCAGCGGGCGGCGCGCGCATGGCTGCTGCGGCGTCGGCTCCGGCTGCTTGCGGCCAGGCGCCGGCAGCAGGTGCACGAGCAGCAGCGGCTGGCAGCGACCTCCCTGCAGGCGGCCTGGCGTGGCAGGCAGGCTCGGCTGCTGGTGCTCCACACGCTGGTGGTGCCGCGGTTGCTGCAGCAGGGGCTGCAGCAGCGACAGGAGTTGGCAGCCAGGCGACGGAGCGCCCAGATGGTGCGAGCTGCTGCCGTGGTGCAGGCGCGGTGGCTGTGTCGGGCTCAGCGCCGCGCTTGGCTGCAGCAGCGCGCAGCGGCGGTAGTCATTCAGGCGGCCGTGCGCAGGCGGCAGGCCCAGGCGCGGTTCCAGGAGCTGCGCGTCGCGGCACTGGCCCTCCAAAGGCGCAAGCAGGAGGCAGCGGCAGTGGCACTGCAGGCCGCCTGGCGCGCGCATGCTGCCCGGCAGACGTTCAGGCAGCTGAGAGCAGCGGCTGTCGTGGTGCAGGCGGCCGTGCGTGCGTGGCGGGCCCAGCAGCTGCTGCGCCAGCACCAGGCAGCGCAGCGCGCGCAGACAGCCTGGCGCGCGTGGGCAGCCAGGCGGGCCTTCCTGCAGCAGCGCGCGGCGGCTGTGGCATTGCAGGCAGCCTGGCGCTGCCACGCGGCGCGTGCCGCCTTCTTGCGGCAGCGCCGGGCGGCCATTGTCCTGCAGGCCTCTGCGCGGGGCCGCGCGGCGCGGGCCTGCTTTCTCCGCTACCGCCAAGCTGCTGTCGCCATCCAAGCCAGCTGGCGCGGCTACGCGGTGCGGCACCTGCTGGCCCGTGCCACAGCAGCCACCATCCTGCAGCGCCACGTGCGGGGGTGGCTGGCGCGGCGCCAGGCAGCCCGGCAGAAGCAGGCGGCGGTGACCATCCAGCGCGCGGTGCGGGCGCACCAGGAGCGCAAGCGGGTGGCAGCCATCCTCCGCATGCGGCAGCAGATGGCCCAGCTGGCGCGGACCCTGGCCCTGTACCAGCGGCGCACTGCCGCCGCCCTGCGCATCCAGGTGAGCGCGGGGCTGAGTTGGCGTGGAAAGCTTCGTCTGACACTGCCCCGCATCCCCGCACAGGCGGCATTCCACGGATGGCGCGCGCGCAACGAGGCCGCCCGCCTGCGGGCCGAGCTGCTTGCGCGGCAGAGGCAGCGGGAGGCGCGGGAAGCGGCGGCGCGAGCGGTCATCGCACCGTGGGCTGCAGCATTTTGCGCACGCTGTCGGCTCCTGCGCGCCCGGCGGGCTGCCATCACACTCCAGCGCTGGTGGCGGCGCGAGTTTGCGCGCCGCCAGGCAGCAGCCGTGCGCATCCAGGCCGCGGCGAGGCAGCTGCTGGCGCAGCGGCAGCTGGAGCGCAGCCGGGCAGCCGCGACGGCCATCCAGGCGGCCTGGCGCGGCCACCACGCGCGCGCCACGCAGCCCAAGCGCAAGAAGTTGGCGGAGGCTCGCAAGCGGCTGGCCGCCGCGTGGGCAGCTGCGCCCGGCCTCTCGCACCGGAGCCTGGGCGCGCGCGCCACGGCAGCGCTGCAGGGCTTGCTGGCAGCGCGTGCGCCGGCGGCCGTCCCGGCGGCGACGGTCGAGGCGCTGGCGCTGTGCACCGAGGCGTCCCGGGGGTGCTGCGACCTGGTCGTGCACGGGGGCGGCGTGCCTGCGCTGCTGGACCTGGTGCAGGCGGTGCACCGCAGCAAGCAGCAGTGGACCAGCTGCGGTGGGCACTGGCGGTGCTGGCCAACGTGTGCCGCTACAGGTGAGCAACAGAGGCCGCATTGCATGTGAGCCCAATGCCCACACGCAGCAGTGCAGGGCATCATGGTGCATATCCCCTGCTGCCCCTGACTGCAGGGAGCACGCGGGAGCGGTGTTTGCTGAGAGCGGCGTGCTGGCGCTGCTCGGCGACGTGATGCAGCTGCAGCGGGAGCGGGAGGACGCGTTCCTGGCGGCCGCGCGCGTCGCGCAGCGGCTGGTGGCCGACCCCGGCCGGGCGCTGGCGGTGGCCCGCCAGCCCGACGTGCTCAGCAAGCTGGAGGGCGTCGCGCGCCTGCTCGCCCTGAAGCAGGCGGGGGAGCGGAGCTACGTGCAGCGGCTGGAGAGCCAGAAGGCGAGTGATGGAAGCGCATGCGTTTGGACTGCCCGACGCTCTGTTCAAGTCCGCTCTAGCCTCCCTGCACGCAGGGCTCGGATGCTTCGGCGCGCACCGCCACGCGCAACCTCGTGGCCGTCACTCACCAGCTGACGGCGCTGAACAAGGTGCGGCATGCAGCTGTCGTGTTGCCCCGCTTTCGCCCGCGTACTGGGGCCCTGTCACAACCCCCCTCTCCTGGCCTGCAGGTCCTCGCTGCCATAGGCGCTGGCTGCCCAGCAGGGCACCCCGCGAGCATCCAGGAGCTGGACATTGGGCGCAACACTCTTTCCAGCATCGGGCGAAATACGCTGGTCCGCTCGGTTCTGGGCGAGATTGGTGCAAGTTGATGTTGTGCTGGGGCTGGTGCCGCCACTGACAGTGTAAACGGAGCTGCTGCGACGGCAGTACAGGCTTCTGGTGTGTGTGCATTGGTCAAGTGCCCCTCCGCGCCGTGCGCTGTGCTGCCCCCCCCACCCCCACCCCCACCCCAGGTCACCTTTTCGCTTTGTCTTTCGTCCATAGATCTGTGCTCCCACCCTCCTGTACACTTCGCTGCGCCCTCTCTGATCGCCATCACCGACCAGGCGCTCGATCACCATCTTCTGTGTGTGACCTGCCCGATCGGTGCTGCAGCAATCATGGATCCCCTCGTGCTGCGCTGCGAGCTGCGGGGGCACGAGTCTGATGTGAGAGCGCTCTCCCCCATCAGCGACACCTCGCTGCTCACCGCCTCTCGCGACAAGACCGCCAAGCTGTGGACCGCCGGCGAGGACGGTGCATTCAGCGTGGAGTCCACGCTGGTGGGGCATCGCTCGCCCACTCCCGCCTCGCCCGACTGCCGCTGCCGCTCGCCCGCCAGCTCACTCTCTCCTCTCGTCCCTGCCGTCAGGTGGGGCACTCCGACTTTGTGACGGCGGTGGCCTACGTAGCGCCCGGCGTCTGCGAGGCCTTTCCGCGGGGCGCGGTAGTGACGGGATCGCGCGACGCTTCCGTGATTGTGTGGGACCTAGAGACCGCCGCCCCAGCCCAGCGCCTGACCGGCCATGAGTACCAGGTGTGCTCTGAACCACGGTAGGGGACGCGTGCCGGGGGTGGCGGGGCGGCATTGGGTGCAAGCATGGGCACCCCCCTTGCCCGCCCCTCCTGTCCACGCCTCTGGTCTGGTCTGGTCTTACAGCTTGGCACCATCAGGCATGCCTGTCCACGCCTCTGCGAGCGCCTACCAGCCTGCGCCTGCATGCGAGCGCCGCCATTCTCTGCAGGTCACCGCCGTGGTGGTGGACCCACGCACGGGGGACATTTACAGCGGCAGCCTGGACAAGACCATCCGGGTGTGGCGTGGTGGCGCCTGCACGGCGACGCTCGCAGGCCACGAGGCCGCGGTGCTCTGCCTGCTTCAGGCGCGTGTGCAGGGGGCAGGAGGGAGGGGCGGCGCAGGCGAGGAGGATGCTGATGGAGGGGCGCAGCTGCGCGCCCCTTGCGAGGGGTGGATGCGCTGCAGCTGCCAACAACGGCCATGGCAGACGTCTGCTCGTCTGCCCAAGTCTGTCTCTTAACCGCCTCCCCGCTGCTTCCCCCCCAAACACGAACAACCGAGCAGCTGCCCAACGGCGACGTGGTGTCTGGGTCTGGCGACTGCACGATCCGCGTGTGGCGCGACGGCGCCTGCGCCGCCACCATCCGCGCGCACGGCGACTCGGTGCGGGGGCTGGCACTGCTGGGCGACGTGGGCGTGGTGTCGGCCTCCCACGACCAGACGCTCAAGGTGGGGGGGGCCTGCTTTCCGGCAGGGAATGGATGCTGGTGGCTGTTGTTCCTGATGGCGCGGAAAGGTCGGAGGAAGCGAGCGGCTGGGGAACTGCTCGCGCGATGGGCAGCAAGCCTGGACCTGCGAGGGGTGCGCTCTGATGCGCCGGCGCGGCGCACCTCCAGACGTCCACGCAGCGCCCTGCCTCGTCCTGCACCTCCCGAACAGGTGTGGACGTTCAGCGGAGAGCCGATTGCGGAGCTCGTGGGCCACACTGCGCTCGTCTACTGCGCGGCGACCGCCGCCGGCGAGGGGCTCATCGCTTCGGGCAGCGAGGACAACACCGTGCGGCTCTGGCACGCCGACGGCACCTGCCTGCAGGTCCGCGGGGGCGCGGAGGATGGGCGGGTGCGGTGAGGGGGGCGTGAACCGGACGGATCGAGCAAGGCAGGAGCATGATGGCACGGCTTGCAGGGCCGGCTGGCTTGATCCAAGTCGCCCGCCCGAGGAGGGCGCTCTGCTTTCTTGCCTGGTTTCTTGCCTTTCCGGACAGACGATAGAGCACCCCGGCAACGTGTGGGCCGTAGCCTTCCTCCCCAACGGCGACCTGCTCACTGGCTGCTCTGACGGCGTGGCACGGCTCTGGACGCGCGCGGCCGAGCGCGCGGCGCCCGCCAACGCGCAGAAGGTGCGGGCTGCGAGCGATTGGCACTGAGCAGCAGCTGGCGCTCGATGCTAGAGCCTCGCTGACGAACGGTTGTCTGCTGCTGCGCTCGCGCGGCTGCGCTCGCTTGGCGTGCCTGACAGGCGTACGAAGAGGGACTGGCGGCACGCAAGGCGGCGGTCGGGGGGGCGGCGCCCGGCGCCGACGGCAGCGGCGCCGGCGGCAGCCTGCCGGCGGGGCTCACGCTGGAGGACGCGACGGTGCTGCTGCGGCCGGGGTCGCGCGACGGGCAGACCAAGGTGGTGCGAGAGGATGGCGCAGGAGTCGCCTACAGCTGGGACGCCTCCAAGTGAGAGGGAGTGGAGCAGGCGGGGGGAGGGGCGGCGGTTGGCGGTGGTGTGCGGGGGGGGGCAGGCAGCGGCGGGGAGGTGGCGCGTGGAGTTGGGGAGGGGGGTGGCGCG
>PCFQ01000079.1:385003-402387 GCA_003063905.1 Chlorella sp. A99 | reverse complement strand
CGGTTTCGCCCGGGCCCCCCCCGCGGCGCGCCGCCCCCCCCCACCCAAAGAGGGGGGGGGGGGGGGGGGGGGGGGGAGGGGGGGGGGGCCGACGAGCGCCCCTCTCCGACTTGCTTCTCGCCCGCCTTCCCTCCCGACCTCCCGTCGCGTTCCACCAACGCTAATGTCGACAACCGCCCGCCCACAATCGGCAGATGTGGGACTTTGTTTTCGACGTGGACATCGCCGAGGGCGCGGCGCCGCGCAAGCTGGCGCTCAACGCCGGGGACAATCCCTACGACGCCGCCGATGCCTTCCTCATAAACGAGGGGCTGCCCACCACCTACCGGTGCGTCGGAGCGGCGCGTGCGGCGGGCTGGGCTTGCGGCGGGGGCGGGGGTGAGCGGGGCGGCGGCAACGGCGAGTGGCGCGCGGGGCCGGGGGGCCGGGACCGGGGGCCGCGCGTCTCCGCCGCCCTGCCTGCCTGCATGCTGCGGTCTCTCTGACGCGGCGGCAGCTGGCACAGAAACCCCAAAAAACGTCGCCAGCACGCAACTCCTGCAGGGAGCAGATCGTGCAGTTCATTCTGCAAAACACGGGCGGGCGGGTCAGCGCGCCGCCCATCGGCCTCAACCCCGACCCCTACACAGGTGCGCCGCCGCTCCCCTGTTTCATGTCGTTTCATATCGCAGCTGTATGTGTGCGAGGTATGCTGACTGGGGCTGCGTGGTGGTGGCGCGGCTGCGGAGCACCAGGGGTGGGCAGCCCGCAATGCGCTCCTCGCCCGACCGCGCTGGGAGAGCACGGCGCCTGCTGGCACGGCGATTTCAGGCTGGGGAAGCTGGCGCCTGCGCCCCTCCTCCCGCAACCCTCCTCCTGCGCAGGCGGCGGCGCCTACGTGCCCGGCGCCGGCAGCTCCGACTTCCCCAGCGGCGGCGCCAGCTACGGCGACTCGGCCGACCCTTACACCGGCAGCGGCGCGTACGTCCCTGGCAGCAGCAGCGGCGGTGAGCAGTGGCGCCGCGGGGGTAAGGGGCTGGCGGTGGGGCGCTGGCCTGGGGTCGGCCAGCACGTGGCTTGATGGAGCATGCTGGGCGCGCTGAATTCCAGCAGGCTTGGCAGGAGGGCATGTGAGTGGAGAAGGTGCTCACCCCGCTCGCTTGTGTCGTGGTTGTGCTGAACGCAGGCGCCGCAACAACGGCCCCACAGCTGCGCCATGTGCCTGCCCGGACGTATCTTGTGTATGACCAGGTGCTGTCTCTCCTCCCTCCCTATCTCTCCTCCGTGTGCTCGCCTGCGGCCGGCCGTGAGCACACTTGATCTCCCTAATCCCTGCGCTCCGCCTCCGCCAATGCCCTGCCGCAGGTTCCGTCCAGGGACGCGATTCGAAAGAAGATTGTGGAGTTTAGCGAGGCGGTCGCCGCCGGCGGCGGCGCCGCCCTGGGCGAAGGCCAGCTCGCGGCGGGCGGTGCTCTCGACGGCCTGCTGGACGCCGCGGCCGCCGCCGCGCGCCCCGGCACTGCGTTTGGGGGGCCGGAGCTGGCGGCGCTGTCTGCCATGCTGGCCTGGCCGCCCGCGCAGCTCTTCCCCGCGCTCGACCTCGCCCGCCTGGCGCTGCTGAACGAGGCCGCCGCCGCGGCGCTCGCAGCGGCCGCGGGGCCGCTGGCGCCCACAGGCGGCGATGTGGCGGGCGGCGGCCTGGGCGCCGCGCTCGCGGCGGCGGCCGCGCCGCCGGCGCAGCCGGCCAACCAGCAGACGGCAGCGCGCCTGGCGTGCAACGCTTTCGTGCAGCCGGCAGCGCGGAGCTGGGCGCTGGCGCAGGTGCCGGCGCTTGTCGACTGCCTGGCCGGCTTCCTGCAGGCGCCGGCCGTTGGCAAGAACGTGCGGCAGGCAAGTGCACTGGGGAGGGAGGGAGGTGCACGCCCAGGGAGCGGGCGAGAGACGCAGAGGTGCAGCCGCACTATGAGGTGCGCTGGCCAGGCGACGGCTGGCGCGGTCTGGCTGCCCATCCCGTCACCTGCCCAATCAGGGAAAGTCTGTTGTGCCTCTGTCGTGCCGACCTCTGTGCGGGCCCCCGCGTGCAGGCACTGGCCACGCTGCTGCTCAACCTCTCGGTCGCCCTGGCCCAGGGGTCGGCCGGCTACAGCGCCGACTTGGTCAGCAGGGTGAGCCATTGCCCAGCGGCTGTGTTGTCACGAGAGGGCTGGTGAATGTGTGTGTGGGTGTGGGTGGGTGGGTGGGTGGGTGGGGCGCCTGCGGTGGAGGGAGGAGCGGGGGCTGCGAGCAGCGATGCGCAGCTGCCGCCTTTCTCGCCTGCCCCACGCACACCCGCTCTGGCTTGCGCTCCGCATCGCGTGACGAGTGCAGCTGGTGAGCCTGGCGGTAGAGCTGATCAACGGCGCGGGCGAGGACGAGGCAGAGGCGCGGTTCAGGTGGGCAGAGCAGGACTGGGCGAGAGCGCGCGCAGGAAGAGGCAGGGGAGGCTCAGAGCCTCCGGAGGCCGAGGCAGGCGCGGGGCCAGGCCTCGAGGCCGGCCAGCAGCTGGCACGCCGCGCTCTGGCACGGCGACGCCTGCCCGCATGCTTTCCCCCGTGCATGAGCAGGGGGCTGGTGGGCGTGGGCACGCTGGCCTCCAAGGATGCGGCCGTGAAGCAGCTGGCCAAGGAGCTGGGGGTGGCCCAGCTGGCGGCGGCGCTGCGGCAGGCCGACGGCGGAGGCGGCAAGGTGGCAGAGGCGGCGGCCGACATCGCCGCCCTGCTGGCCTGACGCGGGATAGGATGCAGACCCGCGTGCAAATGTGCAGAGGAGGCGGCTGGACTAGTAGAGGGTAGACAGGACAGGGAGGGAGGGATACCCAGGCAAGCTGACAAGCCTTGGGCAAGCCTTGGCTGGGTGTGTGCATTCATGAAGCGCAGTCCATGCTGTGAGGCCAGGTACCGCTCGTGCATTACAGCACCACGCTCTCTGCGGCGGCTACCCCTAAAAAGCAACCATCGACATCTGCTGTAGTAGAAAAGAAAAGCTGGCGGTCGAGCCAACAAGCCAACCAGGATCTAGGAGAAGGAGAGAACAACGGACACCTGTGCAATCTGATGGTGGAGAAGTGCAAACGGCTGCTGCGGTCTGGCCATGGCAACAAAGGTCGACAGCCAAACCACTTGGGCCCCCTGACCAGCCCAGGTCTCGCTCCTCCGAGTCCTCCGCCGCCGCTGCCGTGGTGGACTCGGAGAAGGGTGGCGCGGTTGTACGCCGGCTTCATAAAGTGGGCGTGCACCTCGGCGATCTCGTCGTCGGTGAGGAGCCCCAAGCCCTGCCATGCTGTGCTAGTGAATGACCCAGATGGCTGGTTGGGAAGGCAGTGACTCAGTTCACATTCACAGCGGGCAGGCACACGTGCAGATGCGCAGGACGCATGGCTCTAATTTTGTGAGGGTCAGGCTTCTCCGGCTTCACGCGGGCAGGGGTTCGCCCCCGCCGCCCGCACACGTGGGATGGCTGCGCGGCATGTCCCGCGCCAGGTGGCTGATCTGTCGGGTGGCTGAGCTGGCCGCACTGGCCACCCACTGTCCAAACAGCTGACCGGCAGCAAGCGCAGGCCGCCGCGCCCCTGGCGCGGTGCTGCTCAGATGCAGTGGTCGCCCCAGATGGGCAGCCTGATGTCATCGTGCCCGGCCGTGACGACGGGCCACGCGCCGAGGCGCGGCGACAGCCCTGCCAGCAGCACGAGCGCCGGCAGCGGCACGGGTTCGGGGACGTAGAGGTGTGAGCCGGGGAGGACCAGGTGCATAGCCTCGATGCGGCGCAGGCATGGCAGGGCAGAGAGCACAGACAACGCCAATGCCAGTTGCAGCGCCGGCTTGCTGGGCTCGGGCGGCGGCGGCTCGTCGCGCGGGAGGCTGCAGAACACGAGACGCAGCAGCTCCAACGAGGAGAGGGCCGCCACGCGCTCGGGCTGGGCCGCCAGGGAGTACCAGGGGAGGACGAGCGTCCGCAGCGCGCCGGCATGCGACGCCGGCGGGAGGCACGGCGCGCCGAGGGAACGCAGCTCCAGCGACGCCAGGCGCGGCGGCGGGGGCTGCCATGCGTGCCACAGGGCGGCAAGCGCATACTTGTGGCTGCCCTTGAGCGCCAGCGCCTCGAGGCGCGGCAGCCTTGCCAGCAGGGCGCCCAGCTTGCGGGGCGCCGTGTGCCGCACATCAAAGTCGCTGAGCACCAGGAGGAGCGAGCGCAGGCCGGTCAGCGCGGCCAGCGAGCGGGGCGCAAAAGGGGCCGCGTAGGACGCCAGCTGCAGCTGCTTCCAGACCCCGCGCCTCGCCCAGCGCTTCAAACGCCTCCTCCTCCTCGTCCTCCTCGCTGTCCTCGTCTTCGTCTCTCAGGAAATTGATGTTCCAGGCAACGAGGCGGCGGAGGGCGGGCAGCGAGGCCAAGGCTCTGGGCTCCAAGAACACGTCTGCTCCAAAAAGGTCCAGCGACGTGAGGCTCGCGCCGGACAGGTCCTTTGCGCCACAGGGCGCCGCGATGACGCGGCCATCCTCGCCGTGCCTGATTGTGTTGGCCATCAGCTGCAGGCTCTCGAGTGCGGGCAGGCTCCGCACGACGTGCGGGGCCAGCTGGAACCACCCCTCCACCTCGATGTGGCGCAGCACGCGGCAGGACAGGATCCACTCGGCCAGCACGACCACATTGAAGCGCTCTATGTCCTCGGCCTTGTCCAATTGATGATTGGCGAAGCGCTGCGGCAGGGGGCGGTGCGGGGCTCAGGGTGCGAGGGTGCGAGGGCTCAGGGCACGGCGGCTCAGGGAGCAAGGCCTCAGGGTGCGGCGGCGCAGGGCTCAACCACCGCCGTGCGCCCGGGTGCCCACCTGGGCGAGCGACAGCGCCTCGAGGCACGGCGCGCAGTGCGCCGCCGCCGCGCCAAGCAGCGCCCAGGTGCCCGCCGCTGCTGCTCGTGCCGCCGCTGCTGGTGCCGACGCGCTGCGCCGTCGCGGGCCGCTGGCTCGCCTGCTCTCATGTCCCTTCTCTCTTCCCCTCCCACTCCTCCTGTCCCCGCCCTCCCTCCGTCTTGCCTCCTCCTGCCTCGCCGCTGCCGTGGCGGCCTGCCTGTGCCGGCGTCGTTCGCCTGCCTTGCCTGTATCCCTTTGGATTCTTTCACGGGCGGGGCCTGCAGATGCTGTTGCTGGCTGTCGCCGCCTGCGGGCTGGCGTTGAGGACGCTCTGCCTTCCTGTGTCTTTGTCTTATCCTTCTGTTCCTCTCCCGCGCTCCTCTCCTTTGGTGGGTGGTTTAAAGGGGGCGGCTAACGATGGGGCTCCATGCATGCAGCACCCGGCCTCCTACCGCTGCGATCACCAGTTGGTCAGCTCTGCACCCGGGGCATCTGCCCCCGCCAGGTGTACTGGCGCTAGTGTGTAACCTCCGTCAGTCAGGTGCCCGCCGCTGCGCCGGCCTGCTGGTCGGCGACGTCGCAACAGAGCACGAAGCGCAGGCTGCGCGGCGCCAGCGCCTGCAGACGCCCTCAGCCGCGCGCCTGCACGTGCAAAGGGGGTGACGGAGCGGGCATGGATGGGGGGCGAGCGGGCGGGTGGGCGGGCAGGGGCAGGGTGTGCCCAGGTCCTTGATGGGACGCGCCTGGACGGCAGAGGGGCGCAGGAGAAGACACGCTCGAGTCGTCCAGGGAGTGGATTGTTGCATGCATGCCTCGTGTGCTAAAGGACTGGGCTAATAAGAGTGGATCGAGGCTGACGTCGTGCCGATGTGCCGACGACCGCCCGCCTCGCTGCAACACCTCGGCCGTGTATTCCTGCGGCGGGGGAAGCAGTCGGCGGGGGTGCTGCAGCGAGTCAGGCAGCATCTCCACTACTGCGCTGGGGGTCGGGCGGCCATACTCCACCACTGTCGGTCCGCCAGCTGCTGTCATCGCACCAGCCCTCACCCACTCCTGGAGGAAACAAGAGGCGTTTGGAGCTCTCTCTCGGCCCCTTCCAACACGATTGCGAGTTGGATCAATCGGGCTGGCTCGGGAGGTTGCCAGGAGGCACGGGGCAGCTCCAGCGAGCGGGAGACTGGAGATAATGATGAATTGGTTGGATTGGTGGCAGGAGGCGAATACGGGGCGGCGGGGCCAACGGGGCGCGTCCAGGTGACTTTTGCCTTTATTGCAGCAGCCTCACTAGCCCCACAACCAAGGCACTGCGTTCTGGAACTTGGTGCGACTGAAACGTGACGTTGGGATCATGGGATCAAGATCCACCTGATTGCTCCACGTGACCTGCTGGTGCCGCACTAGGAGCCGGGTGGGAGATTCACTCGACTGGCGCCCTCAAAACTTGAACAGCTGGTACTTCTGGTCCAGCAGACGATCTCCTGCGGCGCGGCGGGGCGTGGGCCGGGGCGGGGCTTCGGACGTGCCGACCCGGGCGCTGCAGGCCGTCTCTCCCCGCGCTGCGGCCACGCCCGTCCCACTCATACCTCGCACAGCACTGCCCCACAGCTCATCGTCTTTGGGCTGCCGCGCCTTGTCGGGGCGGTAATGGCTGCACAGGGGGGATTGGCGGTGCCAGCGCCGGTCAGCCAGGTCATGCGCAAGGCCGAGGGGCGCGCCAGCCTGGCGAGCCGCGCGGCTCCCAGCTCGCGCGCAAGCGACCCGCCGCATGCTGCTGCGACAGGGGGCCGAACCGGCCGAGACGCCCTGGGACGCGCCTGATGGCCGTCCTGAGCAGCGCCTTGGTGTTGTCGCCGCTGGGCTCCCCGGACAGCACGTGCGCCGCGTTGTGCGGCGGGTGCTGGGCATAGCAGTGCTTGAGCAGGGCAGAGGCGCCAGCCTGGGACGCTGCCTTGAGCGCGGCCAGCTCGAGGCCCAGCTTCTGTGTGCACGCGCAGCGACCAGTGGGGCCGGGTGTGGGCACGTGGGCTTGTGCGTGGATGGGGGACGCTAGTGGTGGCTGAGGCACCCGGAGGGAGGCTGGCGCTGGCTTAGGCACTTGAAGGGAGTCTGGCTGGCGGGTTGGTGCCGTGGGCAGCCTGCCAGCGGGGCACAGCCGTGGGGCGGGGCCGCCGGAGGCCCCCCAGTCAGCCCAACGTGCCTCGAGGTAGGGCTGCTTGGCTGCCTGCGCAGCGGCCTTGTCCTGTGCAGCGCTGCCGCTGCCGGCTAGCCGCCGCGGCCTGGTACCAGTAGCGCACCAGCGTGGAGCGCGTCTCGGCATACCTATGGTGGTGAATGGGCGTGGTGTCGGCGTGGGTGGGGGCACGCCCGCCCGCATGAGCAGAGGGCGGGGGCCGGCCGCCGCTAGGCGGCCCCAGAGGCGGGCCAGGCCCGGGGCCGCCCACCGCTGCCGTGACCCCCGTTGCCCCGCGCCCCTGGCCTTCCCGGTCAGCCTGAGCTGCCGCCCAGGCGCGCCGTGTGCGGAACTTGGTGACAGGGCCTCCAACGCCTTGCTCGCGCACTCGTCGCGCCAGGCGGCCGGCTTGCAGCCGCCGCGACGACCGCCACGTAGTGGCCCACACCACGGCCGTGGCGTGACTCTTATGGTTCCCAGCCCCGCCGGCCGCCGCCCTTCTCCCCAAGACCCCTGCTTCGTCCGTGCTGTGCGCGCTTTCCTTGCACACGAGCCGCCGCCGGCCGAGCCGCCGGCACGCCCCCACCCTACTCGTCGCCTTCGATCTCCCACCACAGCCCCGTGCCGCCGCTCTGCTTGGGGCGCGGCGGCCAGGGCCGGCGCCGCGCGAGCTCCTGCACCCGTGTCCCCCTCAGCGCCGGCGGCAGCAGCTCCTCCAGCGCCCTCTTGACAGCCGCAGTGTCCACCAGCATCCCCGCGCGCGCGTGCGCCTCCAGGCAGTAGCGGCTCACGCACTCCTGGGTGGGGCGTGGGCGTGCGGGGGGGGCCGGCGGGCAGGAGGGCGGGCGGGGGAGGGCGTGGGTGGCGCTCGTGCAGGGCCGGTAGGGCGCCGCTCTGCGCGAGCGGAGCACCGCCCGCGCTGCCGCGCAGAGCGGCTGCGGCTGCGCGCCGGCGGCCGCCGCCCCCCGCTGCATAGCAGGGCAGCCCTGGCCGGCGGCCTCCTTTTCTGCCCTCACGTCGGCGCTCCAGTGCGAGTACTTTGCGTCGTCGTCGGACGCGTAGGCGACCCACGTCGCCGAGTCGGCCTTCCACGCAAAGTGGTGCACATCTCCCATGCTGCGGAGGAAGGGGGGTGGGGGGNCATCCCCGATAATAACAAGATAGACCACCTGGTGGTGGAGAGTGGAAGAGGAGTGGGAGTTGCAGCGGAGAAATTACAACGGCACAATGTTTCTCCCCACCACAGGTGTGCATGTCTGCTGCCCTCTCTCCCATCCCCTCAATCCCCTCAATTCCTTGCCTCCCTTTCCCCTCGCCTTCCCCCCCCTCCCCCACCCCCCCACCCACCCCCCCCCCCCCGCCCACCCACCCCCCACCCCCCCGCCCACCCACCCCCCCACACACACCACGCCCACCTGCGCGTCATGTTGACGTAGATCTCGCTGATGCCCTGCCACTCCCAGTTGTAGGGCAGCAGCTCGAGCACCACCGCCCCGGGGGGCAGGAAGACGGCGTTGGAGAGCAGCGGGCCGTGGCGCGCGACGAGCAGCCCGGTCTTGACCATCGCCGCGACGAACGAGGCAAAGGGCGCCCCCGGGGTCACCGAGTAGGGCCGCACCGCCATGCCGAGCCTGGCGCCCACCTCGTTCAGCGCGGCCAGCACGTCTGCGTCGGGGGGCGTGGGGGCGGGAGGGGGGGCGAGCGGGATCGGCGAGGGGACAGACCGGCACGGCAGAAGGGGCGACCCAACGGCCGCCCGACGGCCACCCGCCCCGTCGCCGACGCGCAGCGCGCCTTCCCAGGGCCGCTCGTCGGGAGCGCGCCTCACCCGCGTTGTTCACCACCTGCTCCCCTCCAGGGGACATGAGGTAGGTGATTGTCCGCGGCGGCCCGCCCTCGCCCCAGCTCGGCGGCCGAGGCGCGCCCGCCGCCGCGTAGGCCGCGGCACGGAACGCGGCTGCCATCGCTGGGGTGTAGAACCCGCTGCGCGAGTTGGGGTGCTTGTACCTGCGGGGGGAGGCGGGGACAGGGGGCAGTGCAAGGGGAGCGGTCGGCGTGGGGGGAGAGAGGGAGCAGGGGCGGCGCGAGGCGGCGACTGCGGGGGCCGGGACGCACCGCGGCGCCGGCGCCGGCGCCACCCGCCGGCGCCGCCTCCCTCGGCCCACCCACCACTCACCACCGCCCAACACTGCGCCCCCACCCACCCGCGCGCACCCACCTGTCGCGCACGTGCAGCACACGCTGGAAGCCAACCCAGAGCGTGCTGTTCTGGCTTTCCAGCTCGTCGAAGAAAATGAGGTGGGGGAGGGGCGCGGGCGCGCCGGGGGCCAGCCCCGGCGCCAGTGCCAGCTTGAGCATCTCCACCGCCCAAGGCATGCCCTGCGCACGAGCGGGAGGGAGTGCACGGGCGGCGCGTGGTGGGAGGGCGCACGCAGAGGGTGCGGCGCGCACGGGAGGGGCGCGCACGGAAGGGAGGCAGGTGGGAGGCGTGAATGGGAGGCGTGTCGTGGCATGGCTGGAAGGGCTGCGAGCGCGCGCGGCCAGCGTGCGTGCCGTGTCCAGCAGGGATCCCGGCCGGCGGCGGCGGCGGCGGCATAGCGCCAACCTCCACTTGTGTGCGGCGCATGTTTGTGAAAAGCACCGTCTGCAGGAAGCGGCCGTCGGATGGCGCGTCCTTCTGCCAGCTGCGTGCCGCAGCGCGTTGGGGTGGGACAGGGGCAGGCGGGAGCGTGCGCACGTGCCTGTCGAGGCTGCAGAGCAAGAGGCCCCTGCAGCACGCGTGCCCGCCATGCCTGCCGGCCACCATCCCTCCGCAACAGGCATCCGCTCGCGCCCCTTGCCGTCTGGGCCGCCTCCCCCGGTCGCCACCCCCCGGCCACCCCGCGCTCGCCATGCCACGCGCCCACGCAAGCGACACGTGCGCCTGCGACCGCCCCCGCACCTGCCCTCTGTCAGCTGGCTGTAGATCGGCAGCAGCTCCTCCACCCAGTGCCCCATGTTCTCGGGAAATGCGGGGAACGGAAAGTCCACCCACAGCGTGGTGCCCCCCACCCAGCCGCCCAGGATGTTGGCGTAAAACGGCGCAGCCTGCGTGGGCCCAGGGCGCGGGAGAGGGCTCAGGGCAGAGTGGGAGGAGGCGGGGCACCGCCGCGAGCGGCGGCAGGGGCCAAGCGGCCGGGCGAGCACGAGCGAGTGTCAGGCGGCAAAGGTTGTGCGTGCTCCGCTGCTGCGCCGTTCCTGGTACCACTTGCCTTGGTCACCGGCAGCTTGCAGATGGCCACGTTCTGCAGGCACTCAGAGAGGATGAAGCGCAGCGCTCAGGCACCAACTCAAGAGGCATCATGTCCCTGGCATTGGCACAGCCGGACCGAAGCCACGTCCACAGCCGCGCCAGGGGGAGGCCGAGGGCCGGGTGGCTCTGCAGCAGCCCCGAACCACCCAACAGCAGCAACTCAACAGCGCAATTGCCAATCATTCACGCAGGCACTGAGCCCACCTGCGAAAACAGGATGTCGGCAAAGGGGCTGTCATACTGCTTCTCCTCAAAGTGCGCCGCCTCCACGACCGCATAGTAGCGCAGCACGTGGTGCCTGAACGACAGGGACAGGTCCAACAGACGGTGAAGAACAGGGAGGACGCAGCAGGGAGAGCTCGCCGAGCCGCGCCGTAGTTGGGCGGCGGTTGGCGGGCGGGGCGGGCGGGCGGGGCGGGCGGGCACGCGGCGCTGCCGCCACGGGTACGGCCGCACCAGATGTTCGTGGCGATCGCGTAGTCGTCTCGGATGATGAACTCGGACTCGCCCGCTGCGCGCACAGGGAGAGCTTGAATGGCCTCGCCCCAAGAGGCCTCCATCGCATGCCCTTGATCGCTTACCCTTGTTTAGTGGCACTCCAGGCGAGTGCCAAGCTGCCGCGGCGCGCAGGCTCCCCAACAAACACAGCGCAGTTGCTGCGAGCAGTGCTGGCAGCCTCATAACCGGAAGCGCATGGACAGCGTGTTGGGGTTGCGAGATGCAATGGCGATATGACGACTGCGGCTCATCGCCGCCCGGGCGTCCGCCTCGCAACGCCCGTGCCGTGCCGTGGTGCAGGATGGCGCTGCCCCATCTCTCCCCTCGCCGCTCCTTCTTCGGCACAATCAGTGTTGCATGCAGTGAGCGAGGGAGCAGGGCAGAGCAGCAGGGAGGAATAGCAGCAAGGGAGCGAGGGGGGCCGGGCGCGCGGTGGCGGGCGGGGAGGAGGGTGCGCAGTGGGGGACGCGCAGTGGGGGACGGAGGGCGGCCCGCGCGCCGGACGCTCGCGCAGCGCCGTAACTAGCGCCTCTAGCACCGCCGGCCCGGCGCAGTGCCTTCGCAGCAGGCGCCGCGCCGGCACTCACGCCCCTCGCGCGTTCTTGGCAATCACCTGGGTCGCCCAGGCCGCCGTGTCCTGCATCGCCGGGTCCATCGCCGCCGCCTGCAGCAGCTGCCGCACAAACGCCCGCTGCTGGAAGAGCGCGCCCACGCCGCTGATCGCGGCCGCCATGTCGCCCAGCAGCGCCACGCACGCCTTCCACACGCCCTTGTCCTCGCCCTGCGCCGGCGCAGGCGGGCAAGGGGGGGCGCTGTGTCAGCGAACCAGCCCGATCCCGTAATTCAGGGGGCAGGATGCACGAATCAGTGCGAGCGTCCCAGTGGCGCAAACGCAGGCACACACTCGACCCCTGCACGCGCAGCAACCCAGAGCCCCAGCAGGCGTGCGATCCACCTCCGCAGCCCACAGGCCCGCGATCCACCTTTGCAGCCCACCTGTTTGTCAGTGTAGATGCTCTCGATGAAGTCGACCAAGGGCACGGCATACGGCTGGAGGTACTGGTTGGCCTGCGGCGGCGGCGGGAGTGGGGTGGTGTGCGTGTGTGTGTGTGTGTGGCGAAGAGGGAAGGACGCGAGCGGGGGCGGATGGCAGGGCGCGCCGGCCCGGGGCGGCGCAGCGCGGCCAGGCCGCTCGCGCGCGCAGGGGGCGCCGCCGCAGGCACGCTCGCGCGCGCGGCGGGCGCCCGCGCCTTTTCGCGCGTCAGCCCGTTGAACATGCCGGCCCAGGCCTCGAGGATGCCGAGGCGCAGCATGTTGTTGTAGTCGACGATGTCCTCGTCGTCCCGGCCCGCCTGCGGCGCGGCATGGGGCGGCGGTCGGGGGCGGTTTGGGAGTCGGCACGGCATGGAAGATTTGATGGTGGCGGCAGTTGGGGGCGGTCTGGGAGTCGACACAGCACGGAAGCCTCGACGCTGGGCGGGGCCCCAGCAGGCGCCGGCGTGCGAGAGCGCAGCGCGGCGCGGCGCGGCACGCGCGCGGCGCGACCCCGGCGCCCCGCGCGCGCCTGCTGCACGCTGAGCGCCATCGCGCTCTGCAGCATCTGCACCACGTGCGCTAGATAGACCTGCAGACAAGGGGAGGGCAGAGGGGTGGCTGGCGTTCGGAGGAAGGATGCTGCGGGGCAGGAGCAGGTCACGCAAGCAGGCCGTCGGGCGGGGCAGTCCCACACGCCCCGCCTCCCACACCTACCCCCTCACACCGCGTGCTGGTCTGCAAAAGGGGCACATCCGCACGCCCCGCCCGCCCCCGCCCATCCGCTGCGCGCCCACATGTGCACACACTGCGCCGCACCTCAAAGTTGTCGCCGATGGCGAGCGCCAGGTCGCCAAAGCAGGAGAGGATCTGGGGCTTGATGTTGCGGTGCACGTCGTTTGACTGGCAGCGCAGCAAGGGGGGGAGAAGAGGGGGGGAGGGGCAGGGGCGCGCGCAGGTTGGAGGCTGGGTCAGGCCGCCGCCGTGGCCAGGCGCCCACGCTGCCGCCGCCGCGACGCGGTCGACCCCCGCGCGCTGCCGCGACGGCACGCACGCAGGCAGACGTGCACGCACACGACACCCGCCCGCCTGCGCGCACCTGGAGGTTGTGCAGCAGCACGAGCATGATGCGGTCGCAGTAGGGGAAGATGTCGCGCTCTATCGCTCTTGCGACGTCGCCCAGCGCGCCCACCGTCACCTGGCAGACCTGCCAGTCCTGCGAAGACAGGGGCGGGCGAGTTCGGGGGGGGGGTAGGGGGGAAAGGGGGGCACTGCGTGAGCAGCAGCGCGGCGCGGTGCCAGTGGCAGGGGACGACGCGCAGGCGGCGCCGCCTGCCGATCGAGCCAGAGCACCAGTGCACCGGCGCGCTGCCTGCCGAGCGAGCCAGCACTGCGCTGCGCGCCCCTGGCGTGCCCTGGGTGCGCCCCGGCACCGGGCGCGGCGCCGCGCCCCTCCGAGCGCCCCCGGCACGGCACAGCGCTCGGCACAGCGCCGCGCGTGCCTGGTGCTGCTTGAGCCCCAGCTCCAGCACCGGGAACGTGTGCTCCATGTACTTGGAGAACTGGCGGCCGCATGCGTAGGTCATCGCGCCCTGCAGGAGGGGCGGGGCAGGCAAAGGGACCGGGGTCGCGCCGCGTGCGGAGCTTGAGGGCCCAGCAAGAGGGCTACCGAGCCCTCCCGCTGGGCCAGAGGCCAGGAGCTGAGCGGCCCCCCGCAGCGCCCCGCCGCCGCGGGACGCGGCCGGCCGGGCGGCCGCCCGCACCCGCCCCGACCGGGGAGTCGCCGCCCCCCCGCGCCCCGCGCACCACCGCCAGCAGCGCGTCCTGGTGCACGCCCGCGCCGCCGCGGCAGGAGGAGACCGCCAGCAGCGCTTCCATGATGTGGTCGGCGTACTGCAGCACGCCCGCCTTGGCGGCGTCGCTCTCGGTCAGCTTGCGCACGATGACCTGGCAAGGGGTGGAAAGGGGTGGAAAGGGGTGGAAAGGGGGAGGGGGGGGAGACGGCCTTCAGCGCTCGGCTGCGCGATGACCTGGCGGGCCGCGGCGGGAGCGCGGCGGCCGCGGCGAGGCGGAGGCACGGGGCCGGGGAGGGAGCGCAGCGGTCGAGGCACACGAGGTGTGAGTGGGAAGCGCTCGAGGTGTGAGTGGGAGGCACGCGAGGCGATCGAGAGGAGGCGTGGAGTTGGCCAGGTGCACCACACAGAAGAAGAGGCGGGGGCGATTCGCGTGGCCGCCGTGCGGCAGCGAGCACGCGCGCCTCTCCTCCCACCTGGATCACGCCGCACAGCAGACCCTTCAGCTCGCTCTGCTTCTCCGCCGCCTCGGCCGTGGCGGCGGGCCTGCGCTCGCGCGCGTGCAAAGAGGGGCGTGGACATGGCCGCCGGCAGCGCCCAGGGCGCGGGCGCAGGCCACGCCCTCTCGCGCCTGCCCTCGCCCGCGGGGCGGCGCCGCCACAGAACAGAGCGCCAGCTGTGCCGGCACCATCCAGACGACCAAGTGCCAGTGACCACCATGTGCAGCGCCACAGCACACAACACAGCGCCACGCGCCCCAGCCCCCACCCAGCACCCGCACGCGCACAGAGCGCCACCCCGCGACCCGGCACCCACATGTGCAGCGTCTCGTTGAGCTTGCCGATCATGAGGGGTATGAGCTGCACCACCATCGGCACCGTGTCGGCCGCGCTGCTCTGCACCACGTCGTTGATCGCCTCAAACGCCTGCGGGCGCGGGCGGTTGCGCGCGCGACCGACGCGCGGAGGGTCGCGTCAGGGAGGATCGACTGGCCGACCGACTGCACGCAGGGCGCGGCTGCCCTGCGGGGGTGCGCTTGCAAGCCTGCAGCCACCTGTTCCCTCCAGCGCCCCGCGAGCCACCTCCGCACCCAGCGACGGCCCCCACCCACCCACCCACCCACACCCCGCCCCGAGAACACACACCACCACCACCACCACCCACACCTCCACCTCACCACCCCAAGGACACGCCCGGCCCCCATCCACCGCCCTCGCCTGCGTCTGCAGCCGAATCTGCTCCGAGAGGTCCGCTGGCCGCGCCGCCTGCGCGGGACGGGGGTGGGGGTGGGGGGTGGGGGGGCGCCGCTGGTCGGGCGCGAGCAGCACTGCGGGGGGCAGCCGCCAGCAGCCCCGCCGCCTCGCACAGAGCTCGACGTTCCGTCCAGGAGAGGGCTCCCCCTCACCCCCAGCGATGCCCTAGTAATAAAGAAATAATGATGATTTCATTATTGATTCATCAGTGGGGTGCGCCGGGACTCGCCGTCTCCAGCAGCGCCTGCACCACGTCCTTGAAGTAGGGGCTCATGGGGGAGGAGCCCCCCGCCTCGGAGAACCCGGCCGCGAGCTGCGAGATCGCGTAGCAGACCTGCAGCGTCCGGCGGGCGGGAGTGTGTGGGGGGGTGGGGGGGGGGGGGGGGGGGGGGGGGGGGGGGGTTGAGGAGACGAGGCGCAGAGAGACGGGGAGGGGGGGGGAGGGNGGGGGGGGGGGGGGGGGGGTGTGGGGGGGGGTGGAGGGGGGTTGAGGAGACGAGGCGCAGAGAGACGGGGAGGGGGGGGGAGGGAGGCGAGACGCCTCCCTCCAGCCCCGCCTCCACGCAGCGCAGCAAGCCAGCCTTCCCCTCGACGAAGGCACGCGACAGGGGGCGCGCCTTCTCGGCGATGTGGGGCGCGTCGCGGATGCTCTCCAGCAGCGCCTGGATGATCGCCGGCAGGTTCTGGGGCCCAATGAGCGGCGGCGTGGCGTCGGCGCCGTGCACAAACTCAAAGATGCGGCCTGGGGGGGGGGGGCAGAGGGGGGTGGTCGTTGCAAGCCCCGCCAACGCGACGGAGGATGAAAAGAAGGCAAAGGTGAATGCGAATGTGTGAATGGGGGTGCTGCGGGGGCCACGGGGTGCGGAGACGTGCAGGGAGGGCCGAGCGGGCAAGGTGGGGCGCGAGCCGCACCTGGCCGCGCGGCGCGCGTGGCACGCACGCGCTGCCGGCAGCACGTGACCTCCCGGTGCTGCCCGTCAGGCGTCGCCACTTTGCTTTCCGCCTGGTGACGCCACAGTCACCCGACAATCTCGTGCCCCGCCCCGCGCCGCACCTATCGTCCAGGCGGTGGTGTTCTTGACCTGGGGGTTGGGGTCCTTGAGCGCGGCCAACAGGAAGCCGAGGCCCGAGTGCACGAGCTGGCCCAGCGTGGGGGCCTGCGGCGGCGGCGGGCGGGCGCGGCGGTGGCGCGGGGGCAGTTGGCGCCGGGCCAGAGCGCTCCCTGCTTGTCAAACCGCCCCAACAGCAGCTGCGCCACAGGTTTCAACCTCACCGAACAAAATCGAGCTGCGCTACAGCGCCCTTGCACAAACAGACAAACAGCAGCGCAAGCCCCCCCCCCCCCCCCCTCTCTGAAGCTCACGCTGGGCCCTTCCAGGATCGAGCCAAACGCAAAGGTGGCGGCCTCGCGGTACCGCCAGCTCTCTGCGGCGGGAGGAGGGAGGAAAGAACGCAACCCCAGGGCGGGAGGAGGGAGCGTGAGAGGAGAGCGCGCAGGTGTCTCGAGGCGCGCCGGGAGGGAAGCGCGGGAGCCCCTGCCCCTGCCCCTGCCCCTGCCCCTGCCCCTGCCCCTGCCCCTGCCCCTGCCTGACCCACTGCACCCATACTCCCCCACCCCACCCCCACCCCCACCTGCGCCGTCCTGCTTCTGTATGTTGGCCTGCACGTAGGGCATGACCAGCGGCACGATCGCGTCGCCCGCCGCGCTCGCGCACAGCCCCAGGCACGACCCCGCCGCCATCGCCAGGTTCCACGAGCCGTCCTCCGCCTCCTGCACGTGCGTGCGTGCGGGGGGGACGGGGGATGTGCGTGCGTCGGTGGAGTGCAGAGGGTGAAGCGAGGGAGCGCGGCAGACGTGCGACTTGGAGCGAGTGCGAGAGTTGTCAAGGGAGGGCGGGGCAGGACCCCTCAGCCACCCGCGCGCCCCCGCCCCGCCCCGCCCTGCTCCTCCCCCCAAGCGGCCGCCCACGCACCTGCCCCTCCTCCTGCTTGGTCAGCTGCTCCAGCAGCAGCGGCACGAGGTGCGGCAGCGCCGCCTGGATGAATCGGTGGTTGATAGACTCGCTGTCCGCCTCGCCCGCCTCCTGCTCAGCAAGCAAACAGAGGCAAGACGGGCGTGAGGGGCCGGCAAGCCCGCCGCCTGGCCGAGGCTGACGGCGGCGCGCGGCGCGCGCAGCCCCGGCCCACAGCAGGACGCTCGCCCTCTGCCGCAGCGTCCTCCCCGCGCGCCGCGCCCCCGCGCGCCGCCTGCGCAGCGACGAGAAGGAGCGGGAGCAGGCGCGACGGCCTCTCTCACCCCGCCGCGGTCCAGCTCCTCCTCGCACACGGTGCACCAGAACTCGAGCGCCTGCAGCGCCACCTCCTCCTCGTCCTGCTTCACCGCGCGCTGCGTCAGCGCAAAGATGTCCTGCGTTGATTCGCATTGAGAGGAGGGGAGAGGGGGGGGGGGGGGGGGGGGGGGGGGGGGGGGGGGGGGGGGGGGGG
>PCFQ01000079.1:365122-384717 GCA_003063905.1 Chlorella sp. A99 | reverse complement strand
GGGGGGGGGTGGTGGTGGGGGGGGGGGGGGGGGGGGGGGGGGGGGGGGGGGGGGGGGCAGATGGCGGTGAGCGCGGGACGGGCGCAGCAAGCGCCCGTGCAGCTCCCTCGAGGCGCCAGCACCGCGCAGCATGCACGCCATCCGGCGCCTGGCTTTGCACACGCAGAGGGCGGAGGCATGCATGCATTGCACTGCGATACCTGCATGTAGGTCGGCAACTTATCGTAGTACAGCGCGGCCACCCGGACCAGGCACTCCCAGCTGGCCTGCCGTATGCGCGGGTGGTCTGCACGGGCAGAGGCAGGCGGCACGGCGCGGGGAGCGAGGGGGGGCCCGGAGGGCGGTCGATTGGGTGGGCAGCGGACGGTGGATCGGATATGCAGCGGGCAGCGGGGGGGGGGGGGGGCGGCGGCGCATGCGCCTCGCTGCCGCCCGCCACGACAGCGCTCCCCGCGCCACGCGCCCCCGCTTCCCTTCTGCCGCCCACCTGCCAGCGTGCCCTCACACACAATCTGCATGATGTAGTTGCGCTCAGCGCCGTTGCCAAAGTTGGAGTGCTGCGGGCGTTGGCGTTGGCGGGGCGCGTCGCGTGTGTCGGGGGGAGCAGGGAGGTTGATGGTGAGCAGGCGCGAGGGGCGAGGGGCGAGGGGCGAGGGGCGAGGGGCCGTCACCGGGTGGCAGCCGTCGCGCAGCAGCCCGCGGCGGCAGCCTCCGCCCAGCCTCCCCCGTCGCAACACGCCCGCCAGTGTTCATTTAGCAACGAATGCCCTGTTTCCAAAGCACGGCAGGTGCCCCGTTTCCAAAGCACGGCTGGTGCCCCGCTTCCAAAGCACGACGGCCCCTCACCGCAAACTCCAGGGCATTGTACAGCGCCACTGTGGCGGCCTGCCGCACGTCGGGGTCCGGCTCCGTGCCGCGCATGCCCTGCACCACCGCCGTGAGGATGCTGTTCACCTGCGGGGGGAGGGGGCACAGAACAGAGGGGCGGACGGGGGTCGGCGTCGGTACGCGGCGGCGGGTGCCGCCGGACCTCAGCACCCCTCGGCCAGACAGTCGCAGCACAGCCCGCAACCGCCAAGCGCCGCGCCCATGCCCGACTGCCGCCACCCCTGCCGCGCCGCCCGCTCCGCACGCGCAAGCCCATCGCTCGGCTGCCCCACCACGCATCCAACACCACCACTCCAGTTCGCCCGCCGCAGGCACTCCTCCTCCGGTGGCACCCCAGCTGCCCCACCCCCGCCACCGCCACGGGTGTCAATCCCTCCGCCACCTCGGTCAAACTTTCAACCGAGTGTCAACGCTCGCGTCCCACCTGCTCCTGCTGCAGGTAGTCCTCCTCCAGCGCCCCCAGCTCCTCGCACGTGTACCCCAGCGCCTCGAGCGTCGCCTGCTTCAGCGCGCTGTTGGGCGGCTGCACCCCCACGTTGGCCAGCAGCGCGGCGATGAGCTCGGGCCACTCGCCCCGCGGCACCTCGATCGCCGCTGCCTTTGCGACGACCAGCGCCGCCGTGTGGCCCACGTCGCCCTGCGCGGCGGCGGGCGGCGGGGCGCGAGGGGCGGGGCGACGCTGGGGCGGCGCTGTGCGTGGCCGAGCAGAGACGCCGGCCACGCGGCGGGTGCAGGGCAAACAGCGGCGGGCGCGGCACGAGAAGAGAGTGGAGAGGCGGCGGCAGGGCGGTGGGGGTCGGCAGCGCACCGGCGTCGCCAGCGTGTGCAGCAGCGCCTGCTTGATCTGCTGCTTGGCACCCGCCTCCATCGCCGTCCATTGCTGCACCAGCGCGATCTGCGGGCGGGCGGGGCATGCAGCGGTGAGCGGCGGGTGGGCGACTGATCAATGGCGCGCGGCGCCGGGTGCCCGCCCATCAGGCTGATCGCGCCGCCCACCTTGCGAGCCTCGTCCTTGGCGTCTAGCGTGTTTTTGAGGATCAGGCCCGCCAGGCGCCTCGCGTCGACGGGCTTCTCTTGATTGGCCAGCTCCGCGGCCAGGGCCAGCAGGAACGCATCGTGCTGGCTGTCTTGCAGCTGCTTCAGGCTGCCCTCGGCCTGGTTCCGCACATTGGCGTCCGCCGACTGCGCTGCTTGCAGCAGGCCGGTGATATCAATCCCGGCCATCGGCGAAGCGTTCGGTCTCGACAATCCAGGGGAGCAAGAGCTGGAGAGCAAGAGACTTCAAAGTGTTGTTCAAGGCACCCCCCGGGGGCCTCAAATGCCCGATCGCTGGCCAGTGCTGGCACATCTGCACCAATTCTAATCACTCCAAGTGCGATCTGAGGTTTGACGCAGAAGCCATGACATCGTCCTAGCTTCGCCTCCTCGCTGCCTTTCGCTGGTTCTTCAGCATCACTGAGCGCCAGGGCGTGACAAAGAGCAGAAGCGGCGACAGCGGGAGGCATAGCGCAACGGCGGGAGCGGCAGGAGCGGGCGGCGGCGGGTGGGGGCGGTTGGAGGAGCGCACGCGTGTAGCCCACTCACGCGGCCTCTGCAGTGCCAGGAGGCATTGTTGCAGGACTGGTCACAGCGCAGGGAGCAGCAGCGAAATATGGGAGCAACATATTTGGGAGCATGTGGATTCGTTTGATGTTGATGCAGCGACCGGCCGGCGCACGCATGTTGTGCGGGGGAGGCCAGTAGAGCTGGCGGTTAGGCGTGGTAGCTCTGGCCATGCTGGCCATGCTGCTGGCCCTGGCTGCTGGTCGCACAGACGGCCGGACGGAGCTCGACGATTATGCACTGCACAGGCACAGGCAAGCATGGCAGAGAGCGCGCGTCAGCGGCAGGAGCGAGCGCCCGCCGCCCACCCCAACAGCGCCCTCTCGCATGTGGTGCACGCCCCGCGGTGCCAAGCTGCAAAGACGAGGCAGGGGGGCGGCAAGGCGGGTGCCCTCTCGCCCAACGCGCCTCCCGCTCGGCGACCCTCCCGCCCAGCGGCCCCCGCGCAACACCGCCGCCGCGCGCCTGCAGCACGTCGCCGAGCGCCGGGGCAAAGCCGCCCTCGAGCGCCACGCCGCACTCGGTGCCCTTGCCCACCGTCTCCACGTCCAGCTTGTGCCGCCGCAGCGACGCGCAGGCGCCCTCGTGCACCACCTGCCGGGTGGGGGCAGGCAGGGGGGTGGGTGGGGCGGGTGGGGCGGGTGGGGCGGGGGCAGGCAGGGGGTGGGTGCATTGGTGTTGCGTGCGCGAGCGTGTGGTGGTGGTGGTGGTGGTAGGGGGGCCCGCCACTGGCGGCTCGGGACCCGCGGGCGCGCACCTCGCCGCCGCGGAGGACGCGGTACCGCGCGCCGGCCTTGAGGGAGCCTTCGGTCACGCGGCAGCCGGCGACGGCGGACGCCTCCTTGCCGCGGCCGCCCTTGAGCGAAAACACCTGGAGCACCTCGGCGGTGCCATTTACGACCTGAGGGCGGATGGGGGGTTGGGGAGGCGGCGCGCAGGTGTTGCTCCGCACCCATCCTCCCTCTCGCACCCCCACCGCGCCGCCACCCGGCCACCAGGCAACATCGCGGCGCCACAAAGGCTGGCCCCCGGCCCAACCGGCCCAACCGGCTCAGCATTCAGGCCCCCCGCCCCCCGCCAGGGGGCGCCCCCATCCCGCCCCACCCACCCACCTCGTGCTCCACCTTGGGCGCGGCGCCGGTGATGAGGTCGCCCACGTCCTCCAGCAGGTGGTAGATCACGCGCTGGCACCTGCGGCGGTGTCGCAATTCAGCCGTGAGCCAGGTGGACTCGCACCCCCAACCTTGGAGGGAGGTGGGGGAGTTGGGGTTGGGAGGAGGGGCGCGAATCCGCCCGACCTCCATGCACCATGGTGAGGGCTGTTGGTTGGCCAATGCCAGCTGCGCCTGCCATGCCCCAGAGGGCGCAGGGCAGAGGGGGCCCCACCTGATGTCCAGCCCCTTCTGCTTGGCCTGGGCGTCCACGTCGGCGCCCGCGGTGCGCACCTGCACGCGCCGCCGGCGGCGAGCAGATGGAGCCCGAACGAGCCGCCGCACGCGCCGCGGCAAGCCCCGCCCACTCGCTCACCCTTCGCCCTGGAGGGGCTCAAGGGATCAGCTCACCTCGTCCAGTAGACTAGATCCCTCCCCTTCTCCCCCCTTCCCCTCCCTCTTTCCTCTTTCCTCTTTCCTGTCCCCCCCCCCCTTTCTGATTCACCCCCACCNCCCCCCCCCCCCCTGCTCACGTTGAACCCCAGGATCTTGGCTCCCAGGGGGATGGCCAGCTGCACGTCGCTGATCGAGATGGGGCCCACCCCCAGGTGCACCACCTGCGGCGCCGTGCGGGGGCGGGAGGACAAGAGGTGCTTGTGGTGCGCACGCGCCCTGGGTGCGCCGCAAGGCGCCCGCAGTGCCGGCCCCCGGCAGGCAGCGCCGCCCCGCCGCCCGACCGCCGCGGACAATCGTGCGGCGCTGAGAGCGAGGCAGGCAGCCCTTTCAGCGAGCGCACCTGCACCGCCACGTGCTCGCCGGACAGCCCGGCCACCGCGTCGCGCACCGCCTCGGCCGACCCCTGCACGGCGAGAGAGAACGCAGGGGAGTGAAGGATCGGGCACTCGGGGGAGAAGGCTCACACACACCTGCCCCTGTGCAGCAGAGCCAGCCAGCCGGCATCGGTTGCATGCGACAGGTTCCGCTCAGCTCTCATACGCATGGCACATGCGTGCGCCAGGCGCGTCCCATGCCACCCGCGGACACATGCGCATCCCGTGCCACCTGCACACACGCACCTGCACGTCTGCTTTGATGATCAGCGGCAGCGTGCGCTGGCCCTCGGCGCCGCCCGCCGCCGGCGCCGCGCGTGCGCGCCGCACGTACTCGGCGTTGGCAGTGCGGGCCCTGCGGCGGCACACAGCGCGTGTCAGCGGCGGCGGCGCACGCCCGCCGACGCTCGGCCACGGCGCAGTGGCGCAGGCGACGCGGGCCTGCGCAGGCAGGAGTGCCGCCCGGCAGCTGCGGCCGCATCCCGTCGCCCCCACACACGGCCCCTCCAAAACGCGCGCCACGCGCGCGCACGCTCCCTCCTCAGCGCAACAACACGAAACCAACGAGAACCCAACAAGACATCCGCGCCACGCGTCGCTCGCCTGCTGATCGCCTGCGCCCGCACCTCCGAGCCCACGCCCATCAGCTCGTCCCCCGCGTGGGGCAGCCCCCGCAGCCCCGCAATCTCCACCGGCTGCCCGGGCAGCGCCGCCGCCACGCCGCCGCCGCCCGTCCCCCGCAGGCTGCGCACCTTGCCCCACTCTGCGCCCACCACCACCGCCTGCGCGGGGCACGCCCGGGGGGCAGCGAGAGGCGGGAGGGTGTCGGTGAGGGAGAGGCGAGGGGGCGGCGAGCGGTGGAGGCAAGCGCGCTGCGCAGGGCCGCGGGCGTGGCGGCGGGGCGGCGGCGCCGCCACGCGGGCGCACCTGCCCCACGCGCAGCATGCCGCGCTTGACGATCACGGTGGCCACGGGGCCCTGCCCCTTGTCCAGCCGCGCCTCCACCACCACCCCCGCCGCGCGCCGGCTGCGACTGGCCCGCAGCTCCAGCAGCTCGGCCTGCAGGGCAGGGCAGCGCCCGCCGGGCCATCAGTTGTCAGGGTGCATGGGCGCAGGCGCTGCGATCGCCGACAGTCGGCGGCTTGGGAGCAGGCGCTGTGTCGCTGGCCGCCCCTGCTCCCCTCGCGACACGGGGGCCACTGGGGGGGGACGAGGCCGGGAGCGCGGGCGCCGGAGCAAACGAGGCGGCTCGCCGAAGCGCCCCCACTCAGCAAGCAGCAGCACCTGCAGCAGCAGTGCCTCCTCCAGTGCATCCAAGCCGATGCCCTTGGGCGCCGCCACCTCCACCACCTGACAGGATGGTGGGTGGGGGTGGGGGTGGGGGTGGGGAGGTGGGGGGGTGGGGGGGCCAGTCAGACCATGCCGTTGTCTGCTCAAGCGGGGCGTTCCGCGCCTGGCCTGCACCTTGCTGCATGTGCGACACATACCAACATGCACACACATACACACTGCTGCCACCGCCCTCCCACCACGGCCGCCACCCGCGCGCGCCTGCACGCTGCCGCCCGCCTCCTCCAGCTCCAGCCCGCGGCCCAGCAGCTGGCGGCGCACGCGGGCGGGGTCGGCGTTGGGGGCGTCGCACTTGGTGATGGCCACCACGATGGGACAGCCTGCGCATTGGGGATAGCGAGGGAGCGACGGCGTGCAGGGACAGGGTGAGTGCGGTCAGAATGAGGCAGCACGGCCCAGAGGGCCAGCGCCCAGGCAGGCACGCTGTCGGGCCAGCCCCGAAACTAGACACGTACGTCGCGCCCAGGCGGGGGGGACTTGGGAGGAGGCGACTCCCTCCCTCTCATCGCGTGTCCGCCCAACACACACTTGACACACGCACAACCGCGCCGCGCTCTTGCCTGCGGCCCTGGCGTGGGCAATGGCCTCGAGCGTCTGCGGCATCACGCCATCGTCGGCAGCCACCACCAGCACCGCCAGGTCTGGCAGGCGGGTGGGCGGGTGGGTGGATGGATGGGTGGGAGTGGGTGGGAGGAGCAGCAGGCTCATGTGCCTCTGCGCGTGTGCCAGCACCTAGCCCCAGCCTACTGAGCCATCTCCCGCTGGCGGCGCGCCCCCCCCCCCCCCCGGCCCCAATTTCACCCCCTCCCCCCCAGGCCGCGCATTTCACGCACCAGTGGCGGCCGCGCCGCGGGCGCGCATGGCCGAAAAGGCGGCGTGGCCGGGGGTGTCGAGGAAGGTGAGCGAGGCGCCGGAGCCAGGCATGCACACCTCAAACGCGCCAATGTGCTGCGTGATGCCGCCCGCCTCCCCCGCCGCCACCGCCGTCGAGCGCAGCGCGTCCAGCAGCGTGGTCTTGCCTGCGCGGCGAGGGGAGGGGTGGCATGGGATGAGGTGGGGCGAGGGACGTGGGGCCGTGGGTGGGTGGGGTGGGGCATGCATGGGTGGGTGTGCCGGACGAGAGAGGGTACAACTCCGAGAGAGGGCGAGCGCAACAAAGCGGCCCAGGCGCAGGGCAAGGCAGGCACAGCGGCGTGAGCCTCGCGCCAGGGCGCGTGTGGCACGGCGCCTGAGCGGCGCGGCGCCGCAGCCGCCTCGCGCCCGCCCACCGTGGTCGACGTGGCCCATGACAGTCACCACCGCCGGCCGCGGCTGTGCGTCGGCGTCGGCGCTCTCGGAGCCCTGCACGCAAGCGCGAGCGCGGGCGGCGGTGGTGGCGGCAAACTCGACGGGTCACCCTCGCGCGACCGCCGCCGGGAGGTGGAACCCTCGCCCCCTCCGCCCGCCACTCTCTCCGCCCGCCGCCCTCGCGCGCCGCCAGCTCCAGCGCCAGCTGCCCTGCGAAGCCCCCCGAGCTGCGCCCGGAGGCGCCCTCACTTGCACGACTGCCAGCTTGCCGAGCTCCAGCGCCGCGAGCTCGGCCGAGTCGGGTGACACCAAGTCCTCGAAGCTCTGCGGCCGGTCGCCCAGGTCCGCCAGCACGGCCTCCAGCTGGGGGGGCTCCACGCCTGTGCGCGAGGGATGCATTCGATCAGATGGGATTGAATTGAATTGGACTCCATGCATGGGCGCATGCATGCGTGCCAAAAGGGGGCGGGGCTCGGCGCCCGAGAGCGCACGGCGCTCGCAGCACCAGCGCTCACCCAGTAGCGCCGCCAGGCGCAGTAGGGTGACGTCCTCGGGCACCACAATGGTCTCTGGCGGCGCCGGCTCCTGCTGCTCCGCCAACCGCGCAGCAGGCTGCCGCTCCTGCCACTCGTGCCCGCCGCGCGCGCCGCGACCGCCCCAGCGCGGCGCCGCGCCGTTGACGGGGCGGCCGCCCGGGCCGCCGCGGTCGTGCCCCCAGCGCTCTGCGGAGCCTCTTGCGCGCTCTGTCCAGGGCGCCCCGCGGCCGCCGCCCCAGCGCTCTGCGGAGCCTCCTGCGCGCTCTGTCCAGGGCGCCCCGCGGCCGCCGCCCCAGCGCTCTGCGGAGCCTCCTGCGCGCTCCGCCCAGGGCGCCCCGCGGCTGCTGGGCCAGCGTTCTGCGGAGCCTCCTGCGCGCCCGGCCCAGGGTGCCCCGCGGTCGCCGCGGCCACCGCGGTGAGGCGGCGCGCCGGGGGGTGCCCAATCTGGCGGCGGCAGCGCAGCCGTGCCGCCATGTGCTGCCGCCGCCAGCTGCTGCTGCTGCTGCTGCTGCTGTTGCAGGCGCTTCTCTCGCTCTATGAGGAAGCGAGGCCTCTGAATGCCCGCCGCCTGCTCAGCTAGGCCTGCACCCACCAGCCGCGGCGGCAGCGCCAGCGCGCCCAGTCAGCAGACTGAGCTCCTCGCCAGCATGCGCACCGCCCACGCACCCGCACCAGCTCCAGGCAGAGCATGTGCGTGGCGGGGCTGGGCCTAGCGGCAGGCCCCGTGGCAACATGGTTCGCCGCCCACCTGGGTGGGGCGGCAGCGGCTCGCCCTCAAGTTCAGGCGACAGCGGCGCGCGTTTGGCACTCTGAAGGTGCCAGGGCCTGGGGCCACGCGCGGGCCTGGCGTTAAATGCGGTCGATGACCGCTGGCGGTCGCTGTGGTGGCGGTCGCGGCTGGGGCGGGGACCGGCGGCAAAGCCGCGCCGCCCCTCGCCAACGGGCGCCGCTGTGGCCACCGCTGCCGTCCCTAGCGCTGTCCTGCCCGAGGTCGACGCCTCCTCTGCCGCAGTGCGCGCGAGCAGCGCGGAGAGCGGGCCGGCGCCGGCGGCCGCCGCCTCTGCCTGGCGAGCCGCCGCTACCGTCGGCTCCACTAACCTAAGCAGCCCCCTGCCCCGCATCCTTCTCCAGCTACCAAAGCGGTGCAGCGGCGCTGTGCGAGGGCAAGCTGCAAAAAAGCTGCGGCGCTGGGTGAGAGCGCCGCGTGGTGGGCGTGATGCGCGAGCTGATGCTTGCAATTCCGCCGGAGAGTTGGCGGGAGTGGCAGGGAGGCGCTGGATCGAAGCAATAGTGAGCTGAAGTCACTTTTTTCTGTGCTTGCCTTAAACTGGCCCCTTATTCACTTTGATAACCCTACTGCTACATCGTCTTTTCGGTCTGTGAAGCATAGCAACCGCACAATTCTGCAACATGGCAAGGATTTGCAAAGCACCGTTTGCTGTCGCCCCTGGCCTTCCGCAGCTGCGAAACGGGCTTCTAGGACCTGGCAGGCCATGAGTGGGCAGCTGCCACCGCCCGCCGCCGCCACCGCCCATGACCGCCCGCCCGCCCCACCTTGCCGGCGCATGCTCAATCAGACAAGTAGAGTTGCATCGTGCCAGCGAGCCAGCAAGTCTGGCATGTGCAGCAGGAAAGGAGTCTGGCAAGAGCATTGATCAGAGAGCTGTTGGCAGCACACCCGGCGTCGGAGCGACCAGTGGTGCGCGCTCGCCGCTGCCTGCCGCCGGCGCGAGGCGCAGGCGCGCTCGCGGCGCGTCGGCGGCGGCAACGGCTGGCGCCCTAAACCCTAATCCCTCGGCGGCAACGGCCGCCGCCATGTCGTTGCCCATCGGGCCCACCAGCATGGCGGGTGGCACTGGCTGCACTCCGCCGCGCTCTGGCTGCCTGTTCGACCAGCCGTGCGGCGAAGGAGACTGTGGCGGCCAGTCAGTCGGCGTGCCGGAGAGGCCATCTACCTCTAGCGTGCGGCGCTCCGAGCAGTAGAAGTCTGGCAGCGAGAAGAAGCCGAAGACCTTGGCTGCGGCGGTGGGTGCGTGGCGACGAGGCATCCTTGGCCATCGCTCCCCCCGGCGAGAGCGGGGGGAGCGTGCCAAGCCGACCCGACGGCGCACTGCACTTCTGTTCGGCCACGCCCTCCCCCGCCGCCACCCCCACCAGCATGCAGCAAGCGGTCGCCAGCAAACAGCTCCGGGCGGCGCGCACGGTCGGACGCATAAAGAGGACACGCAAAAGCGAAATGCTCCACGTCTTCAACATTGAATGCCGTCCGGCCTGCCGAGGTGCTCACAATGGGGGCAAGGCGCTCCTCGCGCGGGAGGCCCGGTCTGGCGGCCAGACCACTGAGCACCCCGGGGGTGCAGAGGAGACCTGGCCAGTGGGAGCTGATGCGCAGACACGCCGGCGCAGCTCGCGCACCTTAGTAAGCCTGTACCTGCTGCAGGTAGCGCGTCAACGCCAGCTGCCGCCAGCAGCACGCTGGCCCGAAGGTCATCGTCAGCAAGAGCCGGCTGCGCTAGAGCTGCTGCACCCATGCTTCCTTCTGCTGCTCGCTTTTGATGCTTTTGCTGTACAACTTTGCTGGTTAGAGTGTCACAGGAGCAGTGCCGCGTGCGAAAGGCAAGGTCAGGAGTGGGGGCGGAGCAAAGCGGGGCAGGGGCGGGGCGGAGCGGGAGTTTTGCATGCACCGGGTCGCCTGACGTCGACATATATCACACCCTAATGTCTCTAGAAATGCTTGGAAGTCGCAGACATGCGCCTTTGTCGCGGGTGATGAGGAGGAGCATAGCATGGCCGCTGGGTCCTGGCTTTGCCAACACGAGGTGTGGGATGACTGCAGCGAGGTGCGCAGGGCGACAGGAGTAGAAGTGCCGGTCCCTTGCGATGGCCCGCCCGCCCGCCCGCCCGCCCGCCCGCCCGCCCGCCCCCCGCCTTGGCGGCTGGCCCAAGCCGCCCCACCGCCTAGCATTTATCTGGCAGCGCCGCAGCCACAGCCCTTTCCCAGCACTTCTCTATGACAATGGGGATGTTTGCTGGGAAGCTGGAGTGCAGCAGAGTGGTAAAAGAAAGACAGCATTTGGGGGGTATGTTAGGGGTGGGGGCGTTTTGGGGCTGCCGGGCCCGAATTGGGGCTGGACTGGGGGTGCCTGTCTTCGTAGTGAGGGTCTGGCCCATAAGGCTTTCGGCTGGCCTATCTGTAAGCGTGTTCCAAAGGCGTGTTGTGGCTCACCTCAACCACTGCACTTTAATGGCGCCTGGGCGGCCTGAGGCTCAGGCCCGCACCTCTGCCACTGTTGCAGGGATCCCTTCAGCGCCCCTCCAGCTCCCCTCTGGAGGGGCGCCGCCCTCGGCACCGCCCTCGGCGAGGGCAGGGGCGGAGGCCACCCGCAGTGCGCCCACGCCCCGCCCGGCATGCGTGTGGTGCCACTCCTATTGGCAAAGCCCCCGCCCCTGCGCCGCTGCGCTGAGAGGGCCGTGCACAGGCACGCAGTGCTGTGATCTTGAGAGCAATTGCTCAACAGTTTGGGTTTAATTAATTAATATATTATAAGGGGCACGCAGCTGGTCAGTTCAGTCCTGCTCTAGTCATAACCCTCCACCCAGCAGTAAAGCAGATGGTGATGGTGATCGTTAATGCTGTTTTGAAAACAATTGTCGGTTTGCAGGCAGTACACACGTTGTGGCTGTAAAAATGGTACAGCCCTACCTAGGGCTCGTGCCTCAGGACTTCACTAATGAGTACTCCCATGCTGGTCAGAGCTTAAATCAAGCTGGATCAGGATGCGCGCCACACCTGGCGCAAAATACGCGGTGAAGCCTCTCCTCCTCCCTTTAATCCTCCTCTCTGGGTTGCTCGCGGCCGTGGTTTTGCGGCCACCGCAGTGCAGCTGCCAAGACGGCCAGCGCAGGCAGCTGTCACCTGCGCCAGCGCAGGGGGCCGCCGCCGCCGCCGTGGTGCCAAAGGGAGCGGCCATTCCTCGCGGCCCTGCGGCGCCCCTGCCGCCGCCGTGCTTCGACGAGCGCGCGGCGGCCGGCGGCGCACAGTGCAAACCCCAGCGGATGCTCTGGTTTGTTTGCTACTCCCTGCGGATGGATGTTCCCAACGCTGATTATGACTCCTATCTCAGAGTTGCCTTCCTGTCGGCTAGATACAATGCGCCCAGCCTTCTTCCAGTTGTACTCCAAGGAGGACCGCCCAATCACAAGGTCTGGTGAATGCCTGCAGGCATTCCAGCTTGGAGCTGCCAGCCAACCAATGCCATGATGGCTCACAGCCCCCCCTACCCAACCTAACCCACCATGCGCAGCTTGCTCGCTGGATCCGTCGCCACGGTGGCGAGCTGATTCACACCAATTCCAGCCTTCTGCCCACGTTCCTGCGAGTCTCCGAGGGTGACTCTGCACACCGCAAATCGCTTTTTCAGTTTCAAGGCGCATACTTGAGGTGAGGGCTCTGGCAGGCTGGCGCGAGGCAGTGTGTCCTCCGCCACTTGCGGTGGAGCAGCAGCAGCTGCAGCAGCAGTTTGCCACATGTGCCATCACCAAGCTGGCAGTGGCAACTTGCTGGGCAGGTTCGACATTGCTTCTGCGGCTGCGCAGCTCTTTGCGGCAAATCAAAATATTATGCAGCAAGTGGCGGCTGGGACGCTATCAAGGACTTATGCCCTCTATACCGACTCAGATGTGCTATTTCTCCGCGACATCACGACGTGCACCGTACCGCTCCCACCATTGCTCGCATTTGGTACCGAGACGGAGAGGCAGGACGCGTGGCTCAACTCAGGTGGGTGGGGGATTTTTACGGGGTGTGCCAGTCTAGCGCGGTGGGTGCACACTACATTTTGCTGAAGTCTGCCACGTGTGTGCACAGGTGTCATGCTGGCCAACTTACCTGCCTTCGAGGCAGAGTTGCCGCGGATGCTGGCATTTGGAGAGCAGCATTCATTCCGCTTTGCTGCTGCTGATCAGTCGCTGCTGACAGATTATGCAGGTGGGCATACCATGGCTTGGGAGCTCTCCTCGAGGAATTAGTACGAATTGGGGGCGGCAGCGCTAGCCTTAGACGGGTGGCCGTGGCTAGCCTTAGACGGGGGGGCGCTGCAGGGAACGCGCCTACCTGGCAGAGTGGAATTGACTAATTATAATCATAGCCGCCCACCCCCCCTCCAGTGGCCAATAACATGACATACTCGCGGCTGCCAGACGAGCTGAACTGGAAACCATACTGGGGCCATGACGCGTGTGCTGCGATTGTGAGTCTAGCATGATCATGACTGACTGATTGCTATGAGAAGGGGAGTCTGCTTGGCCCATCAATCGGAAGGTGCCGCGCGACCTGAGCTGAACTGAGCTCCACCTCGAGCTCATCAACGCATGCAATGAATCTGCGCAGATTCATTGGCATGGGCCAAAGCCGCTGCGTACCGAGACACCTTGTTTTGTTAAACACCGTCACAACTTCACAGTGCTTCAAACCAAATGTCACTCGGGAACGACTGGCATCTTTCTGTGAGCCTCGGGGACAACAATCTGCCTGTTGAATTGGGTTGGGCACCCCTCGTCGCCCACACTAGTGTGTTCTAGTACTAGAACACACTAGAACGATCGTATGATATAACTGCCCTCTGGCTGCAGGAAAGCTCCAGACAGCGGTGCAGGCTTTGAGCTATACTACCGCACGTGGTTTGGCTACCATGCTGAAGTCCAAACGGATTGGGGGAGGGGATAAACGCCGTGCGTTGCGGCTCTCTGTAAGCCCGCGCTTGCCCACGCAACCCGAGGCGGCCAGCCTGGCGGGAGCTGAGCAACTTGGTCCCGCCGCAGCTGGAACACAATGATGGCAATGTTGAGGGTGGCACTCAGTGGCCTCCCGGCCCCATCGGTGGCAACTTAGCCAGGGCATGGCTAAGTTGCAATGTGCTCAGTATCAGTACTGACCACTACGTAGGGAATTACCTCAGCCACAGTGGCACTAGTGACTGCCGATCTGCGGCGCGCACGCGCGCATAGCGCAGCGGGGCGCGCAGCGGCTGACCTGCACTGGCGTCCCGCGGCCAACCCTGCAGACACCCTACGACCATCAATACCCCAGCATCCGTGGATGCCCCAACCACATGTGACCATCCTGGCCAATGCCAATGCCAATGCCAACGGCCTTTCAAAGCACAGGGTGGCAGTGCCGCACGAGTGGCACAGCGCTGTTCGCGAGCGGGCACCATGTGGGTCTGCACCGAGGCGAGAAGACCAGCCAGCGGCCGGCCGGATCAGGCGGGCGCTGTTTCCGTGCCGCTGCCGCTTGGTGCTGGGGTGGACCTGACCTGGTGTGAGTCTCAACCGGGAAATTACAGGCAGTGCGTCATACAGGGGCATTGGAGTAAGCATGTGCGGCTAGCGCTGACGGCAAAAGAGCAAGAGGGAGAGGGAGGCCCAACCACGCGCGGCAGCAGCGGCAGGAGAACCGGGCGTGCAGCGGCGGCGGCGCCGCGCGCGCGGGCAGCGCCTCGCCGTCGCGCCGCCTGCGCGCCGTCACCGCCGCGCCGGCGCTCAGTGCTGGAGCAGGACAATGACGGCGGTCATGTTGTCGCAGCCGCGGCCGCGCGCCTCGCGCGGGTTGGAGGCGAGGCATGTGTCGAGCAGCTCGCAGGCGATCTCGGTCGTGCCCTGCCCCCGGTCCAGCCGCTCCGCCACAAAGTCCACCACCTGCTGGCTGCGCAGGGGGGAGGGGGGGGGGGGGGCGCGCGGTCACGGAGCAGGAGTTGAGGGAGGGGCTGCTGACGGATGCCCATGCTGGCGCAGGGCAGGGCAGGGCAGCGCAGCGCAGCGCAGCGCGCCCCAGGCGCAGCCCCTGCGAAAAGGGCTCACTTGGTCATCACGTCCCACACGCCTGCGCCGGGTGGGGCGGGGCGGGGGCGCGCGCGGCACAGGCGTCAGCGACGGGCCGCAGCCCAGCCGTCGCACACCAGGCGCCCCTCCGAGCAGCCGGGCGCCCCGCCCCCAGCCGCGGCCACCTGTGTCGCTGCCTGTCGGTGCCTGTGGCGGCTCTCAGACACTGCTACCCTCTCAGACACTGCGAGGCCCTCACCGTCGCAGGCGAGGACGAGGAAGCGGTCGTCGGGGCCGACGTCGGTCGCGCGCACGTCTGGCTCTGCCGTGATGATCTGGTCCTTGGGCAGCAGCTGCGCGTTGGCCTTGTAGCGCAGGTCGCCGATCGCGCGGCTGCGTGTGTGTGGGGGGTGGGGGGGGGTGGGGGGGGGGCGAGCATGAGCGATGGAGGGCAGGGGGGGGGAGGGGGTGGCGGATGCGCGGCCAACCACACCTCCCGCCACTTCCACGTGGCCACGCTCTCTGCCAGAGAGCGAGAGGACGAGGACGGCAGCCCCCCCCCCCCCTTCAGGCTGGTCGAAGCGGAACAAAAGCCGCGCCCGAACCAGCGGCCCCGTCGGCCCCCCGGCCCAGCACCGCGCCCTCGCCTGAGGTTGAGGTTGCCGTTGACCCGCGTGATGCCGCCGATCTCCGAAAGGAAGCCGCCCGCCGCCACGATGCGCGCGCGCTCGGTGGCCTGCGCAGGGGAGGGGGTGCGGGGCAGGCAGGAGGAGAGCAGCCGCCTCGGCGCAAGGGCGAGCCGCCGCAGAGCCACGCGTGGCTGCATGGCCGCCCCCCCTCCGCCGTTCAGCAACGCTCCAGCCGCCTTTTGAGCGGTGGCCGCTGCGAGGCCCGGCGCACCACCACCCACACGCGCACACACACCCACACACCACCACCCACACGCGTGCGCACACCCACACACCACACACACACAAACCTGCGCGGGCTTGTGGTCCTCGCTCATCGCCACCGCCGCGCCGCCCCGGCACAGCACCGCGCGCGAGTCGCCGGCGTTGGCCACCCAGAGCCGCCGCCCCTTGATCAGCGCCACCACCGCGGTGCAGCCCGCCTGCGCGGCGCGGCGTGGGCGCGGGCTCGGGACGTGAGGCGATGACGAGGGGCGCCGAGCGAGGGGCACAGCCGGCGAGCGCCGGCGCCAGCATCGGCGCAATCGAGCGCAGCATGCCTGCCTCTCTGCACCGCACCTGCACAGATAGCATGGGGTCCGGCGCCGCGCCGCCGCTGCCGCCGCCATTGCCCATCGACCACGCCATGCCGCCAGGCGCGGCGGCCACGCCGCCGCCGCCGCCGCCGTCTGCGTCTGCCATCTCTTCGCTGGCGCCGGCGGCGGCGGCGGCGGCTCTGCTGCTGGCGCCCTCCTCGCCGGCGGCGGTGCCGTTGGGCGCGCCGCTGCCCATCGCCCGCTGCATCGCCACGAGCTTCCGCAGCATCTCGTACGTGTCGTCCCCCTCATCCTCGCCTGGAGCATCGCAAGCAGAGGGAGAGAGGCCGGCTGCTGTAGGGAGCGCGGCGAGCCGGCCGCGGGCCCCGAACCCCAGCGGCCCCGAACCCCAGCGGCACCCTGCATCTGCATCTGCGACGCCCCTCCCACGCGGGCGCGCGTCGCGCACCGCCCTCGCCCTCCTCGGCCTCCGCCTTGCGCAGGATCTCAAGCTCGGCGAAGCCTGCAGAGGAAACTCGGTCGTTGTGTGGTGAGGGGTCCGCGGGGGGCCTCGCCACCTTTCTCCAACCCGCCCCAGGAGCCGGCAACACAAAGACGGATGCCAGTTCCTCGCCCGCCCAGAGGGCAACGGTGGCCGTCTTCACCGCCCGCCGCGGCTGCGAGCCCGCGCTCCTGCCGCGCCGTCCCTCAGTCGAGACCAACAGAAAGGGGCGCGGTGCATGGAGCCGCACGGCCCGCCGATCCGCCGCGCCGCAACGCCGCCGCTCGCGTCGCGCCCCCAGGACCACGCCCCCGCGCGCAGCCCAGCCTCCCACCCTCGGGCGCCCGCATGCGCGCGCATCCGTGCGAGCGCATGCGGCCGCCCTCTGCGATGCTGTACACAAGGCCACCCTCCCGCACCCACCCTCGGGCGACCGCATGCGCTCGTCCATGCGGTGGAAGGCGGCGACCAGCGACTCGCCGTACGTGCCCGACACGAACTCGGGCAGGCCCTGCAGCTCGGCCGGCAAGTACTTGGAGCAGAAGCGCGCGACCTGCGCGGGGGCGCAGGGGCGGGAGCGGGGGGGGGGGGGGGGGGGGGGGCCCAGGGGGGGGGGGGGGGGGGGGGGGGGGGGGGGGGGGGGGGGTGGGTGTTTGGTCTGGGGTTGGGGGGGGGGGGGGGGNCCCTGGGCCGGGGCGGGAAGTAGTGGGGGGAGGGCGGGGCCCGGGGGGGGGGGGGGGGGGGGGGGGGGGGGGGGGGGGGGGGGGGGGGGCAGGCCCAGAGCGTGAGCGTGCGTGGGTCGGAGCTGGCAGAGGGCGTGTGCGCATGTGGTTTGTGTCTGTGTTTGATTGGGTGGGGGGCGCATGGTTAGCGGTAGGGGCGGGTGTGAGCCGGCGCGGGCCCAGCGGCCCAGGCCCCAGCGGGCGGCGGCGGGCCGCCCAGCCCCCAGCGGGCGGCGCGCACCTCTGGCCCGCCGTGCCCGTCAAACACGCCAAACAGGTGGCAGTCGTCAGAATAGCGGTGGGCTATGTGCGCATCTTCGTGGTTCTTGCGCCAGCCTGGGCAATGCAGACAGGAGGAGATGAAGGATGGAGGGAACAGCATCAGCATCGGCCCTTCCCGGATCCCCCCACGGCCATCAGCGAGGGTGGGAGGCATTCGAGCGCCATGTGGGCCGCCGCTGCATTGGCGACAAGGCCGCATCCGGCGCCGGCAGGCTTGGCCGGCTGGCGGCTGCGTGCTGCGCCGGCCGGGTTGTGTGCGCGGCGTGCTGGCGGGTGCTGGGCACGCAGCTGGGCCTGCACCACCCCTGCGGCGCTGCACCCACCCACCCATCGCTGCGGCGCTGCACCCACCTTGCATCGAGGAGATGGCATAGTTCCTGCCGCTCTCCGTGGTCTTATCTGCGCATGTGCGCAGCGCGGCCAGAGCGTGCGGCCGCAGCGATGTCAGAAGATCGTGCAGTGCTCCAGTCTGGAGCACTGCAGGCAGCAGGCGCGGGCGGAGCGGCACATCTGCCTGCACCCACCTGTCACGGGGGAGGAGAGGTACTGCCCCATGGCTGCCTGTTATCCCTGCCCCGCCGTGGTGATGCACGCGCGCCTGCAAGGGCAGGGGCTTGGTGCCAGCCTGGGCAGAAGGGGAGCCACCCCACAGGTCCTGCGGCGCGTCCAGCCTGACCGAGGTGGGGCCGCACTTCGGCGGGAGCCCATCCTGCGCGTCCGCTCTTCCCCCGGCCCCCGGCTGCGGTCACCCCGCTGTCGTGCCGTCCTCAGGGTTCGACGGGTCCGCAAGCAGCACCTGCACGAACAGGGATGGCGTTCGACGCTCCAATTCGGCAGCCCGCTCTCTCAGACGGTTGCCGGCGCGGCGGTGGAAGCTGGGATCGCCCTGAAGGCGTGTGCCAGCTCCGCGCACTGAACGGAAGCGCGGTCAGTCTTGGCGATTTTCCTCCGACGACAGTGAAGACACGCGCAGAGAAATAGAAGGTCAGGACAGCTTGCAGGGCAGCAGGCCGTATATCCCAACCGCCCCGCGCTCGAGCGCCGCTCGACCCCGCCTGCTGCAAGCCGCTTCCTGCTGTCACGGAGCTCGCTTAGCTTTGGCGGCGCAGTGGTTACTCTGTCCAAATTGTCGCCCTCTCTGTCCAGGTGCAACGTGGAGTGTTTGCACATGGCTCACACGTGATGGTCACGGCAGGCGGCAGAAACAGTGCATGGCAGCTGGCAGACAACAGAATACGGCGAGCAGGGACAGCCAATCAGGGAGCGAAAAATAACCAGGAATGTGCCCACGGGGGGGGGGGGCTGCCCGCAGCCTGCAGGGGGGGGCCCCACAACCCCCTGCGGCTCGTGCGCCAGCGGGCCTTGCGCAGCAGGCGCCTCGCGGCGCCGCCGCGCCGCGTGCGCGGGGCCCCCTTACTGGTCCCACCGCTGCTGCTCCAGCAGGCCCTGCTCCAGGAGGCCGCCTAGCTGCAGCTCAACGCCGTCGGCGCGCGCCATCTGGTGCAGGAGCAGGGCAATGTCCATGGAGCCGTGAAGAAAGTAGCGCGCCCGGGACGCGACGTTGCGCCCCACAGCGCAGGTGAAGACGTGCTTGGGGGGCAGGTGCATCGGCAGCTCGGCCGCGGCGGCGGCGCGGCCCGGGCGCCCGTTGTCATGCGGCGCCGGCGCCGGCGCCGCCTGCGGCGACGCAGGCGGCTGCGGGCTGCGCGCCGGCCGCAGCGCGCGCTGCGGGCTGTCGTCGCGCGGAAAGGGCTGCTGCTGCTGCTGCTGCTGCTGCTGCTCGGCCGCGCTGCCCACGTGCCGCACGCGGCCGGGGGTGATGGCTAGGGGCAGGCGATCCAGCACGCCAATGTCGGAGCCTGCGATGTGGGGAGGCAGAGGAGCGAGGGCGGGCCGCTGGGCGAGGCGGGGCGGCACGGGCGCCGGGCGGCACCGCGCGCGACAGGAGGCCGCTGCTCGCCGGCGGGCAGGCAGAGGGCAGGCCATGGCGCGTTTGGGCTGCAGCGAGGCAGCGCCCGGCAGCAACAGAGCGCCTGACAACAACGCTGATGCAGCAGCGGCAAAGCGCCCAGTAGCAGCGCCGGCAAACCGCCCACCCTTGAGCTCGTCCAGGATGGTGCGCTCCGACACAGGGCCCACGCCGGGCGGGCCCACCACCGCGGGCGGGAGCAGCACGCCGTCGGCGGGGCCCGGGCCGGCGGCGGCGGCGGCCAGCAGCGCGACGGGGCCCAGGCCCCCGCCGTCGACGCCGGCGGCCTGCCCCTCGAAGAGCGTAAACACGTTTTCGTCGCGCGCCAGGAAGTGGCCGCCCACAAAGACAAAGTCGGGCTGCCCCAGCTGGCCGTGCTCTGGGGGGGGGGGCGGGGGGGGGCGGCGGAGGCGGACCTCTTTTTCGAGAGGTGGCGCTTCCAGCCGGGGGGCC
>PCFQ01000079.1:348614-359837 GCA_003063905.1 Chlorella sp. A99 | reverse complement strand
TGGAAGGGGGGGGGGGGGAGGGGGGGGGGGGGGGGGGGGGTCATTCAGGAGTGGGCACATGAGGCAGGGCAGGGGCGCGCGAGCTTCGGCTCGGCCCTGTGCCGAGCGCCCGGGGCGGGGCGCGGCGGCGGCCGGCGCGCCGCCGGGCCCCCCGCACCGATGTTGAGCGGCACGTAGTGGAAGAGCTGCCAGAGCACGGAGTTGCAGAAGCCGTTGTAGTGGAGGTCGCACCTGCGCCGGGGCGGCACGCGCGTGCGTTGCGCTGCGCGCCTTGCCGCAGGGGGGGGTGAGGCCGCGCCGCCGCGGCGCGGGCCCCTGTGCCGCCCCTCGAGCCTCGTTCCGGCTTCCGGCAGGCCGCGCAGGTGCGGCGACGGCCAACGGCACAGCCCCCCCCTCACGTCTTCTGGTCGAGGTAGACCGGCACGTAGCCCTCGCGGTGGAGTGCCGCGGTGAGCTCGTCCCGCTCCGGCCCCGCCTCGATGTACACGCCTGGGGGCGAGCGCAGGGGTGGGGGGCCGCGCGGGTGGGCGGGCGGGCGGGGGGCGGGCGAGGGGCGAGGCGGCGGGGGCAGGGAGGCGGGCGGGCGGGCGGGGGGGGCCGCGTGCCGCCTCGCGCGCGCACGCCCCGCCCAGCCGCCGTCGCGCACGCGCGCGCTCCGCCAGCCCCCGCGCACCCGGCCAGCCGATCCATTTGGTCTGGAAGTTGCCCACGCCCATCAGCGCAGACACCAGGCCGCCGGCGCTGACCTGCGGCGCGGCACGCAGCGCCAGGGGTGGGGGGTAGGGAGTGGGGGGCAGCAGCAGCAGAGCCGGCTGGGCCCTGCCGCCGCCGCGGCCGCCGCGAGCCCGGCCGCGGGCCGCGCATCCCTTGGCACCCCCCCACCCCCAACCCCCACCCGCCCTTCCCACCCCCGGCCACGCACGCCCGCTGCGCGCCGCCGCGCGCCTGCAGCTGCCACTTCCCCGCCCGGTCCTTGTACGCCGACACCGGCAGGCGATTGGCCACCACGATGAGGCGCTGCCTGGCTGCGCCGCCGTCGAGCTGGGGAAAGAGCCCCGCGCCCGCGCCCACGCCCGCGCCCGCAGACAGCACCAGCGAGTCGAGCAGCTCGCCCCCCTGGTCGCCATACAGCACGGTGGTGCTCTGGCTCTTGCGCAGGCGCTGGAGCAGCAGGCGGTCTGGGTGCGGGGGGGCAGAGCGAGGGGGGGGGGGGGGGGCAAGCCGGCGGTGGGCGAGCGTCGCCGCCGAGGGGGCGGGCGGCGGGCGACGGGCAGGTGTGCACTCCCGCTTGGAACGCCTGGCACCAGGCTCACCCACGCGGGACGCTGGGACGCTAGAGGTGGGTCTTTCGGGGCCCTCTCTCTCTCCGTCCTGCATTTCTGAGCAGCTGTCCGCTTGCGGCCTCCTCCTGCCCCTGGTAACCCTCACGAGCGTCAGGCAGTCACTAGATCGGCCGCATTGCGTGTGCCGAAAGGCAAGGCTCAGAAGTGGGGTGCCTCTCCCAGCTTCCGTCGGCGAATCACAAGCAGCAGTGAGAAGGGAGAGTTAAATGGCGATCATTACACTGCGAGACTGGAGCATCACGCAGCAGTCACCAGGTGTAGGGGGGTGGGTGCACCGCCCGTCTCGGTCACCGCCCATCTCGGCCACCCACATCCGGCACCTGCTTGCCATTGCAGGCCTCCCCGCCCCTGTCTTTTGTTCGGGAGTTGTCCACTTGCAGCATTAGAGGTGCGCAGCATTAATTCGGCACTCCTGGCATGGTCCTCGCCGTCCTCTGCCCCACGTGCGCGGCATGCGCTCCCGCTCCAGGGGCCGACGCTCCCGACCCGCAACACATCTTCCTTCCTGGTGGCAGCCTGCTGCTGGGCCTGGACGCACCACACAGAGGCAGCGGTGCTGGAGCAATAAGTTCGCGTCCACCTGGACGGGCGGGCAAGCGCTGCGGTAGGGGTACGAGGCGGTGTACAAGACAGGCCCATCCATGGTAGTTCTGCCCAGTGTTGCGTTTGCTCCTCCACTCAAGCTCGTTTGGAGGCCTCCCCGTTGCTTGACTATCGACGTTGGTATCGACCAGCACGCCAGCTGGAAGTTGCCTCTGTGCGCCTCCAGAGCGTGCGAGCGGCTTGGTGAGCGCGTGACCGGCGGGGCAGGGCGTCCCGCCAGCCGCTGGGCGACGACAGCTGGGACGGGGGGTTGGGACTGGCCTCCCCGCGCAGTTGGGACGCGCAGCTTACGCGCCCTGGGCTCGCCCAGCGGCGCGGAAGCGCGGGAAGCGGCCTCCCGCGGCGGCCAGCGGAACGTGCCAGCGCCAGGCGTCCTCCCCCAGTTGGCTTGCTCCGCTGCGCGCTCACCGCTGCCTCCCTGCCCCCTCCTCCACAGGCCTGCAGTGGCAGGCAGGCAGTAGCGCAGCACAGCGGGCGGCGCGCGCGTCAAGCAGCATGAACGCGGCGCCGCGAGCGGCGCCGGGCGGCACGAGCAAGGCGGGGCAGGCGGACGCGCCGCGGCCGCTCGACACGGGCGCCGTCACCAAGCGGCTGCAGCAGGAGCTGATGTCGATGATGGCCAGCGGCGCCGACGGCGTGTCCGCCTTCCCCTCGGGCGACTCGCTCTTTGACTGGGTTGGCACCATCAACGTGAGCGGCGGCGGGGGCTGCCTCGCTGTGCCGCCCTTGTCCTTGCGCCTTCCCCGTGCCGACCGACGCCTTGTAGACGCCGCGCGGCTTGCGCGCTCTGCGCGCCCGCCCTCCCGCCCGCCTGGGGCCCACGCCGCGCACCGCGCCACCGCAGGCCCCCCCCCCCAACCCTGCTCGCTGGTCCCCCTCCTCCCCCGCCGCAGGGCGCCGAGGGCACGGTGTACGAGGGGCTGACCTTCCGGCTGAGCCTCAAGTTCACGAGCGAGTACCCGTTCAAGCCGCCGGCGGTGCGCTTCGAGTCAGGGTGCTTCCACCCCAACGTCGACGCAAACGGCTACATCTGCCTCGACATCCTCAAGGACAAGTGGTCGGGTGCGCATTGCGCACGCGCGGGGATGGGGGGAGAGACGCTCGAGGGGCAGGGCACGAGGGAGCGCGTGTCTTGGGGGGGGTGGGGGGCGCCGGGCCAGCGCACGAGGCGGGGGGAGGACGGCAGGCCCCTGCGGGCGTGGCCCGCTCCTCACCCCGCGCTCGACGTGCCCCCCCGCTCTGCCCCGACCCCTCCTGGCCCGCAGCCGCCTACAGCGTCAAGAGCGTGCTGCAGAGCATCCAGTCGCTGCTGGCCGACCCCAACGTCGACTCCCCCCTCAACGCCCACGCCGCCAAGCTCTGGGGCGTCAACATGCCCGAGTACAAGGCCCTCGTCGCAAAGACGTACGCCGCGTCCAAGGCCGCTGCCGCCTCCGCCTCGTCGTGAGGGCGTGCCGCGGGGCCAGACCAGCCGGCGCTGCAATGCGTCCCGGCCTCGGCCGAGAGGCCAGGAGCGCTGCCGTGTTGACATTCGTTTCGGTTGTGGGCCAGCACTGGCGCGGCGTGGCGCTGGCGGGTGCCCGCCTGCCGCTGCCGGTCCCCTCGACGTAGGCCAGACAGACCCCTGCTGTTGCTGTACTCCGAGCTCCCCCTCCTGCCTGCTCACCCTCTCCCCCCCCTCCCTGCGACTGACTTGTACTCGTCTGCTTCTGACCCCGACTCTGTACTCCCGACCCGCCCGGACTGGGCCCCCCTGACGCACTTGCTCGGTCAATACGCCAGCGTGAGTGTTAACTTGACACCTCAACACCTCGAGCCACCCGCTAGGTCAGAGAGAGCTTGGGATGCAGCAACCACGCCACTGCCCGCTGCCGCCAGCACGCCTGCCCAAAACTTGAAGCCCAGCTCCCCACTACTAGGCGCTGCGGCCCTTGCGCCTCTCTGCTCCACGGCAGCCCGCCGGCGGGGGCTGTGAGCCCTGAGGCCCTCTGGCAGTGGTGCCTAGTCGGTGTGTTACATGCTGCGAGCGGCGGCGAACGCGGCGCCGGCGCTCACTCGTCCTCCTCGCTGCGCAGCTTGGCGCTGGCGTTCAGCACCTTGACGTTCAGCTGCGGCGGCGGCGGGGAGGGAGCAACGGGGGAAGGGGCGGTGAGGACATGCGGCCGATGGGCAGAGGAGCAGGGCGGCTGCTGCTGCCCCCGCGGCGTGCAGCGCTCTGCTTCCGCGCTGCCGGCCCCTCCGCCCCAGCGCTCCGCCCCTCTCTGCCGCCGCCCCTCCCCATCCCGCCACCGAGGCCTCGCTGGCTCACCCCGTCCCCCGTGCATTCGCCACCCGTGGCCGCCGCCTGCTCCGTCCCCCACCCCGCCCCCCGCCCCGCCCCCGCGCACCTCGGCCGCGCGCTCGACGATCGCCTTGCGCTTGAGCGTCGACACGTTGTGTGCGATCTCGGCCGCGTACCTGCCAAGCGGCGCGGAGGGGCCCCGGTCGATGCGGGACGGAGCACGGGCAACGCGGCGGGCTTTCCCGCCCGGCGGCCCCCCTTTCCCCCCGGCCCCCCCCCTCCAGCGCCACCGCAACGCACTTGCGGTTGTGCAGCAGCAGCAGCTCCAGGTCCTTCACGTTGGAGACCACAAACTTGAGGAAGCCTGGAAAAGGACAGGAGGCGGGAAAAAGGGGCCGCAGCACGGTCGAGCGCGCGCGCGCACGGGCGCGACACGGCGGCGGCACACCCGCAGCGCCAAGGCGCCTCCGCTGGCCCCCCACCACTGCTGCCTCCGCCGCGCTCCGCCATACAGCGCCACACACAGAGCGCTGCTGCGCCGCAGCCGCTCCTGGTGCCCAGATCGGCTGTGTTGCTGCGACGTGGTAGCGTGGTGCCGCTGGCCAGCTGCCACACTCTGCCACATCCCGTTGCGCCGTGCCGCGCTGTCCACCGCCGCCACCGTGCGCTCTGCCTCCTCGCCACCGCGCCGCCGCGCATGCCTCTGCGCATGCCGCCCCCTCGCTGCTCCTGCTCCTCCGCCCTGCCGCCCCTCTGTGCAGCCTCTCCGCGCAACTCTCCGTGAGGCTTCGGCCACCCGCCTCCCCCTGCCCTCGCGCCCTCTCCCCCCCGCGCCGCCGCCCCCGCACCGTTGGGCAGCACGTGGCGCGTCTTCTTGTTGGTGCCGTAGCCGATGTTGGGCATGGGGACGCCATTGCCCTTGAACTTCCTACGCACCCGCGAGTCAATGCCCTTGGGCCGCCGCCAGCTCGCCTGCGGAGGGGGAGGGACGGGCGGGCGGCGCCAGCACGCGGCGTCGGTGCAGCTGCCGCCGTCGCTGCAAAACGGCGGGCGCAGAGCTCAGCGGGGCTCCGGCGCTCAAGCGTCCGGCCTTTGCCGCTGCCTGCTGCCTGCCGTGGGCGGGCGGGCGGGCGCGGCAGCAGCTCTCGACTCACGCCCACGCGCTTGAAGCGGTCGCTCTGGTGCCTGTTGAAGCGCGCGGTGCGCTTCTTCACGCTCTTGACCTTCACCAGGGGCTGCACCATCGTGAACACCTGCACGCGGGGGCCCGGGGCGGGTCAGGCATGGCTGTGCGGCGGTCCAGGCCCCTGTTGCAGCCCGTCTGCGGCGCAGAGCGCGCCCATGTGAATGGCGGGGCTGGGCGGCGGCTGCTCAGCCTGAACAACGCGCCTTCTAAAGGTGAAGGCCCCGAAAGAGGGCGAGCGAGGACGGGACGCACGCCTTGAGCTTGAGTTGCCCCAGGCGCAAGAGGGAAACTCACTGTTCTCTTCCTTTTTGGCCGCCTTGAGTGCAGCGCACGGTTCAGGTGGTGCGTGATGTGCATGGGCAGCGTTCGATCGCCGCATTGAAGCTCACCGCCACCGCCCGCCTTCGCCTGGTGCTGCAGCAACGGCGGGCCTGGTGCATGCCAATGGCGCTAGGGCTGGAATTCTCTGCATGCTCTGTTCCTTCCTCTGGCTGGCTTGGCAGGCCTCTGCATGCTGCAACGGGCCGCCATCAGATGGTCGCGAGCGGCGGAGCTGGTCCGCCCTTCAAGCATGCATGCAGAGATCATGGGCAATGCCAAGTTGCCAACCTCCCCTGGTCCTGCCCCTGCGCTCGACGGGTCTCCTCCCTCGGCGCAGGGGCCGCCATCCTGCTCGCGCCAGGCCCCCCACGCCCAAGTGGGGGCAACGCAGGATGCCGCCACCGCACAACCGCACGGGGTTGCCGACCGCTGCTGCCCCAAGCACATTCCGCCGTGTTCCCTGCCTAACGCGCCAGCATTGCGCCAGCACGAGTTATATGCAGTCTCCGAGCGTGGAGAGGAAGAAACAACGGCCGCCTAAAACTCGTGCCGCACCCTCCCCAACCCTCAAACGCCCCCAACCGCTCCCCGATATCTCTCGCTCACGATGGCTGCCATCCCAGTGCTGGGCAATGCGTTCTCGAACAAGGTGTGGTGGGCGGGATGGACGTCAGCACGGGGGCGGCCCCCCTTGCTGCACGCCCCTCCCCCGCGCTCCAGCATGCCCGATCTCACGACTTGCGGGCGGGGAGGTCGCGGGGAGGCGACCAGGCCCTCGGTCATGTGCGCCGCCTGCGCACCAAACCCCGCCGCCGCCCCCCTGGCCCGCGCTCCCTGCCCTCCTGTGCAGTATGCTGAGGAGCTGAAGGCCACCGCCAAGGCCATCGCCACTCCCGGCAAGGGCATTCTGGCCGCCGACGAGAGCACGGGCACGATCGGCAAGCGGGTGAGCGCGGCCGGCAGGGCGCCGGCGGCGACGGCCAGCGGGCGACGGCGAGGGCACTGGCGTCGCCCGACCGCGGGGCCGGGGGAAAGGGGTCGCTGGAGCCAGGTCAGCGGCGACGGCGCGCGGCGGCGCCCAGCGCCTCGCGGCCGAGATGGATCGGCTCGCGCTCCTCCCGCTCCCGGCGCCCTCCCGCCGACCCCTCGTCCCCCTCCCGCCCCGCGCCCCCGCCCGCAGCTGGCCTCCATCGGCCTGCCCAACGAGGAGTCCTACCGCCGCGACCTCCGCGAGCTGCTGTTCACCGCGCCCGACGTGGACAAGTACATCAGGTGCGCGGGTGGGCGGGTGGGCGGGTGGGCGGGTGGGGAGGCGAGCGGGGGTGGGGTGGGTGGGCAGGTGGGCGGCGCGCAGGCGCGTCCAGGCGTCGGGGAGGCGGCGCAGGCGCGGCCGCACGGCCGCCCGAAACGACTCTGCCGCGTCGGTGCTCCCCTGAAACGCGTCGCCGCGCGCGCCCCCGGCATTCGCAGCGGCGTGATCCTGTTTGAGGAGACGCTCTACCAGAACGCCAGCGACGGCACGCCCTTTGTCAAGCTCCTGCAGTCCAAGGGCATCATCCCCGGCATCAAGGCGAGCCTGCGGAGAGCCCCCGACAGGCCCGCGCCCCCGCTGTGCTCGCACAGGCCACAAGCGCGGGCCCGCGTGCGTCTGCATGCAGCGCGGCAGCGCGGCGCGCGCAGCCGAGCGACCGCCCGCGCCCCCCGCCCCGCGCCCCCGCGCCGCAGGTGGACAAAGGCGTGGTGGCGCTGCCCGGCACCGACGGAGAGACGGAGACCCAGGGCATTGACGACCTGGGCAAGCGGTGAGTGTGTGTGGGTGTGTGGGGTGGTGGGGGGGTGGGGGGGGGGGGGGTGGGGGGGGCCTGCTGCGCTGCGCCCCTGCGCCCGCCGTGCTCCTACACGCGGCCCCTGCGCCCCCGTGCTCCCATTCACTCCATGCTTTGACGACTGTGTGACCCCCCACCCCACCCCAACTCCCAAAACACAGCTGTGCCAAGTACTATGAGCAGGGCGCGCGCTTCGCCAAGTGGCGCGCGGTGCTCAAGATCGGCAAGGCGAGATCAGTGCTGCCCCGCCGGTCCGGCGCTGCTGCCGGCGGCCCCTGTTCTCCAGGGCGGGGCGGCGCAGCGCGGCTCTGGGAGCACCCCGCCGCGCCCCACCCGCCCCGCCCCCCGCCCCCGGCCCCCCCCGCCCCCGCAGAACGAGCCCAGCGAGCTGTCCATCCACCAGAACGCCTACACGCTCGCGCGCTATGCGATCATCTGCCAGGAGAACGGCCTGGTGGGCGGCGCGCCGCCCCTCGGGGGGGGGGGGGCGCGGGAGCGGGGGGCTCCGTCGCCGCCCCGCCCGTCGCCCCGCCTCCCTCCCCTCCCCCCTCCCTCCCTCTCCCCCCGGCTCCTCACCCGTCGGGCCGCCTCCCTCCTCCCCTCCTCCCCTCCCTGCTCACCCTCCCCTCCCTCTCCCACCCACTTGCAGGTGCCCATCGTGGAGCCTGAGATCCTCAGCGACGGCCCCCACGGCATCGACGTCTGCGCCGCCGTCACCGAGCGCGTGCTGGCCGCCTGCTACAAGGCGCGCGGCGCGGGGCGGGGGGCGGGGCGGGGGGCGCGGCGCCCGCCCGTGCGGCGCTGGGGGCCGGGGCCCGTTCGCCCCCCTCGGCCCACCGCCACTGCCCCCCCGCCCGTCCCCCCGCGATCCTCTCCAAATGCCGCAGGCGCTCAACGACCACCACGCGCTGCTGGAGGGCACGCTGCTGAAGCCCAACATGGTGCTGGCGGGTGAGCGCTTTGCAGTGCGCCGCCCGGCCGCCCCGCCGGCGCGGCCCCTCCCCACTCCTCCGCCCTCCCCGCCTCCCCTCGCGATCTCAAGTCGTCCTCTGCTAACACGCGCGCGCGCGCATCGCCTCCCTTGCCCCGCCTCGCCCCCCAACGCCGCAGGCACCGAGGGCCCCAAGGCCGACGTCAAGACCGCGGGCTACCTCACGCTGCGCACGCTGTCGCGCACCGTGCCCCCCGCCGTCCCTGGCATCATGTTCCTCTCGGGCGGCCAGTCGGAGGAGGAGGCCACCGCCCACCTGACCGCCATGAACCAGGCGGGTTTCGGGGCGGGGCGCGCGGGCGTGTTTGGGGGTGGGGGGGGTGGGGCGGGGCACGTGCGGAAGGCAGCTGCGAGGGAGGCGGGCCTGCGGCGGCACCCGGCCTCTGGCGCGAAGCAAACCGTGTGCCTCCCCCTCCCGCCGCGCAGGTCAAAGACCTGCCCAAGCCCTGGTCGCTGTCCTTCTCCTTTGGCCGGGCGCTGCAGGTGCGGCGCGGGGCCCCTCCCCTCGCGCCCGCCCGCCTGCCCGTCCGCCTGCCGTCGCACCTCGCCGCCTCCCCCTGCGCGTCGGCGCGCGCTCCCTTGCCGCCGCGCGCGGCGCCGTGCCCGCCCACCCGCCCGCGCCCGCCCACCCGCCCGCGCCCGCCGCCCGCCCCCGCAGGCTTCCACGCTCAAGGCCTGGGGCGGCAAGAAGGAGAACTTCAAGGCGGCGCAGGAGGCGTTCATGAAGCGCGCCAAGGCCAACGGTGGGGGGCGGGGCGGGGCGGGGATGGGTGGGTGGGGGGGTGGGTGGGGGGCAGTGTGTGTGTGTGGAGAGAGGGTGGGTGGGTGGGTGGGTGGGGCTCGACGCGCTTGCATTCGCTCTTTTCCTGCCCGGAGCGGGCTGACGAGCGCCGGCCCCCGACGCCCACCCCACTCCGCAGGCGAGGCCACGCTGGGCAAGGGCGACCTGACCGCCACCGGTGAGCGCGGCGCGCGCGTGCTGCGGCTGCTGCGGCGCCATGGCTGCACGCCCGCACGTGCGTGCTGCGCTGTCGCCGCCCTGCAGCCGCCACTGCTGCCCCCTACCCAACACCTGCCCTCCCACTGCCCCCCTTGCTTCGAACAGGCGAGTCGCTGCACGTCAAGAACTATGTATACTGAGCGCCTGGCACGCAACGGATGCGGCAGAGTGGACGCATGGCCGAGGGGCGGTGCGGCACGGCGCCCGGCGGCGCGCCCGCGCGTCGCGGCGGCGCCGGCGAGTTTTGCCTTTTCGGATGCGCGCGCTAAGTTGACTTGAGCCCACCGCCTCGCATTTCCAGTGTATGCAACCCGTTATGCCTGTATGTCTCTGTGCGGCGTGTAAGTGCTTCTGGATCGGTGCCTGCGGCTAATCTTGAAAAAGAGAGGGCGGGGCGCGAGGCGCGCCGCGCAGCGCCATGCGCACTTGAGGGAGACCTCTGGACTGCATGCAGCATTGCAATTTGCGCCCATCCCTCCTCCTTCTACGATCCAGCATTTCTCCAGTCGGTGGCTGCCACGGCAGACCAGCTGGCACAGCACCTGCGCCCGGCGCCAGCGCGTGCAGGGCATCCCCACCTAGGTGGCCATCATTCATCACTGCCGTAGTGCGTTCAGGGCTCTGTTCTCGTGTCCTTTCAGTGAGCCAGTGAGGCTACCGAGTCGTTCAGGATTCCTCTTTGCCAACGATCGGGATTCCTCTTTGCCTTCTCTTTGACCGCAACCGCGACCTCACGATCGTGTTGCAGCACAGAAAGGCAGCTGCAAGGGCTGATCACGGGGCGATCAGAGTGTGGAATTGGGGCGTGGACCGATCAATAGAATAGACTGTAGCTCCTCCTGACCTCCTGACCTCCCAAACACCCCCGTTCCCATGCTTGGTCCCTCCATCCCGCCGGAGGGAACCGGCCCGCCAGCTGCAAGGTTGGGGGTGCATTGCTCGGCGGCGGCGGCGTTGGGCGCTGCGCTGCTGCTGGCCATCGTGCTGCTGGCTGACCGCACCCGATGGAACAGCAGGTGGGTGGCCAGAGCCAGAAGCCCCAGGGCTTCTGTGGGAGGCCCGGGGGTGGCGCCGCGCGCGTCGCACGCCATTCACGGTCCCCTGCCGCTGCCCCCTCCACCGAGACCCGATTCACTGATGCTGACGCGGCCCCCCTTGCTGCAGTCCCGCCCTCTGTCCAATACAACACAGCCCCAGCTGCAGCCCAGCGCCTGGAAGCAGCAGCCGGCAGCGCATTCCCAAGGTCTTGCACAGGGTGTTCCTGGGCGGCCGAGCGCGGTTCGAATCCCTGCGCGGCAACGCAAGCAGCAGCATCCGGCCCGAGTGGGCCGACTGGTGCGGCCTCCTGCACCGGGGGTGGGAGGTCCGCTGGTGGGACCAAGCCGACGCGGAGCGCCTGCTCGACGCGGTGGGTGGGGCGGCGACCGCGCCTGCCGCGCTCCCTGGGTCTCTGGCTTGGCTGGGCCAGGCCGTGCTCCCCATGCGGGTGTCCTGGCTTGCGAGGCGGCCAAGCCGGCAGCCGCTGCAGCAGCAGCGGAGGCGTGGTGGCACGCTGTTGCATCGGTGTCACGCCCCCGGCCCGTCCACCTAATAATACCAGGTGGAATTGTGCGAGCGCTTGAAGCGCCCTCCGCTCCCCCCCCCTCCCCCCCCCTCCCCCCCCCCCCCCCCC
>PCFQ01000079.1:321827-347401 GCA_003063905.1 Chlorella sp. A99 | reverse complement strand
GGGGGGGGGGGGGGGGGGGGGGGGGGGGAGTGCCCGTCGATCCAACCGTGCGCACGCTGCTGCCGCCCTGGCCTGCACCCGGAAAGGACGATTTGTCCCGCGCAGCCGCAGGCGATCACTCGCCGCGCCGCCATGGGTCCGCCCTGCCGCCCGCCTGCTTGCAGGGCTTAGAAAACCAGACGTGGTGGGCTATCACCGCTTCACGGGTGCGTCGGAGTGCGAGGGAAGGCGTGTGCGCGAGGGGCCGGCGGCGAATAGCTTTGCTTAATGCCCGGGTGCACGGCGTCGGGGCAGGCCCAGCCCATCGACGCTGCCACCGCGCGTTCCATGCTACCGCCGTGCCACTGTGCCCAACGTGCCCCCCCTCGACCTCCCCAGCTCTGTGCCCTCCACTCCCTCCTGCAGGAACTTGGGTGAAGGACGCTGCCAGCTGGAGTGCCGCGCCCTCCGCAGAGGTCCGGCGCCCCTGAGGGCGCGGGGTCCTCGTGCAAGGCTCCCTCGCTAGTTGTTTGGCACTGTCCCAGCATAGGGCAATAATGATGACCCCAGAGCAGGATCATGCAAAGCTGCGCGCCACAAACGACGGGCGCGGCAGGTCGGCGGGCGGCGGGGTGAGAGCACGAATACTCATCGCCTCCAATGCCGCCCACGCAACCACGCCCAGGATGCGGTGCGTCACAGACGGTGTCACGACCGATCGAGTGCTGGAGAGGCGAGGCCGCCAAGCGCCAAGCGCGGTCGATGAAAAAAGCCCTCTCCAGCCCTCAAAGAGCCATGGATCGCTCGTGTGCGCGCTGGGCAGCGATGGGGATGGTCATTTGGCTGGCTTCGCCCTCCCATGGTCCATGACAGACTAGGTCGGCGGTGGGGACTGGTTCTCCCTCTTTCAGGCAGACAGTATCTGCTGCCGGGGCTGCACGGTGAGCCGCCTGCGGCCAGCCTCCATGTCATGGCCCACTTGCCACTTTGGCGCCTCTGACACCCCTACGCTGCTCTGCAGGGTCACGATGGTGCGCCACAACAACGTCGTGCCGTCGGCCCGCAAGTTCAGGAAGAAGTGGCAGGAGAAGGTCCGCACATGGTTTAACCAGCCCGCGAGGAAGCTGCGGCGCAGGAATGGTGAGCGCCGGGGGGGAGGGCGGCAGGGGACGGGGTGGGGCGGCCGCCGGCCGGAGTCTGCCGCCGCCGCGTCCTCTGCTTGCTTCTCCGATTGTTCATTGGCAACAGCAGTAGCTGCGGCATGGGCGCGGCTTGAGGATTGGAGCAGAAGCACAGCCGGAGCAGCGGGATCTGATCGCAGGAGCCAGCAGCCGGGCGCTGCTCAGCAGCCGAGCTGCTCAGCAATTGGAAGCACCGTCGGCGGCTCGGGGCCCCCGCTGCCCCCGCCGCGCGCGCACGCTGCCTCGCCCGACGTGCGCGCGGCGCCGCCGCCGCGCCGCGCAGCCCGCGTGGAGAAGGCCAAGGCGGTGTTCCCGCGGCCCGTGGCTGGCGCGCTGCGCCCCGTTGTGCACGGCCAGACCGTCAAGTACAACGCCAAGAAGCGCGCGGGCCGTGGCTTCACGCTGGAGGAGCTGAAGGTGCGATCGCCGTGCTGCTGGGGGGCCTGCGCCGGGGAGCGGCGCGCGCGCCAGGGCGGCGCGCGCGCTTGCTTTGGCGCGCCGCGGCGTCGGCGGCGCGGCCCTGGCGTCGTGGCTGGAGGGCGTCGGCAAGAGATGGTTGGAGCGGGGGAGGGGGAGGGAGGTGCCCGGCGGCGGGAGGCGCTTGGAGGGGGAGAGGGGGGAAAGCGGCTCCGCCTACATTCCGGCCGGCCGGCGCCCGCGCCGCCCCGCGCCGCAGGAGGCGGGCATCCCCGCCAAGCTGGCGCCCACCATCGGCATCGCGGTCGACTCGCGCCGCCGCAACCGCAGCCTGGAGGGCCTGCAGGTGCGGCCCGGCGCCGGGGGCCACGGCGGCGGGCGGGGCGCGGCTGCGCAGCCGGAGGCCGAGCCGGCGCTCCTGGGGGCGCGGGGCGCGGCCTGGCGGCGAGGGCGCGGCGCCTGGAGGAGGGGGCGAGGGCCGAGGGAAGGGAGGCCTCGGCTGCGCCGCGCACATGCGGCTGGCGGAAGCTCACGCATCGGCGCGGGCCCCTTGGGCCCCCTCCTCAACAAAACCACCACCCACACACCCACCCAAACGCGCGCGCGCGCGCAGGAGAACGTCAACCGCCTCAAGGCCTACAAGGCCAACCTGGTGCTCTTCCCGCGCCGCGCGGGCAAGCCCAAGGCCGGCGACGCCGCGCCCGAGGAGCTCGCCACCGCCGCGCAGCTCAAGGGCGCGCTGCTGCCGGGCAAGGCGGAGAAGGCGGCGCTGGAGAAGGTGCGTTGGTTTGGTGGGCGGGTGGGTGGGCGGGTGGGGGGCCGCACGCCGAGGGCACGCGCAAGGGCGCGGAGAGGCCGCGCGCACGGGGCCCCTGGTGCCGCCTGCCGCCGCCCTGACGGGCCCCCCCCCGCCGTCGGTCGCCGCGCGCGCCCGCCCCCCCTCCCCCCAGGTGGCCATCACGGCGGAGCTCAAGGCGGCGCAGGCATATGCCACGCTGCGCGTGGAGCGCATGAACAAGCGCCTGCGCGGCGTCCGCGCCAAGGTGGGCGTCGGCGGCGTCGGCGGCGTGTGCTGGGGCGTGGCGTTGGCGGCTGGGACGAGGCTGGAAGGTTGTGTGGTGGGGGGGGGACCATGCGGTCCGCCAGGCCTTGCCTGGGGCCCTTGGGCGTTTGCGGCATGCTGATGCGCGCGGCCCCCCCCCCCCCCCCTCCTCCCCCCCTTTCAGCGCGCCGAGGAGGCCGCCGCGGCAGAGAAGGACGCGGCATGAGGCGGGCCGGAGCCGCCCAGGCCGCAGCGGCGTGCGCCGCGGCACGGCAAGCAGTGCCGCGTTGCACAAGCTTGTAACTCACCAGCAGAGAGGCGCGCTGCACTCCCAGGCACGGGCGGAGGCGCCGCCAGTGACACTCGGTCGGGCGCCCGCACGTTGTAGCTGAGCTCGGTGGCTCCCTCGCTGTGTCTGTTGTGCCCAGCCCTCCGCCTGGTCTCCCCTGTCCCCTGCCTGCCTTGTGGGTCTACAGCTCCCCTGCCTCCCCTGCCTTGTGGAGCGAAGAGCTGGTTCTACACAGGGGGGACATGCGCTGACAAAGGGAGGCGGTGCGCCGGCGGGCCGCGGCGGGGCTCGCCGCGCGCCCGTCCGTCGCAGAAAAACTGTTGCCGCTGCTGCTGCTGCGTGCTGCTACTTTGCAGTGGCCGCGCGTCTCCACCGCGCAGCCTCCTGCGTCACTCCCCCGCCCCACCGCCCGCCCGCTGCAGCTGGGGCGGGCGGCGCGCCGGGCGGCGGGAAATGCTGCGGCGGTGCCCACTGGGCAGGCCGCTCGGCGGCCGCCGGCTTCTCCTCGCTTCCTCGCTCTGCCACCGGCGGCCTTCTAACTGCTGCACCCCCCTGCTGCACTGGGGGGGGTCTAGCGCGTGGGCGAGCCCGTGCCCGGCGCGCGAGCGTCCATCGGCCTCGCGTGCTGCTGCGCGCAGACGTGGACGCGGCGCGGCGGCGCTGCCCCGGGGCCTTCACTGCAGGCCCAGCCGGCGCAGCGCGGCCTCGGCGTCCAGGCGCGCGTCGTCCTGGCCGGCGCGGCCGCCGGCGGCGCCGGCGCCGGCGCCGCCGTAGCCGACCGCCGCCGCCGGCTCAGCGGGCCGGCTGGAGCTGGGCCGGCTGTTGCCCTGCTGGTACTTGAGAATAGTCCAGTCAAAGACATAGTCCCACGTGAAGCCTGCGCGCGGGGAGGCTTACAAATTGAGGCGTGACGCGCGAGTCCTCCCCTGTCGCTGCCAACCCTGCCGCGAGCCCTCGCGCTCCCGCATGCCGCGCTGGGTCCCCGCCCTCTCGCGCCGCCGCCCCTCCTGCGCGCACCTTCCCGCACAAAGAGGTCGCGGAAGAGCTTGCGCAGGTAGGAGTAGTCGGGCTTGTCGTCGAAGCGCAGCGAGCGGACGTACTGCGGCGCGGGCATCGGCGCGCGGGCGCGCGGTCGTGTGCGCACTGGCGGGCGACGGCCGCTGGCCCGGCCCTTGCCCGTCCGCCCTCCTCGAAGGTCCCAACAGCCTGGAACACGACCGCAGCGGCGCCCCGGCCCCGCGGCATCCCGCGGCCGCACGGCCAGCCCACGGCCCGCCGGCACGCGCGCTGTCCCGGGCCCCCTGCTGCCGCCCGCGGCCCGGCAGCGCGCACTCTCTTCCTTCTTTCTCCTTCCTCCTCCCCCCCGCTCATACATACAAACGCACCTGGAAGTAGACCACGTACTCGGTGGGGAAGCCCTTGCAGAGCACCTCGGTGGGGGTGGCCATCTTCTTCTCGCTGATCTTCTCGTACCTGCCCGATGGCGCCAGGCGGCCGCCGGGGGGGCGCGCGGCGAGGGCGCGTGAGCGGGCGCGGGCGACGCGGGCCCGGGGCAGGCGCGGCGTGGGGCCGGGCAAGAGGTCCCCGGGCGCGGCGCGGCGCGGCGCACGTCGGTCCTCACTTCTGCTTCTTGGTGGCCGCCTTGAGCCCCTGCCAGGGCAGCGAGCCGCGGAGGAAGTACATGAGCACGTAGCCCTGCGGGACAAGGAGCGCGAGGGGGGTGGGGTGGGTGGGGTGGGGTGGGGGCCCGCGACGGGTCGGGCGCGCGGCGTCCTGCCAGCGCCGCCAGCCGCCGCGCCCTCCCCTCCCATCGGCAGCCGCACGCCCCGCCCTCCCCTCCCCTCGGTGCCGCGCGCGCACCAGCGACTCGAGGTCGTCGCGCCGCGACTGCTCGATGCCCAGGTGCGTGTTGATGGAGGCATAGCGCGCGGTGCCCGTCAGGTTCTTGTTCTCCCTGCGGCGACGGGCGGGGCGGCGGGCGGGGCGTGGGCGCGCCGGCCAGCAGCCGATGCCGCCGAGGCGGCTCAGCTCTCCGGGGGCCCCCCCACCCCCGCGCCGTGCCGGCCCCCCACCACCGCCGCGCGCGCCTGTAGGGGATGTGGATGTGGCTCTTGGGGTCGCGGTACTTCTTGGCCAGTCCAAAGTCAATCATGTACACCTGGGGGCGAGGGGACGCGGACACGGGCACAGGGAGGCCGACGGTCGACGGCGGCGGCAGGGGAGCGCCGGGCGGCCGCCTCAACACAGAGGCCTCGGCGGCGGCGGCACGCGCCCGCTGCGGCGCGGGCCCCCTGCGCGCTACGGCGGCGCCTGGCCCCGACCCAAGCCTCCCTGCCGTCGCCGCCGCCGCGCCGCGCCGCGCCGCCCCACCTGGTTGGCGCGCCGGCCCAGGCCCATCAGGAAGTTGTCGGGCTTGATGTCGCGGTGGATGAACGACTTGCTGTGCAGGTACTCGATGCGCGACAGCTGCGCGCGGCGGGCGGCGGCGGGGCAGGTCAAGCGAGCGTGCGCGCGTCCCGCCGGCGGCCGCGCGCGGCTGCGCGCGGCGCGCCGCCGCCTGCCCCGCACCGCGCGCCTCCCCGCAGCAGCGCGCCTCCGAGCCCGCCCCCCCCCCCCCAGCTCGGCGCACCATCTGGTCAGCCAGCATGAGCACCGTCTTCAGCGAGAACTTGCGGTTGCAGAAGTTGAAGAGGTCCTCCAGGCTGGGGCCCAGCAGGTCGATCACCATCACGTTGTAGTCCCCCTCCACGCCATACCACCTGATGTTGGGGATGCCGCCTGCGGCGTGGGCGTGGGGGGCGCGCCGCGGCGGCGGTCGGGGCCACGCCTGCCCGGCGCGCTGCCGTCCGCGGCCGTGCCCGGGCCCCCCTGCGCCTCACTGCTCCACGCTCGCGGCGCCGCCGCGCCCTGGGCGGTCGGGCGCAGCAGCGGCAGCCCACTCACTGCCGCCCTGCAGAATCTTGTAGATCTTGGACTCATACAGCAGCTGCGGATGCTTGGTCTTCGTCGACTCCTGCAACGCAGCAACGCAGCGCGCTCGGCTGTACTGGCAGACAAGCGGGCCCCCGCCGATCCGCGCCTCACAAGCCTCCATCTGGGGCGCCCGCTCCGCCAGCGCGCGACGCACCAGCTTGATCCCCACTTCCTCGCCGGTGAGCAGGTGCGTGCCTGCACAGCAACGCGGCGCCGGTCACATCGCATAGGCACGCACGCCGCCAGCTGGTGCGCGGGCGCAGCGGTGGCACCACCCTCACCGATGTAGATGTCCCCAAACGACCCGGACCCGATCTTCCGCCCCAGCCGGTACTTGCCCTGCACATTTGGGCAGGCGCAGCAGCGGTGCTAGCATCGGTTGGCTGGCAGGCCGGCTAGCCCAAGTACACCGCGCAGCGAGCGGGGCGCCGGGCGTTTCATAGCGCTGTTGCTGCAACTCGGCCAGCTGATGCTGCTGCAAAACCGATCGCCAGCTGAGGGGCTGAGAGGCACTACCGCGGCCAGCCGCTGCCAGGCTGCCAGGCTAGCCGCTCAAACGCACGCCGGGCGGACGCGCCCTCGCCGGCGCTGTTCTCCGCTGGCCTCTTCCGGACCGACGCCCATCCATCCGGCAGCAGGGTCCGATCCCTTAGCCGCTGGAGGCCCCGTCTGCACGCGGAGCGAAGGCGTCCCCGCTACAGCTCTCGCCCCACTCACGGCTATCCTGCGGGCGGCAGTGATCGCGGGCGGCGTCAGGCGGCGCGCATCGAGGGGGCAGGCAGCGCACAGGGCCAGCACGAGGGGGTAGGACCACTCTTCGCAGCGTCTCGCCTGATGTCCATCGCTGCTGCGGCAGCTCCTCAGGCAGCCTCCACCGGCAGCTCAGCCGTGTGCCTTCCGGCCCATCGCCCAACCTCTTGTCGCAGCTGCAACCTGTTGCCGACAGTCGCACAAGTCCGCTGCAACGAGGCGGTGACAACGGGCGTGGCCAGGCCAAGGAGAGCAACCACACGCCGCGCGCCTTCCTCCTGGAACCTTGACCGCCCCCTCCCCTTGTCCACTGAGTGACTGCCGTCTGCTGCATAAACGGCAGTTTGCGCGAGTAACACTGAGAGTGAGCAGAGGAGAAGCATAGGCATGGATCACAGGCAGAGGAGCGACTGCCCGCGCACGCGTGGCGTAACGGCGCGCGCGAGCCGCCGGCTGGGCACGGCGCCGCCGCCCCGCCGCTACTGCGTGCTGCGCTGCTGCGGGCGCCGGACAAGGGCGCCCGGCGCCAGCTGCCGCCAGTCGTCACCGCGACTTGGTGAAGCCAAAGGCGACGCCAGCGGCTAGGCCCAGCGCGATCGACGCGACGTTGGGCAGGTTCCACGGCACGTTGAACGCGAGGAGGCCGATGACGGCCAACGGTATCTTGTTCAAACTTTGGCCATCGAGGGGTGGGGGAAGGGGTGGGGTGGCGTGTGGGTGGGTGGGTGGGTGGGTGGGGGTGGGGGGGTGGGGGGGCCCGCTGGTGGCAGCAGGGCATGTGCCTCAGCCCGTCGCCGCATGCTCNGTGGGTGGGTGGGGGTGGGGGGGTGGGGGGGCCCGCTGGTGGCAGCAGGGCATGTGCCTCAGCCCGTCGCCGCATGCTCCAGCTCCCGCCCCTCCCCCCCCCCTCGCCAGGCGCAGGCCAGCGCGCCCGGCGCCCAGGGCCCCGGCAGCTCCGTTCAACGCTCGGGCCGGGCGGCGGCCGGCACCCGCTGCTCAGCCTTCTGTCAGTCGGCCTCACCTGCCCACGAGGCTGTAGATGCTTGGCGTCGTGGTTGACAGGAACCAGAGCGCGTTGAAGCTGCGGGGGGAGAGGGGAGCGGGAGGTGGGGCCGGGCGGGCAGGCGGCGTGGGCTGCAGCGCGCGGCGCGCGCGCGGCGCGCGCGCGGCGGCCGGCGCAGGGGCGCGGGCGCAGGCTCGGGCGCGCCTCGCTCGCGGAGGCGGCGGCCGGCGCAGGGGCGCGGGCGCAGGCTCGGGCGCGCCCGTGGAGCGAGGCGCGCCGCCGCCGGCGCCGCGTCCCCGCTGCTCCGGCCTGCAACCCTCACCTGATGCCAAAGCCAAGCACACCGCTCATGAAGGCCACGATCTGAAGGGAGGTGCGTGCGCGCGCCGGTGAGTGTGGTGGAGGAAGGGAGGCGCAGGTGAGCGGGCCAGGGCGCGCGCGAGGGAGGCGGGCCGGCGAGTGCGGCTGCCGCCCGCCTGCCCGGCGCCGCGTGGCGCGGGCGGCGCGGCGCGGCAGGGCGATCGCAGCCGCACGCGCTGGGCAGACGGGCCGCGCATACAAAACATGCGGGCGGGGCGCACGCATGAGCAGGGCGGAACGGAGCCAAGCTGAAAGACCAGACATGCCTGGCGGTGCCAAGCTGAAAGACCAGACCAGACATGAGCAGGGCGCGCACACCTGGAAGCGCCTGTTGCTCAGGTCGGGCTCGCTCCAGACTGTGACCAGCTCCCCGCTCAGCACCATCATCACAAAAAGGAAGGGCAGCGAGAGCAGGTTGTTGTAGTAAACCTGCGGCGTCGGGGGCCGCGCGCGCGCATCGCGTGTGGACGGGCGGGCGGGCGGGGCGGAGCACGGGGCGGGGCGGCGGGGGGGCAGCGAGCGGGCGCGCGAGGAGAGGGGCGCAGCGCGGGGGCGCGCAGAGGGCAGGGGACGGGGGCGCGCAGAGGCGAAGGCGAGGGGGCCGCGCAGAGGCGAGGGCGAGTGGGGCGGGGACGCGCCATGGAGAACTCGTCCAGCTTCTTGCCGGTGGACGTGTGCTGCGCCACGCGGTCCATCGCCCCTCGCAGGTAGAGCGAGTAGCCTGCCGTGAAGCCGCAGTTGACCATCTGGGGTCGGGGGCGCGGAGCGGGAGGGCGAGGGCAGGGGGGGGAGGGGTGGGGGGGCGCGCGGGGCGCGGGGCGTGAGACCGGCGCGAGCGGGCGGCGCGCCTGCGCCTCGTCCGCCCCGGCCCTCCTCCGCGCTGCTGCGCCCCTCTTGCCGCGGCGCCTCCCTTGCTCCAGCAGCGACTGCACAGCCCCCTCGCCTGCCAGAAGTAGCCTGCCGCGGAGAACGAGAGGTCGGTGATGCCGCCGGTGATGGCCGACAGCAGCATGAGGCCGACGCAGCCCCAGGCGGCCTTGTTGTACGTGCGGCCGTAAAAGTAGTAATCGCCCGACAGCACGAAGATGTTGGTCAGATTCTTGAGCACTGCGGGGGGTGGGGGGTGAGCGGGGGTGGGGGCGGGGGAGCGAGGGCGGGACGCAGCGACCGCAGCCTGCCGTGCTCCCCAGCGCCCGCCCCGCGCACCCGTGACCATTGCGACGTTCAAGTTCTTCAGCGCCCAGAAGCTGCTGCCTATCATGCCAACGAATATGAAGTTGACGGGGAGCCACACCTGCTCGGCGGCAGGGGGGTCGGGGGGGGGGGGCGAGGAGGTCGGCCCCCAGGGAGATGGGGACGCCGCGGCCCGCGGCCCGCGACTGCCGCGGGCCGAGCGCGCGCCCGTCGACGCCGGAGCACGGCCCGCTCCACGCCGCCGGCTGCCGCACGTCCGCGTGCCCCCACGCGCGCGCCTTGACGATGCCCCAGCTGAAGGGCTCGGTCTTCACAAGGCCCAGCGCGGCGCATGACTGCACCGCCACCACGCAGAAGAGGCACTGGAACGCCAGCAGTGCGTTGGCGCTGTGGAACTGGAAAGAGGAAAGCGCCATCTTGTTCAGCACGATCTGCGCAGGGCGCGGGGGGCACGCGGCGCGAGAGCGCGGCGTCGACGCGCGGCGGTTGGCGGCCGCGTGGCGGCTGCAGGCGCAGCCGAGCGCACGGCGGCACCGATACTGCCCCTGCGCCTGCTCCATAGCTGCGCCCCTCACCATGGCCACCGACACCGTGCAGTAGACGCCGCCTGTGCGTGCAGGGGAAGGCAGGGGGCGAGGGAGCGGGGTGCAGGTGCGCACCGGCGCGGGAATTTTCAGGTATCACGGCATGCCCTCTCCCAGCAGTGCCCGGCTGCTGCGCCCGATCTGCAAGGCTGGCCTGACGCCCGACGCGGATCACGGCTTTTGCATGGTTCAAGCAGCCCATCCTCCAGCAAGCTCCCAGGCTCCCAGCAGAGTCCCACCTGCCACCAGGGGCGCGGGGAGCCCAAAAGGGCCCTTCTTTGGTTTCTCTTCATGGTCCAGCATGACTTGTGTTTTCAAGGGCTGCGTTTCAACATCGACTGCCTTGACAGCCATTGTGCATATCGGGCTAGCCAAAAGAGCGATGTAGGGTGGGCAGCGAATGAGCCAGCTAAGAAGAGTGATCAGCTCTTTCCTTCCCTCCTCCCTGCTTGTTGGGCACTGTAAAGTGCATCCTCCAGTCCACTGCACTGTCCAAACAGCACTCGTGTTGCCATCGTTTGTCAGCACTTCTTTGAGACCCCCGCCTGCCTTGCGTGCATCGGCAGTGCTGCCGGCAACTGCCGCGTGGTCAGGTGCGTGGAGGAGCGGGTCCACGATCCTGCTTGCCCGTCCTCCTTGCGCTCCCTCATCACCTACGAGGCGCGGGGATCAGCGCCGGCATGTCGATCGAGCGGGGGCCGCTGCCAGGGGCTCGTCTCACACAGCCGCCCTTCCTCGCCGCCCGCCCGTCGCCGCCCCGCCCCTTGCCAGCAGGCGCCGCCCCGCCCGCTGGCGTCTGCGCGGCGTAGCGCCTGCCTTGCCGCCCATGGCGAACAACACGCTGTCCAACTACCAGTATGTCATTGACGAGGTCACCGCCAAGGTCAAGCCGGAGTTCGTGAACGAGGGGATTGACGAGTGCGTGCTCCAGCGCTGAGATGCGAGAATGGGAGAGAGGGATGCTGTGCGCGACCGCCAGGGATGCAAACGCAAATCACTGCCAGAGACGCAGAAATGCGTCGCGCAGGCGGTGCGCCTCTTGAGTCGGCCGCCTCGGCTGTCGCACCCTCCCTCCGCGCAGGTCGGTGCTGGAGGAGCTGCGTGCGCTGTGGGAGGCCAAGCTGGTGCAGACGGGCGTGCTGGGCAGCGCGGATGCGGCGGCCACCACGCAGTGAGCGCAGCTGCCGCGATCGCCTGCCTCCGCCGCGCTCGAGCGCGCCTGCCGCCGCTCGCTCGCCTGCTCTGTTGGCCTCGCCATCCCACTCCGTCAACCCCTCCGCCCATTTTTGCGGTGCCGCAGGATCATCGCCGGCGGCGTGCAGGCCAGGCCCCTGGCGCCCTTCCAGACGTCGGCGCTGATGGCGGTGCCGGGCATGCTGCCCCAGCGCCTGGTCGGCGCGGTGCCGGGCATGCCACTGGCCGGCCTGCCTGTGCAGGGCCAGCCCGGCGGGCTGCAGCCGCTGCCGTTCCAACTCCTGGTGGCGCAGCAGCAGCAGGCGCAACACGCGCAGGCCGCGGCGGCTGCGGCGCAGGCGCAGCAGGTGCAGGCGGCGGCAGCGGCTGCGGTTGACAGGAAGCGCCCGCTCGAGGAGGTGTCCGAGCCGCCAGCCAAGCAGCAGCAGCGGGGCGCGGCGCAGACCATCCCACAGCAGGTGCGCCGCGCGATCGAGGGGCGCTGACTGCTGCGACTGCGGCTGTGCGCAAGCGAGGCTGCTGCGGAGCTGAGACGCTTGTTGAATGGGGCGCGACGCAGGATGGGCCTGCTGATGATGGCGGCGGCACCAGCGGCGAGGGCGGCGATGGCGCGGCGGGGGGCGAGGCCAGCAGCGAGGGCGAAGAGCTCAACGAGGCCGATGACCTGGCAGGTGGGCGGCCGCATGCGTGCCTGCTCGGCTCTGCGTGGGCAGGGAGTGCGGGGACCGTCAGACTGCTGCCGAGCGGGTTGGGTGCACGGCGTCGAGGCGCGTGTCCGCTTCCTGGCGATAGGAGCGCATGAGCGCTGTGTTCGACCCGCATATCTTGCTCTCCCCTTGCGCAGGCGTGGACGATGAGGAGGTGGACGAGGACGCAGTCGCCAACGTGGTGCTGGGGCAGTTTGAGAAGGTGCAGCGCAGCAAAGCGCGGTGGAAGGTGAGGGGGCATGGTGCACCATGGTGCATGGTGCAGAGGCAGCCCCACTGCTGTTACCAGCATCCAAAAATCTCCCGCTGACGCACGCACATGCCCTGCAGGTGGTGCTGAAAGACTGCGTGGCCACCATAGAAGGGCGCGACTACCTGCTCCGACGCACCACTGGAGAGATGATGTTCTGACGGGCCGCTGGGGTCCCACCCGGCGCGGCGTCGCCAATATTGCCGCACAGTGCAGGGGGGCGACGTGGGAGGTTTGCTGCAGGAACAGGTTTTACTGTAGCGTGCGCATTCCCATCATTGCGAGTGCCCAGTCCTTGGCTATCCGCCCCCGTTTCCTGTCCCACAGCTCAGTTCCCCTGTTACAGCTGCACATGAGAGATCGAGCCGGGCCCCGGCCCGGGAGCGACTGGAGGTTGAGCCGGGTCGGGGACGGCCTGCCCGTTGCAGGCGCCCGGCGCAGGCGGTGGCCGCTGACGGCACCGTGACTCCCGCCCGTCCGCCACCCACCCCTCTTTCGATTTCTGATTTCGAGTCTCTCATCGCTTTTTCCGTGCTGTCCGCAATTGCACCGCGCTGATCTGTCAGCAAGCGCCATGTCAGGTGAGCTTTGATCTGGAACGCTCGAGTGTGCGTGGCTGCGCAGCCACAAGGCCGAGATGCATGCTAGGGCCTGCTGAACAGGAAGGTGGTCATGCACTTCCAGCTCCTCTTTGTGTGCTACCACTGCCCGCGTCCTGCTACAGGCTGTCCTGTGATTGGGCAGAAGCAGCAGGCGCCGCCCGCCCCCTCAGGTTCAGGTGCGCTCACGGGCGGGCGGGCGGGCGCTGCTCTGACTCTTCCCTCTCCCAGACTCTTCCTCTCCCAACACCCGACCTTCCCCCACCTCTGCTGGGCCGCTTCTGCTGTAGGCGGCTGCCCGGTGATGGCTGCAGGCCCACCGCCTGCGGCCAGCGACTGCCCCGTGGGCGGGGCGGCGGGGGTCAGCCCCTCCAACCAGATGCCTACGTCGGCCAACGCGCCGCTGCCGGGGCAGAGCAAGCCGCTGTCGACGTGGCGGCAGCACTCGAGCATCCCCACGGCGGGGGCGGCGACAGTGCACAGCGAGGACGGGGTGTGGGTCTACCCCAGCGAGCAGGTGGGCACCGAGCGGCCGGCCGTGCGCCTTGGTGTGGAGGGCAGTCGCGCATCTTGAAGAGGGGCGAACATGTGTCTGTCTGCGGCACATGAGCAGCAGAACGTTGCGCGCTGCAGCTGTCGGTGCACCTGTCGCTGCGCCCATGTGCACCCCCGCTTGCCCGCCCACCCGCTCTCGCCAGATGTTCTACAATGCGATGCGGCGCAAGGGGTGGAGCCCCAGCGAGGAAGACATGACAGCAGTGGTCGCCATTCACAATGCGGTCAACGAGCGCGCCTGGCGCGAGGTGGGCGCGCAGCCAGCAGGCCGTTTGTTTGTCTGTCTCCTCCCAGCTGTGGATTGACGAGTGACTTTGGCTTGCAAATGGTCTGTCTGCATCCCCTAGCCCATGCCCGGCAACGCAAGGGGGCCGGTGGGGCTGGGGAGGCTGTGCGGTCGGAGCCAGCCTTGTGAAGGGCCCTGGGCAGCGCACCAGTAGCGGGTGGAGACGGACCGCATGGGAGAGGGTATGCAGGCGGCGCGCGCTGCCTGCCTGGCGGCGCGCGCACAGCTGACATGCCATCAAGCGCCTGACCCTTCGTCTCAGGTGATGCGGTGGGAGGCAGAGGCCGGCGCGAGGGCCTGCGGCGGGCCGCGACTCGTCAAGCTGCGGGGGCGGCCAAAGGACTACTCCCCCAAGGCGAGTGGGGCGCGGGGGCCCTGCCTCTTTTCGCCCGTGAATGCTTTGGTCCCTCCCCAGGTCATCCCAGGTCCCTTCCCAGGCCGCGAGGCTGTGTGACGTTTCCCCTCCGAGAGCAGTGCCCTGGACGCCCCCCCCTCCCCCCTCTGCCCCTCCCGGCGCAGGCGCGGCTGCTCAACCTCCTGGGCTACAAGCTTCCGTTCGACCGCCACGACTGGGTGGTCGACCGCTGCGGCAAGGAGGTCCGGTGCGTGCGTGGCCGCGCGCGCGTGAGTCACATGTCAGCGTGCCAGCACACCACTGCCATCTGTCTGTCGCTGACAGTTGTGCTCACGACGCCCTGCCCACCCGCCGCAGGTACGTGATCGACTTTTACAACGCGGCGCCGCTGCCCGACATGCCCCTGGCCATGCACCTGGATGTGCGGCCGGCGCTGGACTCGCCGGCCGCAGCCTGGGAGCGGGTCAAGATGCAGTGCAGGTGGATGGCCAGCGGCCGGTGGCTGCGCGAGTGAGCGCAGCGGCACACGGCGGTTCGCTGCCGGCGCCCTGTGTGACCTTGCCATCCTGGCGCGTTGTCAGTGTGCCATAGGCGTCGATTGCCAGGGGCAGGGGGAGGTGGGCGAACGTTCGGCAGTACCCTGCCCTGCCAAACGTCACACACGCAACACCAAACACACGTCACTGCCACCAGGCAAGCTCTACTCTGGGGCCGTGGTGTCGAGCGCAACATGCAATTACAAGGGGGGGTGCAACAAGAGGTGAGCAGCGCATGCATCCGTGCGCCGCCAGTGGGTCGGTCGCTGTGTCGAAGCGGGCCACCCTCGCCGGGCGGGGCGCTATCTCCGGGCGGCGGCCGCCCGCAGCTTGAGCAGCCCGCCTCGCAGCGCCGCAAATGCCGCGACCAGCAGCGCCAGCAGCCGCCGCGCGCTCGCCAGCGCGGCGTGCCAGAACGGCAGCCACAGCCACTCATGGGGGTGGAGGAAGCGGAAGGCCAGGGAGATGAGCGCGCGGATGCGGCGGCCGCTGGGGAAGAGCGCGTCGAGCACCGCAGAGGCGAGGCGGTTGACGGTGCGCGGCGCGCGGCGCGGGCCGCCCGGCTGCGTGAGCGTGTAGAGTACGTGCTGCGCGGGGCGGGCAGGGGGCGGGCGGGAGGAGGGACGCGTCTGTGTGAGGATGAGCTGGAGGCACAGGGGGCTTGGTACATGAAGGGCGATTCGCAAGCCAGTGTGCACGCAAGGGATGGCACGCTTTCCACGCCCCATCCTCGCACCTGCAGCCGCAGCCGCGTCGCCTTGCGCACAAGGCCCAGCGCCGGCGCCTCCCGCAGCGCCATCAGCGTGGCCAGGTACCGCAGCAGCCCCGCCTGCACACGCGTGCACATGCGGTCTGTGGGTCTGTCGCACGTGCAGGCCGGCACGGGAATTGCGTGAATGCGCAGCACGGCGGCCTGTCGGCCCACCCTCACTCGCCTCTGCTCGTATTTCCTTGGCGAGGACGTCGGCGATGCGGTCGAGCATGAAATCTGCGCCCTCCCAGTCCGGCGCAGGCGTCCCTGCCAGCGGCGCCACCTCGCTGATGCCGCCGCCGCCGCCTCGCGCGGCCACCGCCCGCGGGCTCGGGAAGTGGGACAGCTGCGGCGCAGAGCGCAGAGGGATCACTCGGGCGTCGGTAACGAGCGGGCACCCGCCCCGCTCTGCCCCGCCCCAGTGCGCCTGTGCACTACCTGATCCTCTCGCACCAGCAGCCACCCACCGCTTCCAGGTTCTGTTTGCTGGTTCCGTAGTAAGGAAGGAAGGCGGCGGCCAGGGTCATCGTACTCTCCCGCCCAGGGGAGGGCAGCGCGGAGAGCCGCGTCCGGTCGGGGTTCAAAACCACCTGCAGCGCAGTTCACAGCGCAGGCGTGGCACAGGTGCGCATGCGCAGGCGTCGCGGCAAGGCGTGCAGCATAGCAAGGCAGGGAGATCACAGGGAGCATGGCAGGATCCAGCTCACGCCGTGCTGCCCGCGGGGCGGGGGCCAGCGGCTCCATAGCGTTGCAGGGGCACCCGCCGCCCAGTCCTGCGCCGACCAGTGCTGCGGGCGGCCGGCGGCCACCCACCTGGTCGGCGATGAATGTGAAGAGCGGCTGGAAGGCGGAGCTGGCCGTCTCGACATCGCCGATGAAGAGCTGGCGCGCACCTGTGGGAAGAGACACGGTGCAGACAGGGCACGAGTGGAGATGGGAGCGAGCCGAGCCCCTGGAGACGGCGGCGGGGCCCCTCGCAGGTGCCACCAGCGCGCCGGCGCGCCGGCGCACCCGACACCAGCACGGCGAGGTGCTTCTGCCGCTGGTCGCGCCCGCCCGCGTCGGCGTGGAGCAGCAGCCACTGGTGCAGCAGTAGCGCGTAGGTGGGCGCCGTGAAGGGCTGGCCCCACAGCCGGCGGCAGGCGGCCAGCAGCGCCTCCGACTCATCCCAGTTGCCGGCAAAGTAGGGCGCCAGCGCCTCGTACCACCTGGCGTACCCCAGCCCCGCGCGCTCTGCGCAGCAGGTGGGACCAGGTGGCGGCGCGGCGATGGGCGCCGGCGCCGGAGCGGGGGCCACTGGAGCGGAGCGGGGGAGGTGCGGCCCACGTGCAGAGGCTGCAGAGGGCACATTTATACATAAAAAAGACATTCAAAAAGTTCTCACGTCCCCTCGCTCCCGCCGCGCACCTCGTGCCGCGGTGTTGAGCTCGCCGGTGATGTCCGCAAAAACCTCGCTACAAATGATGTCCCTGTCCTCCTTGCGCTCCGCCTCTGCCGCCAGCCGCAGCTTGCGCAGCACCTCGGCCGAAAGGCGCTGCTGCACCGCCGCAGACCTGCTGCCCGCCATCGGGTGCGGAGTCTCCTCGACGGCTGCTTCTATGTGAACCGGGTCGCGCTTCCCTGCCCTGCCTATACTGCGCTCTCTCTGTGAACTGCTCTGATGACTCCCCTGCAGAGATGTCCAGCGTGGACCACATTCTCAAGGCGGATGCTCGCGCTGAGGAGCGCCGCGTGGCGGGCGAGCGGGCGGGCGGGGCGGACGTAAGCAATCTGTTGCGCTGCCCACCTCGCGCTGTGCAGCCCCTCTCGGCGCGTCGTGCTGCGCCGATCCCACCCTTGCGGTGGTGCACTTTGGCAAAGGGCACCCTCACCCTCCTGCTGAGAGGCCGATTCGAAATCCTGGAGGGCCACCCGACGATTCAATCGCGAGGAACACTTAGGTGGGAACGGGCTCGTTTGGAAATACTCACAAGTTTGGTCGCATCCACTGCCACAGGCAATAAGGCAACCTTCATTACAGTGCTTCTCACAGAGCGGAAGACGCGGCGCGCCTTCCGAACGCCGCCACTTTGATTGAGTGGCTTTGTGCTGGTTCCGCTCTTGGCTGGGGATCTAGGATCACCAGAGAGCTCATAATGTGAGTTGCAGGCTCTGCAGGGCAAGACGGATTCCGCCCTTGTGACCAAAGGCCCAGTCTGGCGCACTGGATGGCCGTGCGGCGATGCGGCAGCATGCCAGAATGCGGGAAGCAGGCGTGCGCCGTGAACTGTGGCGGGCGATAGCGGCGGCCGGGCGGCACCCAGGCGCCTGTGCGGTCGGTCAGCGCCCGCCGCGGCTGCTCGCCCACGCACACTCACGCGCGGTGTCACCACCTCGCGCAGGGTGAGCGACGCCAAGAAGAAGAAGGCGGCTGCCAAAGCGGCGGCGGGCAAGAAGACGGGGCTGAAGAGCTCGGCCAGCCAGGGCAGCCAGCTGAGCGAGGTGGAGAATGCAGCGGCCAACATCGAGGCGATGTCGCTGCAGGTGCTTTCTTGCGCGCTGCTGCGGTCAAGGCGCCAGCAGAAGCTGTGGTTGGGAGCAGCCATCGCCTGCGCGCCTGTACGGTGCCCCTGGCACCCAGGGTGCTTCACCTCGACCACCCGCCGGCGCAGGACGAGGCGGCGACCAACGCACGCAGCACGACGGGGGTGCTGACGAGCCACCCGGAGTCGCGCGACGTCCACTTTGAGAGTTTCAGCCTGCTGTACTATGGGCACGAGCTGCTGCAGGACACAACCTTGGAGCTCAACTACGGACGGTGTGTGTCGATGGGTGTTGGGTGGGCGTCGGTGGCAGCGGCGGCAGCCTCGCAGTTGGGCACTGGGGCACTGTGCGCCGCTGGCGCACTGCGCAGAAGGGCAGCTGCATGCTGCGGCGGCACCCGTCCTGTGGACTGGGCGGGGCTCGCTCAGAGTGAGACGCCTGGCGGGGCGCATGCCTGCAGGCGCTACGGCCTCATCGGCGCCAATGGCTGCGGCAAATCGACCCTGCTCAAGGCGCTTGGAGCGCGGTGAGCAGCACGCCGCCGGCAGTTTCGCTGACGCCGCCGCGGCGTGGCCGGCACCGACTGATTGCCTCGCGCCTTGCGACGCTGCGCGCGCGTGGCCCACGCCTGCCGCCTGCGCTCGCGGCCTGCGCCGCCCGTCGATCCCGTCGTTCTCCCGACGCATGCGTCCGGCGCGCCTCGCCCGCCGCAGCGACGTCCCCATCCCCGATCACATCGACCTCTTTCTGTTGGACCGGGAGATTGCCGCCTCCGACAAGACCGCCCTGGAGGCCGTGATGAGCGTGCAGGAGGAGAAGGTGGGTGGGAGGCGCGGGGAGGGAGGAGGCGGTCGGGCAGGAGGCGGCCAGGCAGCGAGGCAGGAGGCGGCGAGGTGGGGTAGGCGCCCCCTCCATCGCAACCTGCCACGAAGCCCACCCCCTTTGCGCGCGCAGATCAAGCTGGAGGCGGAGGCGGAGGCGCTGGCGATGCAGGAGGGGCCAGAGGTGGAGCAGCGGCTGGAGGACATTTACGAGCGGTGAGGGCGGTGGCAGAGTGCGTCGGAGAGGCGGGGAGGCGGGGAGTGCGCTCGCGTGTTGGGGGGGCGCCTGCCCTCCCTCTGCTGCGCGCTCACGCGGGCGCAGCGCGGCCAGGCTCCCCACGACGCGCGCTCGCTGTCGCTCCTGGCCATCACTCGCGCAGGCTGGACGCCATGGAGTCAGAGACGGCCGAGGCGCGCGCCGCCTCCATCCTGCACGGCCTCGGCTTCGACAAGCGCATGCAGGCGATGAAGACGGGCGAGTTCAGCGGCGGCTGGCGCATGCGCATCTCGCTCGCTCGCGCCCTGTTTGTGGAGCCCACCTTCCTGATTCTGGACGAGCCCACCAACCACGTGAGGGAGGCCACGGCAGCTCCGACGCCGCTGCTTCGCTCGGCTGCTGGCGGCGCGCGCGGTCCGCGGCACCGGCGGCGCGCGGGCCGCTGCGCCCCGCGTTTCGGGGGGCCCACCCACCCGTCCACCCGCCCATCCACGCCTCTTGCGCCGCGCCCCGCCCCACCCCACCCCACCCCACCCACCACCCTCCCACCCGCGCAGCTGGACCTGGAGGCCTGCGTGTGGCTGGAGGAGACGCTGAAGAAGTGGAAGCGCATCCTGCTGCTCGTGTCGCACTCGCAGGACTTTCTCAACGGCGTGTGCACCAACATCATCCACATGCAGCAGAAGAAGCTCAAGTACTACTCGGGTGCGGGCCGTGGCGGCCGCCCGGCGGCGGCGGCCCCCCGGCAGCCAGCCGGAGGGCGCGCGGCGCGGGCCCCGCGGGCCGCGCGCCCTGCTGCTCGCTCGCCGTTGCGTCCGTGCGCTCCCACCTTCGACCGGTGCCCCTCCCCGGAACCCGCGGTGCGCAGGCAACTACGACATGTACGTGCAGACGCGGGCCGAGCTCGAGGAGAACCAGGCAAGGCGGCGGCGCTGCCCTCACAGCGGGCGGCGGCGGTCCCGCTCCCCTCGCGCCCCTTGTCGTCGGCCCTGCCCTCCTCTCGTTCCTCACCCTGCCCCCGCGCTGCCCTGCCTTCCGCCCTGGCGCAGATGAAGAAGTACAAGTGGGAGCAGGAGGAGATCAAGAAGATGAAGGAGTACATTGCGCGCTTCGGCCACGGCTCGGCCAAGCTCGCGCGGCAGGCGCAGGCGCGCGGCGGGCGCGCGCGCGCGCGCGTCGGGCCTCGGGCCTCAACCGCGCCGCCCTCTGTCCGCCTGCCGCCTCGCGAGGGACGCCGCGCCTCGCGCTCGCCCGACCCCCGCTCCTCCGCGCGCGCGTCCGCCCGTCCTGCAGTCCAAGGAGAAGGTGCTTGCCAAGATGGTGCGGGAAGGGCTGACGGAGAAGGTGGAAAGCGACCGCACGGTCAAGGTGGGCGCGGCGCGCGTGGGGGCGCGAGGGGGAGGGGCGGGGAAGTGGGGAAAGGGAGGGGGAGGAAGGGGGCAGACGGAGTTGGCCCGTGCATCCCACGGCTCGTGCGCGGCGCCGGCAGCGCCTGCCCGCCCCCTGGACCGAGATTCGCCGTACGTGTGCCACTGGCCCGGCACGTGCTGACCCTGTTCTCGCTGGCCCCACTCCGCGCGCAGCTGCGGTTTGAAAACGTGGGCAAGCTGCCGCCGCCCGTGCTCCAGTTCACCGAGGTCGCGTTTGGCTACACCAGGGACAAGGTGAGGGACTGCCCTGCCCGGCTTCGGGCGCGGGCGGGGCGCCTGCCTGGGGGAGAGAGGCGCTGACCTCAAACAACAGCACACAGTCTGGGAGCGCCGCGCTTTGGGGCGCGCCGGGCTGGGCGGCCGCGCGTGCGGTGAGCATCGGCGGCGCCCGGCGGGGCGGCGGCGTTGGGCCGCGGCTGGGAGGCGCCCACCGCCGCGCGCGCCGCGCCGCGCGCGCTGCCGAAGGTGCTCTACTCCCACGTCGACCTCGGTGTGGACCTTGACTCGCGCGTGGCGGTGGTGAGCGCGCGGCGCACGCGGGCTCGGGCGCGACAGGAGCGCCGCGGCGAGGGGCGGCGCAGCGTCGCGCCGCGTTTGCCCCGCGCTTGCTCGAGCCCTGGCCTCCCCCTCCCCTTCCCTCCCCTCCCCCCTCCCACCCTGCTCGCAGGTCGGCCCCAACGGCGCCGGCAAGTCGACGCTGCTGAAGTTGATGACCGGGCAGCTGGATCCCCTGGATGGCATGGTCAAGCGGCACAACCACCTGCGCATCGGTGCGGCGGGACGGGGCGCGCCTTGCTCCCCTCAGCCCCACGCCATTCCTCCCTCGCACCCGCGTCGGTTGGCGTCTGGATGTGCTCGCAAAACGCAGGATGTGCTCACAAAGCGCAGCATGCGTGCCTCTTCTGCGCCCCTCTGCGCCCTGCCCCCACCGCCGATGCACACCTGCCCACACCGCCGATGCACGCGTCCCTTTCCGCTGCCGCCGACGCCGATGCCGCGCCGCGTGCGCTGCGTTGCACTGGGCGCAGGGCAGTACCACCAGCACCTGACGGAACTGCTGCCAGACGACCTGAGCCCCCTCGAGTACATGGTGAGCGCGTTGCGCGGCAGGGGGCAAGGGGCAGGTGGCGTCGGCAGGGTGGGACGGGATCAGCGGGCGGCGGCCGTGCGGGGCCTCCCGCTTCCGCCTGGGGCCGAGCATTCCGCCTCGGCGGCTCGGGCTTGCGCCGCCCCGCCCCGGCTCGCTCTCGCACCTCTCCCGCCGACGCGCGCTGACGCACGCGACGCGCCCCCGCGCTCCCGCCTCCGCAGCTCAAGGAGTTTGGGCGGGACGTGGGCGAGGAGAAGATGCGGTCGGCCATCGGGCGCTTTGGCGTAACGGGCCCCGCGCAGACGCTGCAGGCGAGAGGGCAGGGGGGGCGGCGGGCATGCCGCCTGCCAGCTGCAGTGCCTGTCGCAGCTGCGAGCGTGCGTGCGGCGGCGGCGTTCGAGGCGGGCGAGCCAGGCCAGGCAGAGAAAGTTCCTCGGCAGGAAGTGCGGGAATGGCTGAGCGCTCCCGCCCCCGCGCCTGCTCGCAGATGCGCAAGCTGTCGGATGGCCTCAAGTCTCGCGTTGTCTTTGCCTGGCTAGCGAACAAGTGCGTGCGTGTAGCAGGGCATGCCGCCAATGCACGCTTGCTTCGTCTGAGCTCGCCGACGCACCAGGCCCGGCGCTTGCCATCGCGCCTGAAGGAGCGCACGCCCCGCTTGCGGCACGTGCCCGCGGCGGCGGCGCCCATGGCCTGCCACGACGCGCCCTTCCCAACCGGACAACCGGCCCCGCAGGATGCCGCACATGCTGCTGCTGGACGAGCCGACCAACCACTTGGACATCGAGACGATCGATGCGCTGGCAGAGGGCATCAACAGTGAGCGCTCGCCGCCGCCCCCGCTGCCCCCTGGCCGTCGGCGACGCTCCGTCTGGGCGGGGAGGAGGCGGCGCCACGGGCGCCGCGCTGCCGCCGCGACGTTTGCCTCGGGCGCTCGTGGTGCGCCGCGGTCGCCACCAGCTCGTGACCCCGAACCCCATCTGGCTGGTGCTCTGCGCGCCCACCCCACCCCGCAGACTGGGACGGGGGCCTGGTGCTTGTCAGCCACGACTTCCGGCTCATCAGCCAGGTGAGCCACAAACACAGTGACAGCTGCGTTGATGTCAGAGGCGCGAGCGACCACAGGAGTCCGCCTTGCGCGCGCATGCCAGGACGGGCCGGCGGCGCGCGCGGGCAGCGGGCGCCAGCCCTCTGGACGCGCCGCCGCCACGCCCCGCCTCGTCCCCTCCTGCGTGCGCCGCACATGCCGCCTTCCCTGCCCATGCCTGCAGGTGGCAAACGAGATCTGGGAGGTGGCCGACGGTGCGGTGCGGCGGTGGAACGGCAGCATCCAGGCGAGCCTCCGCTTTGCTGGAGCGCAGGGGCCTGGGGGGCACGTGCCCCAACGGTCGGGGGGTGCACCGCTTTCCAGCTGGCCCTTGGAGATGCGGGAACAGAGGGAGGGGGATACTCGCGGCAGGCGGCGCCTCGAGCTCCTGGATCGGACGTCGGCTCTGCCCGACGCCTCCGCTTCCTCTGCCTTTTTCCTCCCAGGAGTACAAGGCGCACCTCAAGGCGCGGCACGAGGCGCTCTCCAAGCGCCAGGACCTGGGCTGAGCGCCGCGCCTGCGTCTGCGTGTTGCTGGCGTGCGCAGCGGCTTGCCCAGCGCGGCGACCACGCCTCCCTGTTTTTCTGCTCGCAGAGCTGCTTTCTGCTCGCAGAGCTCTTTGTTGCAGTTTCGTTCCTTGCCTCTCTGCTGCTGCATGGCGCCCAGCGCGCCGCTTCTACTTCTCCCATGTCTTCAAGCTGACTGCGCCTCTGTGTGACATTTACAACCGAGCCGGTGCGATGTGGACGCGCCTGCAGGCTATTGAGAGGATGAGGGGGCGCAGCGATCATTGGGAAATCAAGATACGGCGGCCCAGATACCGCTGTGCGCCCAGCTGGCGCTCAGCTCCCGTCCAAATGTCCGGGGGTCCTGCCTTGCACAAAGCAACCTGCACACTGATGGGTGTTGCAGTGCTGCTGAGAAGGCTATTGGAGATGCATCAACAAGTTGGGATGCATAATCCGCCTCTGCCCAGGGTGCCCCCCCACCCCCCACCCCCACCCACCCCACCCCCCCGTGTCTTATGCACCCTGTGTGAGAGGGACTTCCACAGCCAGCAGCACCTCCACAGCCAACAGGGAGATGCAGCAATGTATTGGGATGGGAGCAATTCATTGCCGACAGATCAGAGAGTGGGAGACAGCATTTCCTCTCATGCACAATCATCCGTGCACCGTGTTGCCCTTCTCTGCAATCCACGCACAGGCAGCATGCACAGACCTGTGCCACAGGGTCCTCGACTCGACAGTGGCGAGCAGGGGCGGGGGCGGGGGAACAGAGGCACCCGGCCGAGAGAAAGGACAGCGGCGCCGCCTCCCTGACACTCTGTTCACTACTGCTTTTGCATCCCAACCCACCCCAAGACGCCAACACCCTGACACACCCAACACCATCTTCCTGCGCGCCCTACCACTCTGACCCGCGTGCCTCCTCAGACACGATCGCGAGCTCTCAGAGGATCGAGCTTCGTCGAGGAGCGGAGGAGGGCGCCTCGGGAGTGAGCTTCGCGCAGCCCAGCGCGCTCCGCAAGCAGCGATCCGTGCATGTGTGTCGGCGCACGCGCGTGGGGGAGGTCCTCAAGTTCCTGAGCGCCCGCCACACCCCTCCCGCCCTCCCGCCCGCCTGCCGCCGCAGGCACGCAACCAAACGCCCGCGTGTATTGCCTGCCGCGTGGGCCGCCCCGCCCTCGCTAGCCCGCCAAGATGAGCTTCATGGCCGCGCGCGAGCACGGCGCCAAGCCGGGCGCCGGCTTCGTGTCGTCGCAGCAGGAGGTGCGCCGCCGAGGCGCTGGCGGGGCCAGCCAGGCGCCGCGCTCTGCCCGCCCCCCGCGCGGCCCCCTCTGACCGCGCCTCCTTTCCGCCGCAGGCCATCGACCGGCGAGAGCGGCTCCGCCGCCTTGCGCTGGAGACGATTGACCTCTCAAAGGACCCCTACTTCATGCGCAACCACCTGGGGCAGGTGGGTGCTGGGTGCGAGGCGTACGGTGGCAGAGCGCAGAGCGCTGCAGTGGAGGCGCGCTGCAGCGTGCATTGGACGGCGCAGCGCCCGCGTGCGGGACGCCGGGCGCGCGCCGCCGACGCCCGCGCGCCGCTCCGTCCCGCCCGCCCGCCGCCCCCCGCCGCAGTACGAGTGCCGCCTCTGCCTCACGCTGCACAACAACGAGGGCAACTACCTGGCGCACACCCAGGGCAAGCGGCACCAGCAGAACCTGGCCAAGCGCGCGGCGCGAGAGGCGGCGGACCGCGCCGTGCTGCCGGCGCCGCAGGTGGGCGGCGCAGCGGCCGCTCCGCGCTTCAAGCTAGCCGCCGTTGTTTTGGGAGGGGACGGGCGCTCTTGGGTCGCATGCGGGCCGGCGCCGCGTTGCGTGCCGCGCCCCCGTCTGCCCTCGCGCGCCCCGCTGCTGGGCCGCCCGACGCCCAAGCGCAAAACACTCCCCCGCCCGTCCGCCGCGCTCCCCTGCAACTCTGCAGCGCCGAGTGGCGGTCCGCAAGACGGTGAAGATCGGGCGGCCGGGGTACCGCGTGACCAAGCAGGTCGACTCCGAGACCGGCGCCCGCGGCCTGCTGTTCCAGGTGGGGGGCGCAGGCGGCGGCGCGGGCGGCGGGCGCAGGGCAACGGCGCGGGCGGGCGGCGCGGCAAGGGGCGGCGCGGGCGGCGGGCGCGGGCGCGCGCGGTCGAGGCCGCGCGTCTCCGCGCCTGCCCGGGCCCCTGCCCCCTGCGCTCTGCCCCTTGCACCCCCACAACACCCCCGCCCCCGCCCCCCAACCCACCCCCGGCCTCCTGCGCTCCGCCCCTTGCACCCCCACCCGCCCGCCCCCTACGCCCCCGCCCCCCCACCAGGTCGAGTACCCCGAGATCGAGGAGGGGTCGCGGCCGCGCCACCGCTTCATGTCGACGTACGAGCAGCGCAAGGAGCCGACCGACCGGGCCTACCAGTACCTGCTGTTTGCGGCGGAGCCGTACGAGGTGTGCGTGTGTAGGTGGGGTGGGGTGGGGTGGGGTGGGGGCGACAAGTCCTGAGACAGGCGAGGGGGAGGAGGGCGACGTGGGGAGGGGGCTTTAGGGGGCAGGAGGGGGGGAGCACGGAAGGCGCGCAGGGGGGGGGGCGCGGGGCGGGCCGTTGCTGCGGCCGCCTCCCCGCCGCCGCGGCACCCCCCCACGAGCGCCGCCCCCGCGCCGCGCTCCCCCCGCTCAACAGGTCATCGCCTTCAAGGTGCCAAGCTACGAGGTGGAGCGCCACCCCACCCACTTCTTCACGCACTGGGACCCCGACGCCAAGACCTACTCGGTGCAGGTGCGCGGGCGGGATGCGGGTGGTGGTGTGGGTGGTGGTGTGGGTGGTGGTGTGGGTGGGGGTGGGGGGGGGGGGGGGGGGGGGGGGTGGTGTGGGGGGGGGGGGGGG
>PCFQ01000079.1:298547-309963 GCA_003063905.1 Chlorella sp. A99 | reverse complement strand
GCGTGTGCGCTTCCCCAGCTGCCTTTCTGCTTGATTATACTGTTGTGTGCTTGGTTGTTGGTGCACGCATCTGCAGAGGAAGGCGAAGGAAGGCCGGTGTGTGCATGGCGTCGCGCCATGTGGATGCATTTCGGCAAGAGGTGGCACGATTAGCAGCAGCGCCTGGTGGTGGCGGGGCAGCGCAGGTGCGGCCTCGCCCTCAGGCAGGCCCCAGATGGCGGCGGCGGCGGTGGGCAGGGGAAGCCGCACCACCTGGCAAGGCTACCCGAGATGCACCGCTGTCGCGCCGCGCCGTGGCAAGGCAGTGGGCTTGTGAGAGTGGCCGGCGTCTCTGCAACCGTCTCCATGGCTGGCCTCCTCATTATCATTACGCAGTGATGGGAGCCAGCGGCATGTTGCCAGCTGGAGCCTGCGCTCGTCGCCGCCTGAACTGAGGAGCGGCAGTCCCCTGCGCAGCCTATTCCCCAGCTACCGCTCCCACAGCGCCTCGCATGTTGTTCCCAGTCTCTGGAATGTCGCATACGAGCGGCTCCAGGAGCCCCCCTGCGCACAGCAGGGGGATGGCCATGGAGGCGGCCTCCTGGCACGCTGGATGCTCGCGGCACTGCCCTACGCTCGCTTGTGGGATGCCCCTGGCCCGGAAAACAGCGCGAAAACTCAATTTTGCGGCAATTCAAGGCGCAAAATTCACTCTGAGGGGGGCAATGTGGATAAGTCGGCACGACCATCGTTGAAAGCCAAACTAAGCCGGCTTAGCTCAGTCGGGAGAGTCTAAGTTTCATAGATACCGAAACCAGCTTAAGGTCACCAGATCAGGGGTGGGCGGGGGCAGGGGGCGGGGGTGCGCGATGAGGTGCGGTGGAAGTACCAAGTGGTCACCAGCTGCAGCGCCTGGTCCCATGCAGTGAGGATGCGCACCCTGCAGCTGCAGGGTTGCCTGCAGGCCTTGCAGGTGCAGCTGCATCTGCAACCATGCCACCTAAGGCTCCCCTCTGTGCTCCCCTCACCTGAGAATGGCAGCTTCTCTCAATCCCAGTGCTCGTGCCCCGCAGGCGTGGCGCCGCCGGCGGAACACGACTCCTGCTGCATGCTGTTGCGTCGCATGCTGCTGCCCTCCATCATGAATCGTGCAGGCCCAGCAAGCGGGGGCAGCCGCGCGGGCTGTGGTGCATGCACTGAGCAAGGACCTCTCCTCCCGCCTTGCCCATGGCCAGACAGCGGGAGCCGCGCCCTGCCGCCCGGCGCTGCTGCCTACCCGCCTGCCACCAGCTGCTCAGCCTTCCACTGTCTCCAAGTTCTCCAGCAATCCATTTGCCATAGCCATTTGCAAAACGCAATCCGCTAGCATTCGCCTGAGTTCGAAAAGCTGCGTCCAGGTGAGTGCAGCGAGTGAGGAGCGAGAGAGAGATGCGTGAGCTCCAAGTGGCCAACTCAAGTATCGAATAAAGGCCCTGCGCCGCCGGCATGGTGGACTGGCGGCGGGCGGCAGCGGCGCTGCCAGCGCAGCAGCTGGGTGCGACAGGCCCCTCCCACCAGCGGCCAGACCGTGGTTGCTTCGTGCACGCCACCCTGACACGCTAAAGCCCCATGTGGCCATGTTTGCATTCTGCTGTTGCTCCACTTGCTCCACGTACAGTTAACCTCTGCAAACTAAATTGTCAGGCAGTTCAATAAGCGGATGGTGTGGTCGCCCGCATACATCCAGCACAGCGGTTGCCGTCTGAACTGGGTCTTACATCGCCATCATACCTGCCTCCCGCAGCTCTCGTGGCGCTGCCCCCAGCACGCCTCCCAGCCCTCCCCTCCCCTCCTCGGGGCGCCGGCGCGTCCAGCACGCGGGCGAGGGGGGTGTGGCAGAAGGTGTTGCCCGGGTCCACCCGCACCTTGACCGCCCGCCGGCGCTCCAGCTTCTCGGCCCCGCCCACGCGCGTCGCCGCGTCGGCGTGCGTCAGCGTGGGGACTGCAGCGCACCGATCGGAGGGCGGGGGCGAGACATCAAAGGCGCTGTGCCGGGACGGATGGGTGGGCGGCACCATGAGCCTCGGATGGGAGCGGAGCAGCGGCAAGCGGGGAAGACGCTCGCAGCAGGCCGGCTGGCTGTGGCTGGTGGCTGCCACCCCAGCTCGTCTCGCCTCCACTCCCTCTCGCTGGCACCGCCCGCAGCTAGAGATCAGGGCCCCACACAGTCGGCCATGTCCAGCAGGTTGATGTAGGAGGAGGAGTCGGAGGTGTAGTGCGCCATGGCCTCGCACCAGCCGGTCGGAGGTGTAGGGCGCCATGTCCTCGCGCAGCTGCGCCGTGTACCGCGCGCCTGTGGCGTGCGACGCCGGGTCCGGCCAGCCGACCTAGGAGACCCACTGCACGCCTGCAGGGGAGGAGCGTGGGCAGGGGTGGGGGCCCTGGCTGAGCGTGCGACTGTGTGTGCTGGTGGCGAGAGGAGTGGCACAGAATGGGCCAACGACGCCAGCACGTGCGCAAAGTGCCAGGCACCTGGCACTCTGCACGCTGCCCACCGCCCCCACCGGTGGGGGCGGTCGTACCATATTGCAGCCCACGCGCCCACCTGCCGTTATGCCGTGCGGGCTGTGGCTGTCCTTGAACGCGTCGCCCGCCAGTTCGCAGAAAGAAAGCAAGATGCCGCAGTCGGGCAGGCGGCAGCTCATCGCACGAGTGCTTGACTCAGTCCTCTACCAGCGCATCGGTGAACTGCCAGAAGTAGGCGATGTGTTGGCGATTGGTGATGGGCAGGAGGACGGGGTTGGAGGATGCGCAACGCTGAGGTGCGAGGAGAGTGAGGGAGGGGCAGCCAACACAGTGGAATGAGCCTGGGAAGTACCTCAACAGCGCTCACCAGTGGTGGGTCACCCTCCCACCCACCCCACAGGCCGCACCACCATGCGCCGCACCTCTGCCGCGATGTGGCCCCCGCACCACTTCTCGTAGTGGACAGGGAAGGCGGCCTGCAGGCCTGCGATCGCTGGGCCGTGCGTGCTCTGCGTCTGGCGCCAGGTGTTCTGACCCACCGTGTCCTGCAGCATGTGCAGGGTGGAGGCAGCAGCGTCAGGCTCCGTGCCAGGCGGCATGCGCGTGGCGCATGCGCTCCAGTTCGCTGGGCGGTGCAGAGCCTGTGGTGCTCCCAAGGCAGGCAAGGAAGAGCAGGTGTGTGTGTGCGTGGCCCCAGTGCAGGCGTGCCGGCCGTGCCTGCACAGGGCCCAGGCCCCTCAGCGGCTTGATGAGCGCCGCCTTCTCCTCCTTGGTGCCGTCGTCCACCACCACCACCTGCGTGGGCCAGGGGAAGCAGGGTGCAGGACAAGGACCGCATCTGGGATCAGCTCCGTGCTGTCGCAGCGGGCGGGCGCTCGGCAAAACCCCCGCTCCCCCCCGCCCCCCACCCCCCAAAACAAACAAGCCACCCACCCACCATGGAGATGGAGATGATCACCGGGTCCAGTTTCGGGCGGATGGCGCGCGTCACGTTGACCCCAATTGCGGGGTTGGGGAACACGCCTCCCGCACAAAGCGCAGGACACCCCTGCAGCGGGCTGGGGGTGGGGCGGAGCACGCGCGCTCGGCACGACCGCCAACACGGGCCAGGTTTGATCTTCCTCCCCAGGAAATTTGGATCGCAGTCGTGCCCGGCACATGGTGGCCGGCAGGGTGGGGCCCCTCCCGGGGCTCCACGCGCCGGGTCCTTCAGCGCGCGCCTTGCCTGTAGGCAATGTGCTCGGGGTCGTCCTTTCAAAGTGACTATGCCCGACACCGCACTCGAGGCGTCGTGCAGGCGCAGCTTGATCTTGGTCGCAATCCCCTGCGGCACACGGGGGGAGGAGGGGGGGCCGTGCGAGGGGCGAGGGTGGCGTGATGGCGCTCTGTGGCGGCGGTGGCATGGCTTGAGAGCTGGTGTGCGCCATAGGTAGAAGGCAGCTCGTGTGCTCGAGCCCGACGCCAGCCCCCCCACCCATTCCCACCACACCACTCACCCATAGGGCGACCTCCGCGTCGATGTCGGCCGCCAGGCAGCCGCCGTCCACTGGTCTGGTCTGGTCTTACAGCTTGGCACCATGAGGCAGGCAGCTGCCGTCCAAGACCGCCGTCTTGGCAACTGGGTCCACGTACACGGGCGCATCAGGCCCAGGTGGATGATGACGCCGCCCTCCACGCTGGTGGGGTTGCCCTGCGGGGGTGGACAGCGCCGGGCGCTGCCTGCTGGGAGCGCGGAAACTGCGTGAGTGCTGGGAGATCCGATTCGTTTCGGTGGTGTGCCCTTGGCACGCGGGAGAGGGAAGGCGCCGAGGTGCTCACCCCGCCGTGGCCCCCGCACTTGGCCGCGACCGAGAGGCCGCGCTTCACGGCCCACTTGACCGCCGCCACCACATCAGAGGGGCCTGCAGCGGCGATGAGGCAGCGCTCAGCGTGAGAACCCCAGCGCTGCGGCTCGCGGGTGGTAGCAGGGAGCCAGGCAGGCTAGCATCGGTGGCATTGGCAGGCACAAGAGCAAACACACGAACGGCAGGCACGCGTGCACCAGGTCACAGAGGCCTCCCCCCGGCAGGTGGGTGGGCAGGCGGCCTCGCGAGCTCGAGCGCTGCGCTCCTGCCTCACCGCGCCGCTGCACTGCAAGCGCCGGCTGGGGCGGCGCGGTGCCAGACGTGGGGCTCACTAAGGCTCGCCGCCCACTCCTGCACGTGGGCGCAGAGCAGACAGGCGCGCGAGGTGCACAGTGGGGACCTGGGGGCGCGGGGGAACGTGAGATGCACCTCGACACATGTAACAGCCATGCAGCGAGTGCCGCCGCGCTGTCGCGCCGTCACGCCGTCGCGCCACCGCAGGCTGCTGCAGTGCCACGCAGATGCACTGTGTAGACACCAGGCTGAAACACACCTCGAGCGCAGCTTCGAACGCGGCGCCTTCGTCAGGCGTTAGGACGTTGCCCCTTAATTCGCAGCACAGCTCGTCGAGGCCCTCCATGGCAGGCATGGCTGGCGTGACTGGGTGGGGAGGGGAGTGGGGATGGGCGCCTGCAGAAGCAGCAGACAATGGGGCTCTTGGCCGACTCGGGGCGGGACCACCGCCCGCCCCTGCTCGCCTCCTTCCTCATCGGCCAGTCCAGACACCAGGCGGCGCAAGAGCATGGTGCGAGGCCTCGAAGAGACGCGCTTCGAAACAGCAACTGATCATCTGAAATACCACGGCTGGCGGCCTGGCACAGCCAGAACAAATGCTTTCCAGAGCGTGGCTCATGCATGCACGTTAAGACACGGTTGCTGCACAGTGGTTGACAATTCCTCTCGACTGCAGCGTGCATGCGTATCACAGGTCCCCTGCCTGCCACATTGCACCACCTGCCAACTGCGTGAACACATTTTTTTTTTCGTGCTGTAAAGCTTGCTGTAAATTTGATGCATCAAGCAAATGAGTGATGAGAGTGCATTCCAGCAGTGAAGATACAGTGTTGCGCGGCAGCACGGGTGTTTCTGCAGCAGCTGGTGGCGAGGCGCTGGCGATGCAGGTGATGCGCCCATGCCTGCAGCACTCATGGCAGCGGGGGCTGCGCGCGGCATGCGGTGCCCGAAACAGAGCTGAGGCACCAGCGCTGCGGGCGCCGAGATGTGCGCGCGACATGAGGCGTTCGCTGCCTGGGCGGTAGGCGGCAGTGGGGCGGCGGCGGCGGGTGGGCGGCGGGTGTACAGCAGCCAGAACGTGTGATGGCAAGGCATCAGGGCAGCGCCCCCGATCCGATGCGGCACTATCTCGTTGCGGCTCCCACGAGTCACGTCGCAAATCGCAAGAGTGATCGGCACGGCTACAGGCCACCGCCCAAAGATCCGCAGGTGTTTTCAGCACGCCAAGGAGGCATGGAGGCCTGTAAAATGACCATTCAGCTCGAAAGAAAGGGTGCGGATGTCTCCTCGCAACCACGGCGCCATGCCGTCCCTGCGATCTCTGGAGGTCTAGCCTGTGGTTGCAAGGAAGCGGGGGCTAAGGCAGCAGCACGAGCATGGCTATGTCCAGCGTCGTAGCGCAGCTGCAGCAGCTTTCGCTGGGCGGCAGGCAGGTGAGCACGGAGCGCCGGAGCGAGCCGCGATGGAAGGTCGGCGGTGGTGCGGGGCCTACCTTACGGCTGGGGAGCCGCTTGGGCTCATTCCGCCGCCCGATTGCTGCTGCAGGCGGCGCGCTCGTTCCAGGGCGCCCGCCCAGCGGCGCCGTTCACGGCGGCGCTGCCGGCCGTCAGGGTGAGGCACTGGCAGCGGCACACCGCCGGCACTCTGCTGCGCGTGATGCAGCGTTGCGCAGCCCCGCGGCCCTCTGGCGCATGGGACGCGTATGCGCTGACGCGGTGCCACTCCTTACAATCCGGCTGCAGGGCCCGCCGCGCCGTGTGGCGCTCAAGGTGCAGGCGGCGCGCGTGGGTGGCGTGGAGATCCCCAACCAGAAGCATGTCGAGTTCTCGCTGCAGTACATTTACGGCATCGGTGAGTGCGGGTGGCGTGGCGGCAGCAGTGGCGCGAGCGGGCGAGGCGGGATGGAGCAGAGGGAGGGAGGAGGGAAGCGCTCGGTGGGCCGTCGGGCGCCGAGACCGGCGCCGAGCCTTGGCATTGAGCCGTGCCGCCCCTCCTCACCCTGTCGTGGCCCCCGCGCAGGCCCCACCACCGCCAAGGCCATCCTCGTTGACACGGGCATTGAGAACAAGCGGACGCGGGAGCTGACTGAGGAGGAGCTGACGCGGCTGCGTGAGGAGGTGCGCGCGCGGTTGCCGCAGGCCCGCAGCGCCTGCTGCGTACGTGGGCGGAGGGCGGCATGCACCGCTCGCACCGTCCGCTGTCCCCCGCCAGGGCGGTGCAGATTGGCACGTCCAGGGAGGAGCGGCGCGGGAACCCACGAGGGGGCTGCTGGTGGCGCTCTGCTTCTGCTGCCGGCTTCTCCTTGTCGACGGCGCTCGTCGCCCCAACAGCGCTCCGCCATCACCACCTGGCCGTGCTCTTTTGCCGACGGTGCTTTCTTTCCTGCGCGCACGTGCTCCCAGGTGGACAAGTACACAACTGAGGGCGACCTGCGCCGCTTCAACGCCATGGCCATCCGCCGGCTCAAAGAGATTGGCTGCTACCGCGGCCGGCGGCACATCAACGTGAGAGCGGTTGGCCGGCTGGGCGGGCTGGCGGGGTGCGAGTGCGCTGGGGCAGAGAGAGGGGGGTAACCTGCTTTGTATGGCCCGGCCATCGAAGTGCGTGCGCCGACTTGCTGCACGCCGGTCCCTGCATCGCAGAACCTGCCCTGCCGCGGCCAGCGCACCAAGAACAACGCCAGGACGAAAAAGGCGAGCGTTGCGACTTGAATGACAAGGGACACCGAGACCGGCGACGGTGCCGCGTGGGCTTGCCTTGACCTGTTACATTTGGGGCCCAGCCATTCCCTGATCCTGCCCCTTCTCCACCCCACCTCACTGCAGGGCAAGGCCAAGAGCATCGCTGGCAAGAAGGTGGCGCGCAAGTGAGGAGGGCGCGAGCGTGCCTCGGTAACATCAGGTGTAACACACGTGTTCACGTTTTTTTCAGATCGGATTGACCATGGAGAAGTGGTGCACCAGTAGCTGAAACGTGGCACACCCTCGGCCCTTCACGGGGGGCCGCCATGCTGGAACATGGCAGAGTAGCAGGGCGACAGGCCTGCAGGTCGGAATGCAGCTGGAAAGCGCAGCCGTCCATCGCCCAGCTGTTCTCCTCGACGTGCTTTATCTCACCTTGTCAACCAGCCATTGCAAAGTTCGTTCGTGGCGAGGGCAGCCCTCCTGAGCGGACGTCTGCAGAGAGCACTTGAACTCACCGCGCTACGATCCGAGCTCCCTGCTGCAGTCGACACCCGCCAGCCTCATGTGAGCGCAATGTTGGGTGCTGATAGATGCTACAAGCGAGGGCCTCGAGCGGCGGTGTCGTCACGCCTAATAGAACCCCCCCAGCGGCGGTGCAGCGTGCATGGCGGTGATCAGAATGCGCGTGACGAAGGGATGGAGCGATTAGACGTTGGGGGGAGAGCCTGCGATGCGGCCCCCCCACCGCCTCCACCTCACAGCCCCTGGGCTGCTCGTTCTCCCCCCTCTCGCAGCAACATGCAGCTGTGCTGCTCCGCCCTGGCTCTGTCGCCTGCCCCTGCGGTCCGCAGCCGGCAGGCGGCGGCGCTGGGCGCACGCCGCGCCGGCACCCCGCCCCGCACCCGCCGCGGCCACGTGCGGGTCCGCAGCCAGGGGCTGGATGAGGAGGGCCGCGCCTGGACAACGATGGACGCCGAGCACCGTTTCGACGACCTGTGAGTTGTTCGGCCAGCTGAATGCCGACTGTTCAACCGGCTGATGGAGAGAGTGTGATGGGTGTGGTTGTACAGATGCCTGTCTGCTGATCAGCCACGCTTCATGGTATGCGCGCCCCCCGCCACCCCGCCCTGCTTGTGCCGCTGCACCTGCCTGCAGTTTCAACCTGTCCGGCAGCACGGCGCTCGTGACAGGCGGCGCGCAGGGCATCGGAGCGGCCATTGCGGTTGGTTTTGCTCGCAGGGGCGCCAACGTGATCGTGGCAGGCAAGCCAAGCTGACCGGCTGCGACGCTCGCAGTCGCCGCCTCCAGCGTTTGGGCCCAGCACGTTTGCATTCTGCCCATGCTCGCATTGCCCTGGTGTTCGCTGTCCTGGCCTCCGCTCGTGACGCTGCCTTTCTTCCCACTCTTTCAGATATTGCCAATGAGGACAATATGGCCAAAGTTGTGAAGAAGATTGAGGAGGTGGGCCAGCGCGCGGTGGCGGTCAAGATGGATGTGCGGCGCAGGTGAGTTTCCAGCTCCGCGACTGCTCCCAGGCTCTTGTGCTGCGATGCGTGATTGCAAGGCCTGTGGGACGTGTGCTGCCGAGTGCGCATTCCACAGACACGAGGAGATGGAGCCAGCAGGGAACGTCTTGCATAAGCAGCAAATGAGACGCCTTTGTTGGTTGCAGATCGCTGGTCAAAGTGGCGATGGAGGAGGCGGTGGAGGCTATGGGCGTGGGACCGGACATCCTGGTGGCGTCGGCAGGTGGGTGGCACGCTGGAGTCCGCAAACTTAGAAATCATCGGACGACAGAAAAGGAGAAGGCATTTCGGAGTGCCCGGTGGACAGGAGGGAGAGCCCCTTCCTGATGTGCACCGGCCGCTCGTCACACCCGCAGGCGTCATTGGTCGCCTGGAGCGCGCCGACTCTGTGTCGCACGACGGCTGGACGGAGGTCATGGCCGTGAATTTGGAAGGGTGAGCTGACTGTGGGCAGATTCTGGGCATTCCCCCTGTGGCCGATCAAAACAACGTTGATAATTTTGTAACGTGACCAAAAAAAAACACCCACTCCCACCTGCAGGTCATACAATGCCGCCCAAGCTTGTTATGAGCATATGAAGAAGGCTGGGAGGGGAAAAGTCGTGTTCATTTCTTCGATCGCCGGCACGAGGAGTGAGCATAGTTTGAAACATCAGATTGCTGTTGGTTGTCCAGAGCATGGGTGGGTAGTCAACCACGTCCACGCAGCCTTCCCAGGCAGCCGCTGCTCTGTCCTCCTATTTCCACCCCACCCAAACCACACCGCAGGCGCCGGCATGCAGGCGGCGTACGCAAGCAGCAAAGGAGCGCTGCTGACCCTGGGGCGGTCGCTGGCCGCGGCGTGGGGCCGCGACAACATCCAGGTCAACACCCTCGTTCCAGGGGCGATCAATACCAAGTGAGCTGCCACTGTGACGTATAAATTATGCAGATGGATGCAGGAATCTGCGATCAGAACAGGAAGGCAGTCTCCGCTAGAATGAACAACATCCTGTCGCGCCTCCTTGAACTCTGCGGACGTTGACGCTGTGATTGTTTGCTGACTGCAGGTTCCTCAACGTCATGCTGGCGAATCCAAAGAAGGCAAGGCAGGGAGGGGCGGCATGGAGGGGAGCGGCACGAGGGCAGCGTGGGTTGCCAAGCAGCAGCCTCGCGTGCCTGCCCCTACATGCAAGCCGCGCCGCCCTGTCTCCTCTGTGTGCAGGTCGAGTACATTCTCAGTCGCATCCCCCTAGGCAAGCAGCACTATAGCAGTGACCCACCTGTGGGGCAGGGGGCGGGCTACCGACCACTCGCTCCCACCCAATCGCTGAGCACCTACCTGGTCTGTCTGCCTTATCCTGCCGCAGGGAGGCTCGGCTTGGCGGGCGACATGGTCGGACCAGCTCTGTTCCTCGTGAGCCATGCGAGCGACTACATTACGGGTGGGGCACCCACACTGCGGCATCTGCCGCAGCATCTGCCCACCACCTCCCAGCTTGCCGCTCCACTCCTCTTTCCCTCCTCCCTGAGCTCTGTGCTCTGCGCTGAGACACAGGCAGACAAGGCGGCAGACTTGCTGCGCTGTGAATCGACGTGCATAGTCGCGCTGGCGTGACGCCATCTGAGTTGCCCTCACTCTCACTGCCCACAGGTGCCGAGATTGCCGTGGATGGCGGCGGCGCGATCCTGCCCATGGTGCGGTGCATATGTGTAGCATGTGCGGTGCACACAGGGAGATCTGTGCAGGAGATTTGTGAACTTTGCAAGGCAAGGCACGGGAGCGGGGCTCCAGTGTGCGCCGACGCAGCTTGCCCCGGCTTCCTGCCGCGGCCCTCTCCCTCCTCGCCCTCTACATGCAGCTCGCGAACCAGAACCCCGACTCCTACCTGCCATCCTACAACTCGGAGTGAGGCCGCTACCAAGGGCGGCTGGAGTGTTGGGCGTGCAGAGGCAGACAGGATTGCGGCGTTGCCTGCTCCGACCACCCATGCATTTGTGCGTTTGCAACTCAACATCTGCGGTGTGAACAGTGGGGGTCTGGGAGGGACTGACAGGTGAAGGTGCGGCTGTCCTTGCCATGTCGCGAGAAAAAAAATTGCCAGGCGGTCCAGGCAGTCGGGCCCGCCCATCCGGCCACCCCTCCGGACAGCCAACTTGAGTTGGCGCCGGAACTTTTCTCGTTGACGCCAGTTTCGTCGCGGCCTGTCAACAGCAGCGCCCGCACGTTAGGCGCGCCTTTGCGGCGCCCCAGCCCCTTCAGCCCCTTCGAACTCTGATGAACCAGTGCTGGGGCAGTGGATGGGCCTGGCAAACCTGCACTCGATCGAGTTTGTGCGGGCCAGGCGGCCGAGCAGTGAAGCGCCTGCCCTGCCTCCCGGCGTCACTCTGTTGCGCCTGAACGCGCCCCGCAAAGCGGTGCGTGGTGTTGGGAGAGGGCCAGCCGCCCAGCCGCCTGCGCCGCACGTCCCCCCCCCCCCCCCCCACCCCCCCCCCCGCCCTCCCCCCCCCCCCCCCCGCCCCCCCCCCCCCCCCCCCCCCCTCCCCCTTCCCCCCCCTCCTCCCTCCCCGCGCCCCCCCTCCCTCGCCCCCCCCCCCCCCCCCC
>PCFQ01000079.1:272393-283808 GCA_003063905.1 Chlorella sp. A99 | reverse complement strand
GCCGCCGGCCCCCCCCCCCCAATGCACCCCCGGGGGGGGCCCCCCCCCCCCCCCCCCCCCCACATTCTCGCGCAGGTCCAACGGGCGTACGACACGCTGCGCGACTCGCAGGCGAGCGGTGCAGCCACTGCTGCCGCCTCCCCCGGCCTCGAGCGCGCAGGGGCTGCGCGCGAGCGCGAGCGCGCCGTGCGTTGCCTGCCCTGCCCTGCCCGTCGGCCCTGCCGTCCTCGGCCCTCCCCGGAGGGAGCGCGGCGGCATCTGTGGCCGGCTGGTCTTTGCCGCCGCCTCGTCGGGCACGCAAGCCCTCCCACGCGCTCGCCTCCACCCTTGCTTCCGCCCTCCCTCCTCTCCCCCCCCACCCCCGCCCGCAGAAGCGCGCCACCTATGACCAGATGGGCCACGCCGCCTACGAGAGTGCCGAGGCCACGGGCGGCGCGCCCGGCGGTGCCGGCGCCGGCCCCTTTGGCCCCGGCGTCGACGCTGAGGAGCTGCTCCGCCAGTTCTTCGGCGGTCGCGGCGGCGGCGGCGGCGTGCGCTTTGAGTTTGGCGGCGGGGTGAGCGTCCAGGGTTTGCGGCGCTGCTGGCCTGGCGTGCGCGCGTTGGCGTGGGAAAAGGGGCGCGTAGGAGCCGAGAGGGGTGCAGCGGCCGCCGCTTTGGTGCGCGGGGGGAGGCAGTTCTCTGTTCCTTGGGCCCTCGGAGGAGAGTAAGGGAGCGCGAGCGGCGCGTTGCGGCCGCGGGGAGCGGGCGGTGCCTGCGCGCCGCGCCGTAGCCCCACGCCGCGGCTTCCCCACGTCCGCCCTTCCTGCGCAGGCCTCCATCTTCGAGCAGATGTTTGGCGGCAACGTCCACGGCGGCGGCTCCCGCGGCCGCCCGATGCGGCAGATGGTGCAGACGCGGCTGGCGGTCAGCTTCGAGGAGGCGGTGCGCGCCTGCTGCTGTTGTCACTCTTGTTCTTGGGGCTGTGTGGGGTGTGGGTGGGTGGGTTGGTGTGTGGTGTGTGTGGGTGGGTGGGGGGCTGTTCTTGTTCGCCGGGGGAGGCGTGCATGCACACTGGAGTCGGGCGGCGCGTGCGCCTCGCGCGCGCCGGGGTGGGGAGGTGCACGGCCTCGCGCATCACCACAAGTCAGGCATGCAATCAACCAGTCGTCGCGGCCGCCGCAGGTCCGCGGCACGCGCAAGGTGCTCAACCTGTCGGCCTTGGGCCTGCGCGGCGGCAAGAAAGTGGAGGTCGACGTCCCCCCCGGTGGGTGGGTGGGATGAGGGGGGGGGGGGGGGGGGGCGGGGTGTTCTTGCGGGGGGCGGGGGGGGGCGGCCCCCCCNGGCGGGTGGGCGGGTGGGGGCCGGGCGGGCGGGCCTTCCCCCGGGCCAGCGAAGGCCGCTGGTCCCCCGTGCGCCGTCCCCCCGACGCGGCGGCTTGTCTGGTGAGTTGACCGACCGCCTTCCGTCATCCTGCCGTTATGCAGGTGGTGGTGCAGCCCAGCCGCACGTTCCGGCGCGATGAGTTCGACCTGATCGTGGAGGCGGCCGTGAGCATGGCAGACGCCGCGCTGGGCACGACCATCGAGTGAGCGCGGGCGCGGGAGCTTGGGAGTTGGGAGGCTGCGAAGTCAATCGAGCCTCGAGGGTGCGGGGCGGGGGGGGCGAGGAGGGAGCGTGCTGCGCGCGGCGGACGGCGGGCGAATTGCGCCACCGCTCTGACCCCATCCCCCACCCCACCCGCACCGCCCAGGGTGCCCACCGTGCACGGCAGCGGGCGGGCCGAGGTGCGGGTCAAGCCGGGGACGCAGCCGGGCGACCGCCTGCGCATGCGCGGCTACGGCGTGCCCACGGACGCGCTCGGCCTCCGCGGCCAGAAGGGCGACCAGTACGTCGTCGTCAAGGTGGTGGTGCCCCGCAGGTGGGGGGAGGAGGGCCGAGAGTCTGTCTCGGGCGTTCTGGACGCTTACTTGCGCGAGAAAAGTGGTTGGGGGAGGGGCGGGCGGGAGGGTGGCCGCCGCGCGCGGGGCTCCAGCGTTGCCTGGGAGGGGGGCTCGCCTGACGCGCGCTCGCGCGCGCACCCCGCGCCCCACGCCCGGCCGGCAGCGTCACGCCTGCCGAGCGGCGGCTGCTCGAGGCGCTGCGAGGCGGGCCCGCGGCGGCGGCGGCCGCGGCGGCGGCCATCGACGCGGCAGAGCGCGAGGCGGCGGGGCGGCGGTCCGAGGCTGCAGGCGATAAGGAGGCGGCGGCAGACCCAGCAGACGACCCTCTGCCGGAGCAGGGCGCAGAGGCGGGCAAAGAGGGCAGCGGCGACGGCAGCAGCGAGGGTGGGGCGGAAAAGAAGAAGAAGAAAAAGAGGGGGTGGTGGGGCGGCTGATGCGCGCGACAGGCGCGGGGGCCGCTCCTCTCTGCGCCCTTCCCTTGCTCTTGCTCGCCGCGTCGCTGCGCCTGTTGCCCTGCTGCAAGCTGCCAGCGGCGCAGCGCTCACAGACAGACACACGGCTGGGAGGGAACAGGGGAGGGGTTGTGACAGGAGACTCGCTCTGATGCCTCATGCCGCTCTGTGTTTGCCTTGTTGCATGCATTGCGGGCTTCAGCCCGCAGGGGCAGGAACCAACCAACGTTGAAGAGAAGCAAGTGCAGAGAGCAGTCTTATCCGGGCGCAGCGGCGGGCGCAGTGCAACGGCGAGGCCCCGAGGCATCCAGCCTCCGAGCCGCGGCCCCACTGCTCTGCTCGCGCCCGCCGCCGCAAAAGCATCACCTGCCCGCCAGCAGCACCCCATCGGCAGCGTGGGGTACCGTGACGCCCAGCAGCAGGGAACCGTCCCATCCATCGCGCAAGTCCACCAGCGTCAAGCCCATCCGCCCACGGAGCCCGGCACCAGCCGCCGCCACAGCATGGCTGCAATGCCGGCCAGCGCGCGCGCCGCCTGGAGCGTCCAGGGAGGGCTGGGCGGGGCCCGGCAAGGGGGGCGCAGCCGCCTCAGCCGACGACGACCTTGTTGTCATCCAGGAAGGTGTAGTTGGGGACCTGCGCGTGTGCAGGTGGGGGAGGGAGGGCAGTGGGCAGCCGGGGGGCGGCTGTGGGCCGCGCGCGGTGGCGCGGGGCGCAGCCGCGCGGGCGCCTCGGCGTGCGCGCCTTTGCCTCGCCGCGCCCTCGGCGCCCCACCCCCACCACAAACCCTGCGCCGGCCCGCCCACCTCAAGGTTGTAGGGCGCGGGCCCCTTGCGCACGCGGCCGCTCGTGTCGTAGTGCGTGCCGTGGCAGGGGCAGAACCACGCGCCGTAGTCGCCCGCGTTGTTCAGCGGCACGCAGCCCAGGTGCGTGCACACGCCGACGAGGACGAGCCACTGGGGGGCGGAACAGAGGGGGTGGCGGCGCGCGAGCGCGGCAGGCCACTCGGCGGCGCGGAGGGCGCTGGCAGCCAGGCGCGCGGCCACCGCAGCCTGCACGCCGCTGCCCCACACATCACACATGGAAAGCCGCTTTCACCCCGCACGGTCGCTCCTGCCCACCCACCCACCCATCCCACGCACACCAACACATTCCCTCCTGCACCACCCACCTCGGGGTTCTTCACGCGTTCGGCGTCCGTCTGTGGGTCGCGCAGCGTCTTGATGTCAACATCGTTGGCCTTGGCGATGTCCTCGGCGGTCCTGGGGCAGCGGAGGGGGCGAAGGGGGAGGCGGCGATGAGTGCGCCGAGGGCAGCCCCCGGCCAGGCCGCGCCCGGCGCGGCTCCAGCTGCGCAGCTTCCCATGCAGCTGCACCGGGACGCGCGTACCCGCGCGCCCGCCCACTGCCCGTCCCCTGCGCATCTCTCCACGCTGCCTGCGTCCAGGCCCGCCTCGGAGCGGGCAGCCCGCCGCGGCCGCTCCTCGCCTCTCGCTGGCGAGTCTGCTTCCGCCGCCTCTGCGCCCGCTGCCGCGGCTCCTCTGCTCGCGTAGCCTCCGCCCCATTCCTTTCAACAGGTTCGCCCAGCATCCGCGCCCCAAGTGCCCCTGCCCGCACCTGTGGCGGATGAAGACCGGCTTGCCGCGCCACTTGACCGTCACTGTGTTGCCAACTTGGATGTTGGACAGGTCCACCTCCAGGTTGGCCATCGCCAGCACGTCCTGCGTAGGGGGAAGGGGAGGCCGAGCGCATGCATGCGTGCGGCGGAACAGAAGGCGCGCAAGGAGGGGGACGGGCGGCGGGCGCCGCGCCGGTCTCCGCGGCGTCGACGGCCGCGCGCCCGCCTCTGCGCGGCGGGCGCCGACTGCCGGCCCCCGAGCCACAGCAGCAGCAAACCGCCGAGCGGGAACTCAAGCAGCAGTTCCAGCAGCAAGACAGCAGACTTGCCCCTTGCGCACCTTGGTGGCAGTCATCGACAGCAGGAATTTCAGCACGGCCAGCCGCACGGCGGCGGCGCCCACAAACCGGCCGCCGGTCAGCACAAAGTAGGTAAAGGCGCGCTTGGAGGGGTCGCCAGGGGGGAAGCGCGCGTGGTTGGACTCGTCGTAGCTGCGAGGGACGGGAGCGGCGGACGCACAGGGGTGGGGGGCGCGCTGTGGGCGCAGGCACGTGGCCAGCGGGCAGCGTGCGCCCCCCGCGCCATGGCTGCCGCCCGAATTCCGCGCCGGCACGGGCCTGCCTCCACCTTAGCACCAACTGCAAATGGTACGCGCGTGCTGCTGTGCTGCCAGCGCCAACACAGTGCCGCTGCCCTTCACGGCCGCCCTCTCCCCGGCAACTCTCTCCCAGGCAGCACGCACGTGATGTCTGGGCTGGGGTTCTTGAGCGCATAGGCGGTGGGGGTCAGGCCAGAGGCCTGGGCTGCCGCGATGTCTGCGCTGGTGGCATACGCTGCGCGTCGCGGGCGGGAGCAGAGGACGGGCGTGTTGAAGGGACGGGCGCAGGCAGGGCGGCGGGGGCGGGGGCGGTGCCTCGCGTCGCGCCAACCCTGAGCCCTGGCCGCGCTTCGCGCTCCAGCGATGCGCGACACTGCCCCGCAGTGCGATGCAGGGCTCCGAGGGCGCCGGGGCGCCCACTCACAGCGCCAGAGGGCCTGGGTGCAGGCCGCGAGGGGCGCGCTAGCGCTGGCCCCAGAGGTGGAGGCCGCTGCCGCCAGCCTGGGCAGCAGCTGCCCAGAGCGCCGGAGGGCACCGGCGAGCACGGACATTCCCGCTGACAACTTGGGGGCCGCCTGCAGTCCCTAGCCGGCTCCAGAGCAAGCGCGGCGACTGTCCTGAGGCGATCCAGCGGGACGGGAGGTCAAGGGTTCTCCAGTTGTAGGCGGACCCCGAGTTTGGCGTGGGAACGCAGAATTGTGCCTATCTCGCAGTTACAATCGCTGCATGGACTCCGATCGATTGCCGGCAGGCGATCTGAGGGAACAGGCTCAAGTTTGCAAAGAGACAGCTCATCCTCAACCAACAGCGTGCGCCATTAACTGCGAGCTGAATGGACGCAGGGATTGCGCGTGCAGCTGTCTGGAGGGCATGGGCCTCGGGAAGACCGGCGCGGACGTCTCCCGCCTGTGGCCCGCCTGCGTGATCCCAAGAGCATTCGGAGCTCATGCGTGCTACTGTGGCCAAGACGCACAGATACTATGTTTGCTGCCCTATGATGCTTGGGCAAGTATGATACTTGCAGCACGACTGTTGCCGCCCAGAATTGGTGTGCCAGACTGTGGCAGCAACATCCCCGGGTAAGGCCGCCACTGGCCCTGTGTGGGCCGCTCCTCTACCGCTGCCCGCGGTCCGCCATGGCCGCCTGCCACGGCCGCCCCCCGCTGCGCTGCGCCTCCGTCGCCTCTGCTGAGACCGCATGCACCCGCCCTCCCACAGGCCTATAACGGCAGAGCTGACGGCGCCGGTCCACATGGTATTTCTTATTACATCGCCCAGGCCTGCGGGATGGCGCCTGCTGATCGGGACGGCACTAGCAGGTGCAACTCGACAGGTGCTGACTGCAACGATGAGACAGCACAAAGAGGACATCTGGAGTGAGAGTTTTCCAGCAAACGCGTGGCCATGGCCATATGCAGACTTATGGAGCCCCTCATTGACCCTTCATTTCTGGTTTCCATATTCCATTCCCCTGCTCTTGGCGCCCCAACAGGCTTTGTGCGCATTGCGAACGCGTGCGAACGCACGCGCAAGATATCACGAGAGAGTACTTTGCTCGCAAACGATACCGATCGGTCGATCGCCATCCCGACACCACGCCCCTGCCAGGTGACCGACACAACGCCGCAGACTTCGTGTGCACTCCGCAATCGGCAGGAGAACGATTGCAGCAATTGCCGCCCACGGAATTCCCGCCTCCCCGATACCCCTCGCAGGATGGCACAGTTTGTGGCCACGAAATGGCTTTTGTTGTCAATGGTTCTTGCGGCCAGGTATGATTGGTGACTTGAGCCCACAGCAAAGAGCGCTTGCACTGCTGGCGGCCTTCCCCCGCCGGCCCTGGCCCGACCCCCACTTCTGCGTGCCACACGCGTGCTGTACATTGCTTTGCAACTGTACAGTGCTATGATGAGCCACGCTGCCCGCACGGTGGACCCGGGCTCCGTGGCAAACCCACGCCCCCACGTGGAGGCCTTCTGGCCCCGCCGTCGCCTGCACACGTGTGCCGCGGGCTGCTCAGACACGACATCGGGCTGCTGGTCGACGACGTGCTCCCGCAAGGTCTCCTCGACGACCGGCTCGCTCGACATGTTTGCGTCACCATGTAGCAGGGACACCAAGCTGACCACGCTTACATCATGCCAGGCAATCGGGCCAGATGGTCTATGTTTATCTGAAGAAGAGGACAGCCGTGTGCATGCGCATGCGAATGCTGCCATCCCGCCCCGCCCGCCCGCGCGGCAGTCTGATCTCCACTTCTCTACTTGGTGCTCTGTCCTCTCCAGCCGATCACGTACCTGGGCGACAAGCGAGAGAGCACTTGCTCAGAGGGAGGATGTTATGCCAAGGTGCGCACCTGCCGCGGCCCTACCGGCGGCTGATCGGGCGAGCCAGCCATGGCTCTGCTCTGCAGAGTGCTGAGCCCTGCTGCAGAGTGCTGTGTCTGCTCTGCATGGTGCTGAGCAGAGCTTCTGAGTGCTGCCCTGAGCGCTGCGTAGTCCCCTCATGAATTGCACTGACCGGCGCCCCCCCGCGCCGCCCACCACACCATGCGTGCAGGTGACGGCCAACGGCAAGACTGGCTGGGTGTGGCTGCAGTCGTGCAGTGGCGGGACAATCACCATCGTTGACGCGAGCAACACACAGTGCAGCAGTGTGTTGCCGACGTGCACGTCCTTTCAGACGTACTGCCAGAACTGCGGGACAGATGGCAACCGCCTGACGTGTGTGGCGCCTGGCGGCTTTCAGTGCCGCGACGCTGCGAGCGGCTACACGATCAACCTGTGCTCGAGCCTCGCGCCCGACGCAGCCAACGCCGACAGCAGCCCGTGCCCAAACTACATCACGTACTCGGGGCTTCGCTACTTTTACTACACGCGGGGGGCAGCAGTGCCCCCGGCCTCCACCGGCTCCTCTACGTGCGGCGCCTTTTGCACAGCCGTCAGCGGCTCCTCCTATGACTTCTTCTCCCACCAGGACAGCAGCGGCGGCGACATGTTCCAGTGGATCGGCAGCGCCAAGCAGCTGGCCGCCAAATGCTCCTCCACTGCTGGCTGTGTGGGATTCACCTCCGCGGGCTGGCTCAAGTCCAGCGTCAAGCCGCCGGCGCAGCGCACCATGCGGGGCTCCGCTGTTTGCGACGGCCTGTGGATGTCCAGGAGCTACGGTGGGTACAGAGAACACAGGACTTTGCGTGTTGTGGGGAGGATAGGGCTGCTGTCCACAGCGCTGGGTTGATGGGCCCTGCACTCAGTATCCTGCCTCCCCGCCCTGTTTGCATGGCGCAGCCTACAATTGCCCGTCTGGCTGCAAGGCCTGCCAGAGGTGTGACACCTCCACCGGCACCTGCGTCGCCGACGCTGCCAAGAACGGGCAGCCAGCCAGCTGCGGCGCGGGCCAGGTCTGCTCCAACGGCGCGTGCAGCACCGTGTCCTGCGACTGCTCCAGCTCGGCGGCCGGCCTGCGGCTGCTGTTGGGCTCGTCCGCCCCGCTGCTCAACCAGCCCTGCGCGGCGCTGGGTGCCGCAGCCACGCTGGCCAAGTGTGAGCTGTGGGAGTTTTCCGGCACGCAGCGTGTGAGCAGCTGCGCAGGCGAGGCGCCCACGTGCTATGCGGCCGTCAGCCGCGGCGGCAGCACCTACTGGGTGGCCAACCACGCCTGCGCTGCCGGCGGCTCCAACATCGGCATGCCCCACAACACCAACTGCGCCAGTGAGCTCGTGTGCGGTGGCGGTCGCTTGTGAAGGCAGCGCGGCGCTGTGGTGACATCGCGCCTCCCTGCCTGCCTTGCGCAAGCCAGCCTGCCAGCCTGCCAAACCATGGGCCCCGCTCCTCGTGGGTCCCCCACCCACCTGTGCAGACTGCGCCGCATGCACCGGCAGCTACTCGCTGCCCTCTGGCGACAACGGCCAGCGTCTGGTCATCCTGGACGGCGGCGTGACAGCGCGAGCGCAAACGTGCGCCTCCAGTGCGTCTGTGGGCACCGCCGCCAAGTGCGCGGCCGTGACGTGGACGGGCTACCGCGCGGGCAGCAACTGCGGCGACGGCTGGTGCTACGCGCAAGTGCGGCTGGCCTTGGGCGCCGTGGGCTGGGTGCCACTCAGCAAGTGCGACGGCTCCGCCATCGTGCCAGGGCTGACCGCCACGCTGGGCATGTCCAACACCGCGGCCTGCACCAGCGCCAAGACGTGCACCGGCTGCAACGCCTGCCAGAGGTGTGACACCTCCACCGGCACCTGCGTTGCCGACGCTGCCAAGAACGGGCAGCCAGCCAGCTGCGGCGCGGGCCAGGTCTGCTCCAACGGCGCATGCAGCACCGCGCCCCTCANTGGGCGGGGTGGGGGTGGGGGGGGTGGGGGGGGATGGCAGCGGCAGAGCGGAGCATGTGCGCAGGGTGCCCTGGAGTCCCTTGCTACTGAACCCACCCAACTGCAATGTCTCGTTCCTCCTCGCAGGCAAGACCGCTTGCGGCAACAACTGCTGCTCCTCCGGCCAGACCTGCTCCAACGGTGCGTGCACAACACCACCCCCAAACTGTGCCGCCCAGGGTGAGGCGGGGCGGGGCGCAGCGTGGCGTGAACAGACCCAACTGACCTGCCTCGCTTCTCCCTGCAGGGATGACCGCCTGCGGCAGCGGGTGCTGTTCCGCCGGCCAGACCTGCTCCAACGGCGCGTGCACGACCCCGCCCACTGGCAGTGATTGGAGCATCCCCTCGCAGGCGCCCTCCCTCAAAGGCACAACTGCATTTGACAAGGCTGTTGCTACTCTATTGGCTGGCATCAACGCAGCCGTCCCCAAGCAGGCCAGCATCTACTACGCCCGCGCTGTCGAGATTGGCAAGCTGCCCACCAAGTGTGTGCTAGGGCAGCTGCGCTCCCTTGCAGACTGTGCCTGCTGCGGCCCTGTGCACGCCTCCGCACCAACAAGCACGCTCGCCCTTGTTGCAGGTTCAAAGCTGGCACCCGGGTCGGCTCCGTGCGGCTGATCTCCAAGGCGCTCCTGTGGGACGATGCCAAGCTGGCCAAGCTGTGGAGCCAGTGCAGCGCGCTATCTTCCCGGCTCAACGTCAGGCTGGACCCGCGCCTGATGCTCGCCATCATCAAGCAAGAGGGCACTGGCAGCTTTGACACCAACAGCGTGGTGCGTGGTGCGCGCATGAGTGGATCGCAGGCTGCTGCAACTCGTCTCATCCCGCGTTCGCGTGCGCACCTCGACCCTCCCGCCTCCCTCGTCGCAGGTCCGCGCAGGCGACGGCGGCAGCGGCGTGCAGCCGGACTTTGATGCCGACCTGGCGGCTGCTCTGGAGGGCCACGTGATGGGCAAGTTCTTTGCCTACTCGTTCTACGCAAGCCAGTACCAGGCTGCGGCGGCAGCGGCGCGCGCCAGCACGGCGCGCTACTCTGTGTGCGGGCCCACCCGCGCCAAGCTGGCCTTCACAGGCTCGGGCGACTTTTTCGACTACGTCAACTACGACACGCCCATGCTGAAGCCGAAGAGCGCGGGCGGCTTCTCCTGGGCGAGGGGCCCCTACGCCTGCGACTACCAGTGGGCGCGTGGCATCCGTCGCATCTTTGAGTCGCTCGCCGGCTCCGACAGCGCGCTGGCCTACTCCCGCTTCATCGCGGCCCAGCGCATGCCCTGGCCCGCCAGCGTCAATGGCGGCAAGCCCAAGACTGTGGATTTTCTGGTGCGCGCCATCGCCACGGATTCGACTGGCAAGTGGGGCGGCTACCCAGCACTGGTGCAGCAAGGTGGAGGCAGATGTGGCGGCAAACTCTGCTGAGGAGCGGCGGCCCCCTCTGGGGTATGGCAGGTGTAATTGGCACTTGGCATTTGCGCGGTAGGCGGGGAGGTGCGCCCCTCACGGGGGGTGCGCAATCCTCCTGCCTTCCTCAAGCCACGCCTGCAAAACGTTATCTCATCTAATTATCTGCTGTGGAGCGTCCTCCCAGTACAGCAGCGTATCACAGCAACTGCTCATTTGTCCTGGCCACGTTGAAAGGGCCAGTTTATGAGCGGGTATGCTGCAGGTTTAGTCCACCCCTCCACACCACGCCACTTGTTATTAGGTTATCCTGCACTTGTTATTAAGTCCCCTTATTAAGTCCTGCTGCTGGGACAGCCTATCTTTTTTCTCTCAATCTTCTTGGAGTCACTTTCTTTGTATTTTTGTATGCAGATTGTCCGGCGCGAGCTTTGATGCTTCCCACCCTGCTGCCAGACCCGGGCCCAGCAGTGCATTTGCCCCCTGGAGCTTGTGCTGAGTTGGCTGGTTCCTCAGCATGTAATATATCTGCACCAGAGCCAGCAACCAAAGGGGCATGTGCCACTGCCACGCCCTGGCAATGCGTACGGCGCCCGCTCGCAAACGTTACACGGCAGGCAGCATCAGCGGCAGGGCAGCGCGCAGAAGTCGACAGACAGGCCAGCCGAGGCAGGCAGGCAGGCCCCCGGCCAGCCCCTAAAACTGCTGGAACGGCACGCCGCCGCCGCCGCCGGGCTCGGCGCCGGGGGGCGGCGGCAGCGCGAGCATGTTGAGGTGGAGGTATGCGTTGGCCGCCTGCTCCTGCTGCTTGGCGCTCTCCTCCTCCTTCTTCTTCGCCTCCTGCCGGTGGTGGCGGTTTGGGTTGGTGGTGGTGGGGTGTGGGGCGGTCAGCAGATGGAGACAAGCACACAGGCGTTGCGCAACCACAGCAGGGGCAGGCGCCGCCACGCGCATCAGGACTCCCTCCGGCCTGCGCCCACCTGCGCCTCGCGCCGCTCGTGCATCAGCAGGTCGACGCGCTGCGTGATGTCCCGCAAGAACTGCAGGCAGAGGGGGGGGGGGGGG
>PCFQ01000079.1:223328-261606 GCA_003063905.1 Chlorella sp. A99 | reverse complement strand
GGGTGGGGGTGGGTGGGGGGGGCCGAGGCGCCGGCCGGTGCTGTGGCAGGCAGAGCAGCACCTCTGGTGGCAGAGCACCGCCTCTGCCACCATACCCCTGGCTGCATCACTTGCATACGGCCCATTTCACACGCCAACGCACACACACCTGGCCGCGGCGGTTGATGGCCGCGAAGCCGGACCCGTCCACAGCGGCGGCGGCCAGGAAGACCGGGTCGGCGGAGATGCGCGTGCGGTAGACGGCGGTGGCGGTCTCCAGGTCGTACACAAACAGCAGGCCCAGCTTGGTGATCACGTACACCAGGCCGTACTTGGTGCTGCGCGAGTCGCGTGTCGTCGAAAGTGCGAGAGCGCGTGAGGGCGGTGGCGCGACCGCAGCACGGGGACGCCTCCTCCCACACGCCGCCGCCAGGTCGACGCCCCCAACGCCGCCAGCCGCGCCCACCTGATCTGCATCGACACCGGAAAGTCGTCGGCAAACTCGGGAGGAAAGAAGAGCTCCGCGCTCTTCTTCAGGCTCGTCTGCCCCGGCAGGCCCAGCTCGATGACGTGCAGCTTGGAGACCACCTGAGCACGCGCGAGGGCAGGAGCGCTGGGGCCAGGGCGCATGGGCGAGGCGGGAGAGCGGAGCTGGGGCCAGCCGCGCCGGCAGCGCCGCCTGGACGAGTGCGCAAAGCCTCGGACATTGCCTGCGTCTCCACCGTCCCACCCACCCATTCGGCCGCACCTTCACCCCCACACGCGCACCTGACCGCTGACCAGGGTCTTCTGCGCGAAGCTAATCACGGGCGCCTCCTTGCCCCCCGCGAGCTTGAGCTGCGTGAACGCGGCGGTGTGCGCCTCCAGCGCCTGGCTGCGCCCCTGCTCCACGCTGTACAGCTGCGGCAGAGGAGAGAGAGGCAAGGCAAAGTGCGTGCGGGGTGTCACGTGAGGTGGCATGCAGCAGCAGCAGCGAACGCCATCGCCAGCATCCCCTGCCTAGCCACCACATGCTCAGCCTGCAGCTGCTTCCTCTCATCGCAGCAGGAGGCGTTCTTATCAGCGCCCTCCTCCCTCTCCGCCCGCCCGCGCCGCGCCTGCCCACCTGCATGAAGCCCTTGACGAGCTGGGGCCGCTCGGGCGCGCCGGGCGCGATGCCCACGAGGACGCACCACTTCTCAGTGGGGTTCACGCGGTAGCTAATGATCTGCGGGAGGAAAGAAGAACAGAAGAAAGAAAGAAGGGACAGCAGGGAGTGAGCGGCCACTGGGCCTGTTCCGCCGGCCGCCACAGGCACTGCTCTGCTGCGCGCTCCGCTGTGCCTCGCGTTCCGCCCTGGCCCTGCTGCACGTCCTGTGCCGTGCACTGCCTGTCGCCTCTGCTGCGGCTGGCCATGGTGCCGCCGCTGCCTCTGCTCCCCCTGCTTCTTCCTCCCTCTCTTCTGCTCCCTTTGTGCTGCCCAGCCAGCAACGCCACCCGCCTGCGTGTTCTCCAGGTTGGCTGCGCGGTCAAACACCTTCACCGGCGCATCGGAGCCGCCCTGCAGCGCAACGAGCAAAACGATCAGCGGCAGCAGCAACAAGCGCCAGCCCCGCCGCCCCTTCATCAAACACCCCGGAACACACCAACACCCCGCCCCGCGCACACACCTCCCACGCGCATGCACCCAGTCTCCACCCGCCGCCCGCACCTCCATCTCCCAGTGGTAGACCGTCGTGGCGGTGACAAGGCCCAGCTTGTTGTTGCTGATCCACTTCCAGAACACGACCGACTGCGGGAACTGCACGCTCTTCAGCTTGGCCTTGCTCTCCAGGTTGAAGATCTGCGCGGCCAGCAGGGTGCGGTGTCGCTGCGTTGCCGCTGCGGATGGCAGCACTGGCAGCTGCTTCCGAGCGCCGTTCAGCGCCGTGATCGCTCGGGCAGCGCTTTGTTTCCTGGTCTGCTGTGTGCTCGGCAGCTGCTCTGGAGCTGGAGCCGGAGCCGGAGCCCGCCACTGCACCGACGCGCCAGGCGCTCCATCGCTCCAGCACACCAGCACCCACCACCAGCACCCACGTCTCCGTTCGTCCGGCGCGCGCGCGCGCGCCGCGTGCGCAAAAGCCCACCTGCAGCGAGTCGCCCTCCACGCCCTCCACCTGCGCCTTGAGCGCGATTATTTGCCGCACGGGGTTCATGAGCGCGGAGCTCGCGGTGATGGGCCGCCGCTGCGGCGCCCCGGGGTTGGACGTGTCCACGATGACCTGTCGTTGAGGCGAGGCGAGGGGTGGGCGGAGCAGGAGGCAGTTGATGGAGCTGGGAGTCGAGCAGCATGTGGCAGCGAGCGCTCGCAGACGGGGCATGCGCCGCGCCGCTGCAGCCGCTTGCGCTGCGACACGATCCCACCCCGCAGGCTTGCCGTGCCGCGCGGCGGCAGCTGCCTCGGGCAGTTATAGCAGCAGCAGCACCGACGGCCGCGTGGGCGGGAGCCGCCTGCCTCGCCGCCGTGTGCCGGCTCTCTGATCGCTCCCGCTCACCAGCTCATTCTTGCCGTCCGCGCTTTGCGACCGCACGCACACGAAGCGGTCCGACTCGCAGGTTACATTGGCGAAAGTTATTTGAGCGCCCGGCGCGACAGTGGCGAGCTGCAGCATCGCAGGGGGGCGGTCTCATCAGTTTGTGCCGCAGATCGGGGGCGCAGGAGCTCGCGGCACTCGAGGATCATGCAGGTTGACCCCCCGCTCACGTTAACCGCCTCCCGAAGCGCAATGGGCAGGCCCGCGCTGGCCATATCCACGTCTGCGTTGACTTATGCCACCGGCCAGCTCAACCAAAGTGAGGCCTGGCAGTCCTCCGCATCCAGAGCCCGAAACGCAGTGGGATGGATCGTGCAGATTGGAGGGAGCAGGGAGGGAAGATAGATACCTGAGGAGTGTTTCCACCCGGGGCGGGCGGGAGCGGAGCCGACCCTGCCGACCATGCTAGTCTGGCACACCCCCCGCTCTGCGCATTTGCAGTGCTTTGCCACAGTCCCACACAGCCGGCCTGCACCCTCCCACGCCTGTCGTGCGCGGCCGCCACAGGCAGCAAGCCGCGCCGCCCTTGGACCCTCACACACACTCCAGCCCCTCCAGCAGCTGTGGGCTAGCAGCATGCAGGCCATTGGCATCGATCTCGGGACGACCTACAGGCGAGGAGGGGGCGGCTGGCAGCCATCTCGGCCCCGCTCTAGCCCCTCCGGCAGCCAGCTCCCACTGGCCAGCAGCCAGCTCCCACTGGCAGGCACCTGCACATGCAAGGGGTGGCTAAGTCCGTGCCGCCTGGCCGCCTCGGCCGGAGCGCCACCTCCGGCGCCACGCCGCGGCGCAACATCCTGCCTCGCCTTGGCGGCACCCGCCCCCCCCCCCCCCCCCCCCCCCGCGCCCCGACCCCCCCCCCCCCCCCACCCATACACCACACCGATGTGTGCAGCTGCGTGGGTGCGTTTCAGCATGGTCGTGTGGAGGTCATCCCCAACGAGCAGGCGAGGCCCAGGCCTGTAAAGATTTGGGCGGCACGTGTCCGTTTCGCAACTGGCCTTTGAGCCGCCACCCTCTGCTCGAGCGCGGCCCTGCAGCACTGCGGCTTTGCCCGCAGCGCTGGTTCTTTATGCCTTGGCAGCACCCGCTCCTTCTCCTCCCCTCGTCCCCTCCACCACAGGGCAGCCGCACCACGCCCAGCTACGTGGCCTTCACCGACGGCGAGCGCCTCGTCGGGGACGCTGCCAAGAGCCAGGCACGGGGGGCCACGCCCCGGCGCATGCACGAGAAGCGCCGGGGCGCCGCTGCGCCGGGTCCAGCTGCGCGCGGACCTGCCCACCCGCTCTGCGCGCTGCCCCGCCATCCTGCCGCCCCAGTCGGCCGTCAACTCAGCAAACACTGTCTACGACGCCAAGCGCCTGATTGGCCGCAAGTTCAGCGACGCCACTGTCCAGGTGCAGCCGCCTTTTCAGCGGGTCCACAATCAATGTGCACGTCGAGCAAGGGTGCAGACTCTGTCTCGGATGTACGGGCCACCTCGCTCCACATTGCACAACCGCCCCTGCCGCTCTCCGCCAACCCACCCTCTGCCTTCTCAATCAACAGGAGGACATCAAGCACTGGCCCTTCCGCGTCGTGCCTGGACCAGCAGACAAGGCGCTGGTGGAAGGTGGGGAGCATGCCCTGCGCACCGGGCAAGGGGAGAACAACAGGGAAGGTGGGGTCACGCCGGGGTGGGGAGGTGGGGATGGGATGGAGGGGAAGGGTCAAGCTGGCCAATGCGGTGCCTGCCAGCCAGCACCCAACCCCGCGTCAGCGCCGCCGCCGCTCATGCTCATGCCCCTGCGCCCTTTCCCCCACCGGTGGGGGTTCCCCGCCTGCAGTCACCTACCACGGGCAGCAGCGCCAGTTTGCGCCAGAGGAGATATCGTCCATGGTAAGAGTAGTCTTTGTTGGTTTGCTACGCATCCACATGCTGCAGCAATGCGCCTGGGCGGGGGGGCTGGCAGCGCAGGCCGGCCAGGCCTGCCGGCTGAGGCGGCCGCCCCACGGTGCATGCCTCATGGTGCCAAGCTGTAGGACCAGACCAGACCAGCGGCCGCCCCATCCCCCTCTCCCCCTCGCCCACGCAGGTGCTGGCGAGGATGAAGAAGAGTGCGCAGGCAGGCCGCCTGGTCTTTGCGGCTTGGCATCACGCACACGCACTCGAGCATGGGACCCAGCCTCCACACGAATGACGTGCCCTGTCGGCGATATCGGACGCGCCACGCTGCGCATCCCCCCCCCTCTCCCCACGCGTGCAGACGTTTCTGGGCGAGGAGGTGCGCCGCGCGGTGATCACGGTGCCCGCCTACTTCAACGACGGCCAGCGCCAGGCCACCAAGGCACGCTCTTTCTTTCTTCCTGTCGAATGCTTGGTCTTCCGCGTCGATGCCGGTGGCGGCGCGGTGGAGGCGGGCGGGGCGGGAGGAGGGACCCAGCTGCTGCCACCAGCTGCTGCCGCCAGTGGCCGCCCCTCTGCGCAGGACGCAGGTGCCATCGCAGGCCTGGACGTGCTGCGAATCGTCAACGAGCCAACCGCGGGCGGGCTCCCTGCGATGCCGCAGGCGCCCGTGCGTCTGCCGCGTGCACATGCAGCTGCATGGTAGGCTGCGCTCTGCTTCCGTCTGCGTAATCCCCCCCCCCCCCCCCCCCCCCCCCCCCCCCCCACACCACCCCCCCCCCCCCCCCCCCCCCCCCCCACCCCTCCGCCCCGCACCCCTGCCCCCAGCCGCCATCGCCTACGGGCTGGACAAGACGGGCGTGGGCGGCGGCCACGCGCCGCGCGCGGTGCTCATATTCGACCTGGGGGGCGGCACCTTTGACGTAAGTCTCCTTCGCATCGAGGAGGGCGTGTTCGAGGTGGCGGGCGGGCTCAGGGGGGACGGCGCAGCGCTAAGGGGGGGGGGGGGGGGGGGGGGAGGGGTCCANGGGGGGGGTGTGGGCTGGGTTGGGGGGGGCGAGGGGGGGGGGGCGGCGGGAGGGGGGGGGGGGGGGGGGGGGTGGACGCGTCTCAGCATGCCGCAAACGTCGAAGGGCGGGGGGGCGGGACGGGAGGCACTGGCTGGCGCGCCCTGCGTCCTGCAGCTTGCCGAGGCCTCCCTGCCGCGCGGCGCCCTCCCCCCGATCTCAGGTCAAGGCCACGGCGGGCGACACGCACCTGGGCGGGCAGGACTTTGACTCGCGGCTGGTCGATCACTTTGTGGAGGCGAGGCGGGGAGTGGGGACGGAGCGCTGCGTTGGCGGGCGTCGGGCGACAGCTGGCCGGCAATGGATGGCCGGCTGCCTTCCGCGTCGACCCCCTCTGCGTCGCAGGAGTTTAAGAGCAAGCACGGCAGCGACCCGTCGAGCTCGCCCAGATCGAGTGAGGGGGCGGTGGGGTTGCCAAAGATGCGTGGAGCACCGACTGGGCAAGAGCAGATCGTGTGATCCGGCGCCGGTCCTGCCGCATGCACCCAGACGCGAGCGTGTCAGCCTTGGTCGCAGTCACTCGCGTGCGCCGCCCTGCCACCACGTGGCCCGCCCCGCGCGCGCAGTGCGGCGCCTGCGCTCCACCTGCGAGCGTGCCAAACACGTGCTGTCCTCGTCTACCCAGACCACAGTCGAGGTGGACGCGCTTTTCGAGGGCGAGACGCAACACAGCTAAAAGCTGCATTTTGGCCAGGGCGAACCATCCACGGGCTCTTGAGGCATGTCGAGAATTGCTGCCTGCCAGCCGGCAATCGCTGCCCACGGCATGCGCGCCCCTCTGCGCCTCTTCCCGTCCTCCCACCAGGCGTCGATTTCTATTCAAGCATCTCGCGTGCCAAATTTGAGGCAAGCCCGCGCGCCCTGGTGCTGCAGCCTGAATTGCCGCGCTGGCCTAAGCTGACACCCTGTGCCTGACCGGTGCATGGCTGCAGGAGCTGAATGCGGACCTGTTTGCCAAGACGATGGAGCCGGTGGTGGGTCTGGGTTGCTGTGATAGCGCCCCTCCACGAGCGTCGCCTGCAGGTTGGCAAGGAAATCTGCAGGCGGAGCGGGCGTGAGACGGGCAGCCCTTGGGAGTATGCCCTGCCTGCCTGAGCACGTCGAGGCAGACGTACTAGGCAGGCCTCAGGACGGCCCAGGACGGGCGCCGTCGGCCGCCGTCCTTCAGGACAGCCACCGGCCAGGAACATCGCCTGAGGAAGGGAGGCACTCGAGACTGAAGCGGCACTCGGGATGGCTCCGGACGGCCGCCGGAGAGTGGGATGTGCCCATGGCCCGTGATGCACCCCCCACCCCCCTCCCCTCGCCCCTCGCCCCTCTCCCCTCTCCCCTCTCCCCTCTCCCCTCCTGCCCCTTCTGCCTCCCAGGAGCGCGTCCTGAAGGATGGCAAGATGCGCAAGGGCGAGATCGACGACATCGTGCTGGTGAGTTCCCGGGGGGAACCGTTCACCATCCCCCCGTGACGAGGGGGGACCATGGCTGCCCCCGGGGCCGCGCCCTCATCTGCCACCTCTGCCCCCCGCCCCTGCCCCCGCCCCTGCACACCCACGTGCGCTCAGATGCACTTTGCTGCAGGTGCGCGGCTCCACCCGCATCCCCAAGGTGCAGGCGCTGCTGCAGGAGTGCTTTGCCGGCAAGGTGAGTGGGGCGCGGCAGCAGGCGCTCGACGCCTGGTCCGGAGCAGGCGCTCGACACCTGGCCCGGCTCCATGGGCGGCCGGACTGGCCCGCTCTCCCTCCCCTCCGTTACGCCCTGCCTTGTATCCCCTTGCATTTATGACACACAGGATCTGTGCAAGTCCATCAACCCTGACGAGGCGGTCGCACAGGCCGCGGCAGTGCAGGTGTGGTGGCGCGGTGGAACCACCAGCGTGTCTGAGGGGCAGGCGGCCCCAAACCTGCTCCTCGGCGCCCCGCAGCCAGTCCCGCCCTGGTCGCACGCGCGCCCTGGCCCCGCTGCCCGCGCAGGCGGCCATCCTGAGCGGGGAGGAGCACGAGGCTGTGTCTGATCTGCTGCTGCTGGACGTGACGCCGCTGAGCCTGGGAATCGAAGTTCACGGCGGAATCATGACGAGGATCATCAAACGGTGGGCTGTGCCAGCAGGTGGCAGTAGAGGGCACACGGAGCGGCGCTGCTCAGAGCACACCCTGTGTGGCACGGCAGCTGCTGTCGGCCCAGGCTGCGCTGGGCATGCAGATGGGCATGACGCAGGCCAGCGAATGCAAAGCGCTGGGCTGCCCACCTCACACCGGCTGCGCCCCGCATTCCCATCCCCCCGGGCAGCAACGCCACCATCCCCGCCAAGCACGAGGAGACCTTCACCACCGCATTCAACAAGCAGACGCAAGTCCGCATTGAGGTATGGGCGTTCATTTGCTCAGCTGCGCTCGACGCCTGGGCCCAGCCCGTGTCAGTGTATAGCTGGGGCGACCAGGGCCCCAGTGTGCCCCTGTGTGCTTCCCACACGGCGCCTCCCTTGCGTGATGCGCCACCTAGCCCGCCCGGCTGACGGGCCCGCGCGCCGCCTCGCCATTTTTCAGGTGTACGAGGGCGAGCGCCTGCGCACCAAGGACAACAACCTGTTGGGTGATCACTCGTGCGGCTGATTGGTGGCTATCTGCCATGACCGCCTGCTGTTGGCACGCGAGGCGGGAGGAGCGCGCGGGTGCCTGCAGCGCAGTGCCACATGGCCGGTGGCTGCGGCTGCAGCGCATCGCTGCCATGCCGCCGTCCATCGCGCCGCCGCTGGCACGCGCGCCCTGCCCCAGGCTCCTTTGTCCTCGGAGGCATCCCTCCGTGCCCGCGCGGCGTCCCGAAGATCCACGTCCAGTTCGCCATTGATGCCAACGGTGGGCTTGGTGGATCTTTCGAGGGAGAATCCGGGGTGGGGGTGGGGGTGGGGAGTGGGGGGTGGGGGGGCTGGCTACAGTGGGCGCACGCCTGGCAGGGCGCCCTCTGCGATGTGCACAGCCACCCGCGGCTGGTGCAGCAGCTCACCCCCGTCCGCGCCGCCTGCCCACACCCCGAGGCCAGGCATCCTGAACGCCTCCGCCAAGGACGAGAGCACGGGCAGGACAGCACACATCACCATCGAGAAGGTGGGACTACAACCTACACAGGTCCCAGGCCTGCCGGGCGCGCGCTCCCAAGGCCCGCACCTGGCCCATTCTGGCCCCCCTGCGATCTGGCGTATGCGAGCGCCTCCATCGCACCGTCGCCCCCCGGTCAGGCTCTCCACGGAGGAGATCGAGCGCATGGTGAAGGAGGCGGAGCAGTTCAAGGCAGAGGACGAGGTGGCCAAGCGGCGAGCGCGCGCCCGTGTGTGCCGCGGCCTCGAGGGCCTTCCTGGCCGGCCCCGATGCCATGTGGTGCCGCCCGTTTCTCGGCCGCCGGCCGGCCTGCCCCCCTGCTGTCAGCACCGCCGCCGCCGCCCGCCAGCGCCGGCGCCGACCACCCTGCAGGCTGCCCCAGAAGGCCGGGCAGCGCTGCCGTGGACCTCCCTGGGCCGACAGAGGCTGCAGACACGCTGTGCCCTCCACTTCCCGCCGCCCAATGCGTCCCTGGCGCCCTCCTTTCCCTTGTCTGGTCTGGCCTCACAGCTTGGCGCCACGAGGCATGCACCGTTCCCTCCCTTCCCTTGTCTGCCAGGCGTGCCGAGGCCCGTAACGACCTGGAGAGCTACGTGCTCAGGCGACGTCTGGTACCTGTTCTGTTCTCCGGCGGGCTTCCGCCGTGCTCCAACTAAAGCAACAAATCAGTCGTGATCCCCCGAGCCTCGGCGGATTGGATCCGCGGCTAGCCCAGCTGACAGCCCTGGCCTCCGAGGCGCAGACGGCGGCAGAGCTAGACGCGGTTGGGCTGCAGCGGGTAGCCCTAATAGTGGAGCACTGCAAGGCCGCCGGCTTGAGCCGGGTGGCCCGCTTCAGCAGCAGCATGGCTGGGCCCAGCTGACAGGCGCCCTTGCTGGTGCCCCGCGTTGCAGGGCACCACAACCTGTCAGCGCTGCAGCGGGCGCTGCGCCAGGCAAGCCACTGGCTTGCCTGGGCCAGGCAGCCCCTGGCAGCTCGCTGCATTGGCAGGCGCGGCATGAGCTGAGGGCAGCTCGAAAGGCCGCCCGGTGGGAGGCAGCCGAGAAGCTGGAGCAGCAGGCGAAGGCGGGGCCCGAGGCTTTTTACAAGGCTGTGCGGGCTCGCAGCGCCCCCAACATCGTTAGCCGGCGGTGCAGAAAGCGCTGCTGGTGGAGCGTCTCGCCCCTCCCGCCCCACCGCCGCCGCCTCCTGCAGCGCTCGTCACCACCCACCTGCCCCCCGGTGTCCACCTTCTCGAAGGAAACAGCACTGGGTGGGCACTCTTCTGGGTCAGGTGCCGCTGCCCATGCTGTACAGCATGGGCAGCGGCACCCTGCGGCACCGCTGCTGGCGGGCGGTCGGAGGACTACCTGGTGAGCCTGCTCCGCGACGCCAACCTGTGTGCCCTCCATGCCAAGCGCGTGACCATCCTGCCCAAGGACATGAAACTGGCACGCAAGCTGCGGCATGACCCCTGGGACAGCCTGCAGGCCAGCAGCCAGCTGGCGCACAAGATGCAGAAGGATGGGGGCGCAGGGCCGGCAATGTAGGAGGTGCTGTGGGGCGCAGCAGGGGGGCGGGGCGCGGACAGACAGCACCGTCCGCCGGAGCAGCGGCAGAACGTCAGCAATTTTCTGGGCGGCGGCGGCGGCCCCAGGGCGCTAGATTTTTGCAACGTTACGTCGCCCTAGTGCAAGCTGCCAGCAGCATGGGGTGGCCTGCTGCTGCGCCCGCGCACTGACGGCGCCAAGCAGCCCTGGATGTGCGGCACCCCCTCCCTCATGTGCGCGGAGTGGTGCCGCTTCGAGCACGCGGGTGTGCTGGTGGAGGTCGCGCCTGAGGGCGACAAACTGGGCTCCGTCACCATCATATGGGACATACGCTGCCGCCGAGCTTCGTGGGCTCCCTGGCGGGGACCCCGCCCGCAGCGGGCGCGGCTTCTCTACTGCTTTTGCCCCAGTCCCTATAGTTCTTTTGGCTGCTGCCGAAGTTCATCTCAATGCCGTTCATTGCTCTGCCGTCTTCTGCAGGCACCCTGGGGTCCAGGGCCTAGGCCCACGGCTAATACTGCTGTACTGGCCCGCTCGCAGAGTCACAGCATTTTGCACTCCACAGAAATGTGCATGACAAGGTAGGCTGTATTTTGGGGCACTGCCTCCCATTTCCCACATCGGAACCCCCCCTTCTCTGCTGAGCAATCTGATCGGATGGAGGGACAGTCGCAAGACTCCCAAATCCCGCCGATTGGCTGTTCAGAGTCGATGGGGACAAGCTTTTGAAGGTGCCGCGTCAGGGCGGCAAGGGAGCGACAGGGGAGCGGCTGTCGAGGCGTGCAATGGTCAGGAGAACCTGGTGCCATCGCCGCCACCGCACGCGGCCGGGCTGGCGGGAGCAGCTGCCGCACCCCGCGGCACGAGCGGGACTCCCCCTGTGCAGCCATCAGAGGCGCGCTCGGCAGGCGACGGGCCAGCAGAAGGAGACGAGCTCAGGCAATCCAGGTGCGGGAATGCTGCTGCCGCTCTGTGCTCGCTGGTGCACAGGAGCAAGGATGCAGGTGTCGGCCCTTCCCGGGGGTGTAGTGCCTAGTGCGGGCCTTGTGCTCAGGCCTCCACGAACGTGCCTGCGTGGCGCCGGCTGAGATGCGTTGCTGTGCTGTGATTCATTGCAGAAGCCCCTCCACGGAAGCAGCACCTCAGCTTCTGCCGTCGAACCATTGCCAGAGCCACAGCAGCACGCCCGGCAGCGCAGCCAGAGCCGCAGCGCCTCGCCCACGGGCAAGCGGCGTAGCAGCAGCAAGCAGCAGTGCCACCGCAGCAGGAGCCGCGCGGCTGGCGCAGGTGTCGCCGCAGCCCGACAGCCCTGCCGCGGCGGCGGCCCCCAGCCTGTCGTCTGCCGCGCTCTAGCGGCCTGCCCGGCCGCGCGGCTCGCGCCGCCAAAGGGCCGATGCCAAGGGCCGACGCCCACGCCCGCCGACGCCCCTGTCTTCCCCCCTGTCCCGCCCTCGCCCTCACCGTCTGTGACAATTCAGTGACTGACTATAAACAGACGTTGATGTAATCTATCTACTTCCTCGTCCTGCTCCCGTTGCACTCCGTCTGCTTTGATGCCATTGCCCCGGCGCCGTTTTGGCGCCCATTTTGGCTCGGGCCCAGGGGCCCGAGCCCCCCCAGGGGTCCATGCCGACCCACTCTCATTTCCGAACCTCCCCCGTATTGTTCGCCTCGTATTGCTTCACTACCAACCTGTCTCAGGGATGCCCTGCATTGCTCTGCACCATTGGCAACTCGCTCAGATGAGAACCGGCCAGCTGGTACCCCCACCCCCCCGCCCCCCGCCGCGGCGCTGCCTCCAGGCGGGCGGTGCGAGCTGCGATCTCTGCTTCCAGAGCAGCCCGCCGCTGACTCAGGGAGCGCAGCTCCGCTTTGAGCTCGTCCACAGTGGGCGCGGTCATTGCAGAGCTCGCAGGAATTGCGAGGCGCGGCGGGCAGGCCGGCGGCGGCGCGTTGGCTACACGGGCGGGCCAGGCGGCTTGCCGCCTGCAGACGGCGTGAATAGAGCATTTCGCGTGCTGGGTAGCCGCCTGGTGGCGTTTAGTTCGCGATCACAGTGTGCGAGACTTGTGTGCATCACAGTGTGAGAGAAGATCGAATAATGGGGCGCACGCTGCAGGCAGGCGATCGCCTGCAGGAGTCATCCCTACAGGCGCGGCCAAACTTTGAACACTACCTGTTGAACAGATTGCTGCATCAGGCGCAGATGGCCTCCTCTGCCGACCACCCCTCGTGGGAGGAGCCTGCCTGCCTCCCAAAACTGCTGAGCTGGTCTGGCCGCCCGCCCGCCCTGGGCCCCTGGGCCGCCCTCCCAGGCTCCGCCAACTCAGATCACGATGCACGCCCACGATCGTCATGCATGCGGATCGTTTTCGATCGAAAAATGAGCTGCGCAGGGGAGGGTTCAAAGTTTAATTCCTAAACCCGCAAGTGGCTCGACGGCCGGCGCTGCCAACACCACCACGGCACTCCTCTGCTGCCCTGAAAGACGCTCTCTGGCTCCAGCGAACTTCCCCGGTCGCTGCGACCGGATCACCCCTGGGGTGATGCCCCCTGCAAGTAGGGGGTTCTTGACCCAGACGTCAAAACCTCCACAGCCTCGCCTACGAATCAATTCATGCCACCCCCCCTCCTCTATCACATTCCTTGCACCTGAGAGACCGCAATCAAGGGCTCCTGGCTTGCATAGCGCCATGCGCGCCCTGATCAGTCAGCGCACTCTACGGCATCCGCTTGCAGCGGTTCGAAGCCCCGGCCTTTTGGCTCGGCATGAGTCAGGACCACGAATCGGGGAGCGGAGGCCCTGGGTGTGCGCTATGTGGGAAGCATGGCATGCGCGCTGTGGGCGTGACAGCACGAGGGCAGCACTGGAAGCACTCGAGCCACGCCTACTTCAAGAAGGTGATGGCCGAGCGGGCAGGACGGCCATGGGAGGAGCTGCCAGACCTGCAGCCAGGCGACCGTGTGTGTGACGGCTGCGCGGGCGGGCTGCTGTGTGTGTGTGTCCGCAAAGGCGCAACGTCGAAACATTGAACCGTATCACCGCGTGACCGCAGGCCCCCGGGGCGGCACACGCTGGGGAAAGGGGGGGAAAGCCGCCAAGACAAAGACTCAGAGGGAGAGATTGGAGGTGCTGGCGGTAGTGCGGCGAGCGGCAAAAGCAGCACAGCAGCAGCCAGACAGCTACCCAGCGTACTACCAAACAGATAAGGTGTATGTGCTAGAGGGCAGCTTCACGGTCGGCACGCTGCTAGCTGCTCGCTTTGGGCGGGAGGTGCTCGGCTTCACCCCCACCGTGCGGCGCAAACTGGGCGCCTGCATTGATGTGCGCCGCACAAGTAGCCTGCCTCTTGCGAGCGCCAGCAGCTGGACAGTGCAGCGCAGCGACCAGGAGGTAGCCAAGTCCAGCATTTACCTGCATGACGAGTTTGAGCGGAGGCGGGCAAGTCCATGGCCAGGAATTTCAGCCTGTCTCAGAAGAAGGCTGTCGCCAAGGGGCTGCTAATTACCAAGGATGGGCTGCTGTGGTTCCACAAGCAGGCAGCCGACCCCCGGGTGTTGGTGGGCCGCCCCGACAAAGCCCGCATCCGCCAGGTACACAATTGTTGGGGGCTGTTCTGTTATGCATTTCTGGAGAGCCAAATACCTCCTTGTCTGCTCGCAGGCGTACAACCAGGTTGCGACTGGGTGCCCCGACGTCTACTGCTTTGCATTCGGGGCTGCAGGCGAGGAGGGGGGGGCGTGGCTGGCGGCGAGCTCGGCACGGCGTTGGACGTGCTCGAGGCCTCTGCTGCGCTGGTGGGCGCAATTGAGCTGGCAGCGGCAGGGGAGGGCGAGGTGCTGGGACCGGCGCTGGACTTTGAAGCTGCCGACGGCGAGCCGGCCAGTGAGCTGCCACCAGAGGGGGAGTCGCCAGCGGCGTAGGCGCGCCACCTGCTGGCGTCCCTGGTCGGCAAGCTGGTGGCGGCAGCAGCCCCCGCAGTCGACATGAAGGAGTATGGCATGGTGAGCCAGGAAAACGCTACAGCCAATCGCAGCGCACAAGTCGCACACTCACGCCCCCCCCCCCCCTGCTGTGCAAGGTGCTGGCTTCGACAGTCTTCCCAAGGGCTGCTGGCGGAGCCGCTCACTCTGGAGGAGGCAAGGAGGCTGCCGCAGCCCGAGGCCTGTAGCACACGGTTGCTCAAGCGCCTGCACGACCCCGCGGCAGCGCCCGTGCTGGCACGCCCTGCTGGCGGGCCGGCAGCGCGCCGAGCGGCCCATGCCTTCCGGAGCCGCACGGGCGCAGGGCAAGTCGCAGCGCCAATCACGCTGCCCGCGCCTGCTGCAGCAGATCCGCACCTGCCCAAGGCTGTGCTGGAAAACCAAGCAGCAGCGGGGCGGTGAGCGGTCGTCATGCAGGCTGGGCTGTGCTGAGGCTCAGCGCTTGCGCATTGGTCACTGCCTTGACAATTGCTTGCAGCGCCGGCTTTGGTGGACGCACCGTGCGTGCGAAGCAGCACGGAGCTACCACAGTGGTTGCGCTCGAGCAGGACCTGGGGGCGCTGGCCAAGAAGCAGGCCAAGCATGCAGCAGCAGCAGCAGCAGCAGCAGCAGCAGCAGCAGCAGCAGCAGCCGGCGGCGGCGGTGAGGTGGCCAACAGCGCCGGGCCGGCCAACAGCACCGAGGCGGCTTATGCGACCCCGCAGCGGCGTTCAGGGGCAGCGGCAGGCAGCCCAGTGGCGCAGCCCACTCTGGCCTCTGCCTTCAGCTATGAGTCAGTGGAGGTGATGCCGCAGCACTAGAAGATGATTGTGTGCTCAGTATTTTTTGCAGACCCGGCCACCCAGGCACGGGCGGCCTTCAGCAGCGAGGCGGACCTGCGGGCGCACTTTGAGAGCGCCCACCCGAACCACATGGAGCGGCGCAGGGTGAAGAAGAAGAAGAAGAACAAGGTCAGCAAGTGATAGCAGCCAGCCAGCGCAGGCGGCAGGCGGGCAGCGGGCATGTGTTGCGCCCCCACTGGAGGGTGGGTATGCAGAAATGCACATGAAGCCCACCAACACAATTTGGGGCTTCTCTCACGATTCTTGGTCCCCAGAGACCTTATCCCAGCAGTTCCAGACTAGACCGGCCCTTCCACACTCCCACCAAATTTAAGTCCACGAAATTTGCTCGCAACACTCCCGCGTCTCTTGCAAGCAATCGCCGAACGATTGGGCTAAAAGGGAGGCCCTGAAACGCTCGTGTGCAGTTCTGCATACCATATCTCCCCTGGGTGATCACGGCACTGTCAGGCGCGCGCGCCGGTCATCCCCAGCCAGGATTGCGCCAGGCTGCCTCGCTGACCACTGCAGATGCCGAGGCCATCTCTGACTTGCCCGTCACGCACATTTGTACGGATACACGGCAGTGAGTCGGGGCGGGGCAATCGTTCGAGGTCTTGCAGGGGAGTCCGTGCGCCTTGAAGCGCCCGCCCGCGCCTGCTGCCGGCGCCAGGGCAGTAAGCGCAAGCAGCGCGAGGACGAGCGCGAAGCGTGGCTGCATCGGGCAAAAATGCGGCTACAAGATGTGTGGGTCGCGGTTCAAATAGTGGAGGCCCGTGCCAATCACGGGAGTGAAGCTGATGGAAGGCCACACGCACCCGTGGACTTCAAGTAAGTTACTGAGCGAAAACCCTATCCGGGTCATGTGTTGCGCCCCTAGAAGACACAGAACGCGAAAGAATGAGCAGGCACGCTCGGGGAGGGCGCTAGGAGAGGTGGGACCCGGTGGGGGCGGCGGCCAGTGGGGGCGCAACACATGTGGACAGCCATGTGGGAGGTTCAGCTGATCCACGCCCTGCTTGTTCATGCGTCCCCCACCTTGTGTTTTCATTCCCACCGTCTGTCACGGTTCAGTGATTGACCAATATACAGACGTTAATGTAACTATCTAACTATCTAGCTGCGGCAGCGCCCGGCGGCATGCGTGCCGGCGCTGGCTTTGGAGGCATGGGTGGCATGGGAGCCATGGGTGCCGGCGCTGGCGCGGGCTTCGGTGGCACGGGCGGCATGGGCGGCATGCCCGGCATGGGCGGCATGGGCGGCGTGGGTGGCATGGGTGGCATGGGGATGGGCGCTGCGGGCATGCCACCTGGCATGGAGGGCCTGGCAAGCATGGCTGCGGCCGCCGGCGGCGGCGGCGGCGGCGGCGCGAACTTTGCCGGACTGATGAGCCAGGCGCGTGCCACCGCGCCTGAACGTAGATTTTGGCTCCCCATCCCCTCTCCACCCCTGCCCCTTACTGCTGGCCCAGCCCTATCGCCCTGTGCAGATGGCTGGCATGGGCGTGGGAGGTGCCGGCACCAGCGGGCTGGGCGGCGTGGGTGCCGGCACCAGCACCGGCCCTATGGAGGGGGTGACGGCGTGGGAGGAGCAGGAAGAAGTGGAAGAAGTCCATGATGAGATACTAGAGCGAAGGGGATGCTGTGTGGGCGTACCCTGTCGGTTGCTGAGTATAGAACCTCCCTACAACCTCCATGCTTGCATCCCAACGAGCGGCATCTGCCACCATCCCGCTGCCCCTCCACAGGACCTGGAGCCGGCTGAGCCCGAGGCGGGAAGCTGAGCGCCAGCATCGACACAAGGCTCCTGCCAGCGACTCACGCCGCCGCCGCCTCCAAAGCGGTCGCTCCAGTGCAGGCACATCCTGCCATTCCGCAATATCGGCTGTCCATCCGAGGCCCTCATCGTGCTTCGCCTGCTGTCTTGTGTTTGGCCAAGAGCTGGTTGTGTGGGAGGCGCCCGTTGCGGTGTCCCCCTCGTGGCTGGGAGCCGCCGGCGGTTTACAGCAATAACAGAGTGCAGGAAGTCAAATGTGTGAAAGAGAGCAGATAAACCAGCGCTGGTCCAGGCGCCACTGGCGCGTCTTCATGGTAGGCAGGCGGGACATCTGGGCTTTCGTCCTGGGAAAATGTGCGCAAATCCGTCAGGGGCGCTGATTGGTGCAAGCGCGGGGGTTGCAATGGCACAGATCAGTGCCGGCTGTCCCACGAGACTCGGAGTCGGCTCCCCCACGGCGGGCGCCGGGGCGGCGGGCGGGCGGAGTCATCAGGCGGGCGCCTAACAGCTCATATTTGGGTCACATTTCAGCTGCCCCCAGCCAACTATTCTGCGCGCGGTGCCAGTGGAGAAGCCATCGCCATCGGCCCTTGCAAGCCAGGCATCCAGCGCCGCGCGAAAGTCTGTATAGTTCTCCGAGGAGGCTCTGGGCCGTAGCCAGAGAGTGGGATCGCGTTCGCGAGCGACCTGCATCAGAAGTGAGAGCCGCGCGCGCTCCGTACGCCGCACCATGACGCGAGGCACTTGAAACCAGCCTCTGCACGACGAGGCGAGCCGCCCCTTCAGCCCGCCTGCCTCACTGCCCCCCGCCCCCCGCCCGCCCACAGGTGCAGTCCGCCCAGCGCGCCTTGGCACCCCCAGCATCTGGTCGCCGCCATGGCGTCCGTGGCCACGCTGCTGGAGGAGACGCGGCAGCTGCATGAGGACCTGGAGCGGCTGGAACGGCTGATTGTGGGGCAGTACAAGGAGGAGGCAAGAAGAGCCAGCGGAGCGGCACGATGCACGCACATGGGGCAGGCCACGGTCAAGGCACTGACGCACTGGTGCTGCAGCCAAACACGCGAATGGGAACGTTGCAGAGGAAAGTAGTCGCCGTTCTGTGCAGGTCAAGGCGCACAAGGACAAGCTGGTGCAGAGCCACCGCGTGCGGCGCATGCTGGACCAGGCGCAGGAGCGCGCGGCGCGGCTGGTGAGGCGCAGCGGGAGGAGCGGCGGAGGAGGTGGAAACAGTGGGTCAGAGAGCATGTGGGAGGTGGCGCGTGCAGGCGAAAGCCGCGCGTGGCACGAGGCGCCTGGGGGCCGAGCAGGAGGTGAACACATTGCAAAGCACGAGCTTCTCCTTGCCCGCGCCTCCCTCCCAGGTTACGATCTATGCCGACGAGGACGGCGCTCGGCGCGAGGAGATCGCCGCACTGCGCGGCGACAACGTGTTTGGGTGAGCGTGTGGGAGGTGGGCTAGGGAGGCGTGAATGGGGGAGGTGGCTGGGGGGGGGAGGTGGCTGCAGTGTGGGGGGGGAGGGTGTTGATCCACTCTGCCTGCCATCACCCACGTGGCGCAGCAACTTTTACGACCGCCTGAAGGAGGTGCGCGACTTCCACCGCCGCTTCCCCGACGACGCCATCACCGAGGTGCGCGGGCAGGCGGGTGGGTGGGCGGGGCCGCTCGCGGTGGCCGCGCGGTGGCGGCAGCTGTTGCTCGTCACGCGGCCCCCTCCCACTCTTACGCGCGCGCGCGGGCGCCCCTTTCCCCCTCCTCTGTCCCGTCAGGGCGACGGCAACGAGGCGCTGCTCGGCCCAGAGCCAACGCTGGCCTTCTCTGGCGAGGAGGGGCTCGGGCGCTACCTCGACCTTCACGAGCTGCACCGTCAGTACGTCAACGCCAAGTTCGGCAAGGTGGGCATGCGTGCTTGGTGGGCGAGGCACCAGGCGGAGCAAGCAGGGCATCTGGGGGAAAGTGACGGGCACGGGGCGGGTGGGGTCGCCGCCGCCTGCTGCCGCTGCTGTGCATCCCTCTGCTGGCCCTGCCTCGATTCGCCCTCCCCCTCGCTCCGCTCTCTCTTCTTCCAGGAGGTCGACTACTACACATACGTTTCGAGCTTGGCCGATTTTTCGGGCGTCGCGCGCGCGCAGCGCCTCGGCCGCCCCTACGCCGCCTACCTCTCCGCGCTCCTCTCCTACCTCGAGTCCTTGTACCGCCGCACCCAGCCGCTGGCCCAGCTGGGCAGGCAGATGAAGAAGGTGGGGCGCGGGCTGCGGCTGCGCTGGGCAGGGTGTACAAGAGTCAGGGCGAAGGTGTACGGGAGTCCTGCCGCCCGCACAGGGGCCCCCCGCAGCCGGCACCCGACCTTGCTGAGCGGCTGCTCTGTCGCATGCGCCCGATCGCGGCCCCCCCCCTCGACTCTCCTCACGCTGCCTCGCCGCATCCAACCTGCAGGCGGAGGAGGAGTTTGAGGCGCGGTGGGCGGCGGGCGAGGTGCCGGGGTGGGAGGACCTCGGGGCGGGCGGCGCCGCCAGCGGCGAGGCCGGCGGCGAGGCGCTCGACCTGGATGCCTTTGAGAGCGCCCAGGAGCTCGAGGAGCTGGGGCCCGAGCGGCTCAAAGCAGCGCTGCAGGTGGGCTGGACTGACGCCGGGCCGAGCGCGCGGCTGTTTTTCATTGCAGTGCCGGGCCAAAAGCGCGGCGGCCGTCGCGGCGGCGGGCGGCGGCGGCGGTGGTGCAGGCAGAGTGGCAGGCCTCACCACGCCCCGCCGCCCGTCGCAGGCGATGGGCCTCAAGTGCGGCGGCACGCTCGCGCAGCGCGCGCAGCGCCTGTGGGCCACCAAGGGCAAGTCGCTCGCCGAGCTCGACAAGTCGCTCTTTGCCAAGGGCGCGGGGGTGAGGCCACATTGGTTTTTTGTGTGCATGTGTGTGTGTGTGGTGGTGGTGGGGAGGGGGGGAGGGAGGTGTGTGTGCGTGTGGTGTGTGTGTAAGTGGAGGGGGGGGAGGGGGGGGGAGGACAGGAACTGAGAGAAAGTGCGATGACGTGGATGCGAAAGAAGGATGAGGGAGCTTGCGCATGTATGCAAATCTCCGCCGCGATCTTGCCCGCTCCTCCTGCCCACGCCGCGTGCCATCTCAGCGCCGCGCGCCCCGTCCCGCAGCCCGCGCACAACGGGTCCGCCGACGCCGCGGGCGGCTGCACGACCGCCGCCCCCAATGCCGCGCTGCTGGAGGCCAAGGTGGGGTGTAGGGCCTGGCAGGCTGCCATCGTCGTTGGCCTTGCTTCCGCGTGTGGCCACGCACCCCCCGTCTTCCTCGGCGTGTCGACGCACGTCGCGCACGGTTCTGCGCGCTTTCCGCGCCGCCCCCGGCAGGTGGCCAAACTGGTGGAGATGCTGGGCTCCGTCGTCGAGGACACCAAGGGCCGCATCGAGAAGCGGCAGGCGCAGACGTACGAGGAGATGCTGGCGGAGCAGCAGGAGGCGGAGGAGGTGCGCGCGGCATGCGAGTGGGAGGCGGGCCTCCCCGGACGTTGCGCCGGGGCTGGCGGAGCAGCCGGCGCCAGAGGGGGCGCACGTCGTGGATCCCGGGGCCAAGGGGCTTGGTGCCTTGTGCTCTGCGTTGCTCTCTGCTCGCCCGTGCTGGACAGGCAGCGGCTGGCGGCGAGGAGCGACGTGACCGCGCCGCCTCGTCTGCCTCTGCCGGTAACGTGTGCGCAGGAGGTGGCGGTGGAGGAGAGCGACGAGGAGGAGTACATCTACAACCCGCTGAAGCTGCCGCTGGGCTGGGACGGCAAGCCCATCCCCTACTGGCTGTACAAGCTGCACGGTGCGGCCCTCGGGGGTTTGGCGCGAGCAGTGCTCTCCTCCTGATTCCTGCGCCCCTACACCGCCTGCTCCTCCCAACGCGCGCGTGCCCTGCTAGGCGTCCCCCAGTCCCCACCTCACACGTCCTTCTCCCGCGTGCTGCCGCTACTGCGCAGGCCTCAACATAGAGTTCAAGTGCGAGATCTGCGGCAACGCCACCTACTGGGGGCGCCGCGCTTTCGAGCGCCACTTCAAGGTGGGGCGCGGGAGAGGCGCCCGCGCCCTGGCTGGGCGCTCGGGCGCCATTGCAGTCAGCGCGCCCCGCCGTGCGCGGGAGGAAAGGGAGGAGGCGGGATGGGTGGCGGGCTCTGCTTCTCCGCCGATCATTCGCCCTGCTGCTCCTGCCCGCCGCCCGCAGGAGTGGCGGCACCAGAACGGCATGAAGGCCCTGGGCATCCCCAACTCCAAGCAGTTCTTCGAGGCAAGGCGTCTTGCCTCGGCCGTGGTCTCGGCCGTCTGCAGCGCCCGTCTCCACGGCCCTTGGCAGGCCGCGCCGCCGTCGAACCGCAGTCCCGCACGCGCTGGCCACGCGCGCTCCCTTCCTTCCTTCACCCCCCTTCTGGAATTCCCTGCCTTCTGGGATTCCCCCGCAGGTGACCACCATCGCCGACGCGCTGTCCCTGTGGAAGAACCTGCAGGAGCGGGAGAAGGGTGAGCCTGCCGTGCGCTCGGGCACCGCGCCCGTCGCGCGCGCCGCTCTGGACCGCCACCCGCCGCACAAGCTCACGCGTTTGGAATGTCCTGATTGTTTCCTGATGCGCGGCGACCGTTTGCAGGCGGCTTCAAGGCGGAGCAGGACGAGGAGTTTGAGGACGATCAGGTGAGAGGGCGGCCGCGTGGCATGGGCCTCGAGGTTGGGCTTTGGTGCGGAGCGCCGTCGCGTCGCGACGCACGTGCTGCTGCGACGCCGTCCCTCCCCCATCCGTTTGTCACCACCATAGGGCCGCGTCTACTCGAAGAAGACCTACGAAGACCTGCGGCGACAGGGCCTGGTCTGATGGCAGGACGCGCAGGGGCAAGGCGGCAGGGCCGCGCGGGCACCCCACCGATGCAGCAGCACCATCACCACCCCTACAAGCAGGTCCATTGCCTCGGTTGGGATTGTTACAGAACGCAGGCATCGCATGGGTCTGAGCAGCACTGATAGGTGAAGAAAATGCATGCCTCGTCAGGTTTTGGTGGAAAAAAAACAAGCCCTGCGCCGGCAGATATCAGTACTGAAGCCAAGCGGGAGGAGGGAGGCGAGCGCACGGGGCGGAGCTGCAAGGCTCAATCAGCAGCCGCCCCCGCTCGGTCGTTGTCGGAGCCGCCGCTGTCTTCAGAGTCGCCGCTACCCTCGCTGCTGCTGCCGCCGATCTCTGCCAGGAGCTCCTCCCGGAACGACAGATACTCAGCCAGACTGCTGCCCGCCACCTCCACGGCAAACTGCTTGTCCGTGCACTTGAGGTGGCCCAGGGGGAAGGGCGGCAGCGGCGGCGGCGGCTCGCCCGCAGCGGCGGCGGCGGCCGCACGCGCGTGCAGCAAGAATCGGTGGCGTGCGATGATCCTGCGGCGGGTGGTGTCGAGCGAGCGGCATTGGCGCTGGAGCGAGCGCGCGGCAAGGGCGGCTGCCCAGCACTCGGGGCGCCGCGAACAGCGCCCCCATCGGCACCTGTTGTGCAGGGAGAGGGAGAAGTAACCGGGGTAGGTGGCCAAGGAGGTGACGTCGCCACCCAGGCTCTCCACCAAATACGCCCACTTGGGCTCCATGTTGGCGGCGACGTTGAGGGAGAAGAGCTGGGGGAAGCGTGCCAGCGCGGCGGCCACCTGCGGCGTGGGGTGTGGGGGGGCCAGCGGTGCGCGTGTTGACGTGGCGCAGCGCCGCTGCCACGGCTGGCGATGCCAGTGCGGCAGCCGCTCTGCAGCATGTGGCGCGGTTGGCACCCCCGGGCGCAAAGGCCCTGCTGTCCCTATCCCACCTGCTCCGCGCTCATGCCAATGGAGCGCAGGAAGTTGACCCGCTCCTGCATGCTTTCTATCTTGTAGTGCAGCACCTGCGCAGGGCACGGGCACCGAAAGGGGCAGAGGCACGCGCAGGTGTGGATGCGGCTGATGGAAGGAGAGGTCTGTGAGCCAGGGCGGACAGTCAACGAGCGCGCACACGTGCCAGCAGTGCCGGGCATGTGCGGTCCACCCGCCGCCGCGCCTGTGGGTGCGCCACCACCGCGCGCGCCACCTCTGTGCTGCTCAGGCCACATTCCCCAAGGAAGGCCACTCGCTGCCGCATCATCGGCTCTGTGCAGGTGAGCACCTGCGGCGGGCATCCGAACAGCCAGTAGCCGAACATTAGTTGCCAGGCGCGCAGTAGCATCGGTGAAGTGCGAGCTCTTGGCCAACGCACGCCCCGCCACCCCGCTGCTGCCCCACCGCCAATCGCGGCGCCCGCCCCCACGTTCGCCGCCACCGACGTAGCCGCAACCGTCGCCCGAGCTCGCCTGGGGGTGCCGCAGGACCAGCTTGCCCAGCGAGGCCGGCGGCAGCTGCACCTCCTCCCTGAGGAACGCCGCACGCGGCGCCAGCGTGTCTGCCACGCTAAGCTCCAGCAGCATGGGGGCGCGCACCACCACCTGCGGGGAGGCGTGGGAGGAGGGCAGGCCGGATGAGGCCCGCGCAAGGCCCGCGCGACACACTCCCCTCACAGCTCCGGCGCCAGGGGCACAGAGACACGCCGGCGTTGCACGGCGCGGCGCGTCGGGGCAGGGCAGGCGGCCTGGTGCACCCGGCACAGAGGGCAGGCGCGCCCGCCGCGCCGCGCGCGCGCACCCGGGGCAGGTCGGGCGCCGCGACGCCGCACTCGCGCGTCAGGAAGTTGAGGCGCGGGCGCAGCGTGCGCTCGCTCTGGTACTCGAGCACGCGGGGAAAGCGGGCGAGCACCTTGACCATGTCAGCCTCCCTGCTCGCGGGGCAAGGGACACGGACATGGGCTCGTGGAGCGCGTGGGGCGCGTGGGGCAGGCGAGAGCGGCGGCGCCGCCCTCCGCATCCTCGCCCCCGCACGCGCATCATCAGTGCAGCGCGCGACGGCGGGGCGGCGGCGGGGCGCGGTGCACCCTGGCTGGGTGGGAGCAGGCCGGCGGCGCACTTGAGGCCCACGACGTCGCGGAGGAAGCGGAGCTTGCGCTTCATGTTGGACAGCCCCATTTGGAAGACCTCGGGGCGCGAGGCCGCCAGTCGCCGGAAGTGCTCCGCCCGCAGGCCCAGCCGGTAGAGCAGGGAGACCTTGAAGGAGAGGGGCAGAGGGAGGAGGTGGGCAGCGCAGGTCAGGGAGAGGGCGTGGCCTTGCCTGCAACCGGCGGCGACCAGCGCCGGGAAGGCCGCGCGGGCGCGGCAAGCTCTCGGCGGCTCGCGTCGGTGGCGCTGCATCACATCCCGCACACCTGTGGCCGCCAGCTGTCCTCCAAGCCGCAGCTCAGCGCCAATCCCTCGAAGATGTCATCTGCCAAGCCCCCGTGCCGCACGGGCTGCTGTTGCTGCTGCCGTCGCCGCTGCTGCTGCTGCTGCCGCTGGAGCTGCTGCTGCTGGGGCTGCTGCTGCTGCTGCTGGGAGCCAGCCTTTTCGGGTTGCTGCCGCTGCTCTTGCCGCTGCTGCTGCCGCCGGTGCTGCTGCTGCTGCTGCCCCGTTGCGGCCTGTTGGTGCTGGCCACGCCGCTGCTCCTGCGCCGCCGGCTGGCCTGGTTCCTGTTCCGGCGGTGCAACTTGTTGCTGGTGCTGGAGCTGCTGCTGGCGAAGGAGCTGCTGGTGTCGCTGCCTCAGCTCCAGCTCGTGCGGTGTAGGTGCGAGCCGCTGCAGGGACAGGCCGCCGCCGCGCTGTCCGCCCTGGTGCACGGGCGGGCGGCGCACCACTCCCGACAGGACCGGCCGCCCTGGCCCGGTGTATGCGGGCGCTCGGGCGGCATGCTGGGGCCGGGACGGGGCCCCTGCCGGTGTCTGTGGCAGCGCGAGCGGCTCTAAGAGCGTCATCGCAAGGGTCGGCCCCCGCAAGGGTGCGTGCGGGGAGGGTGGCAGACCGGCTCCCTAGCTCGACGACATGCTGCAAGAAACAAGATCGGGCTCTGGCATAGGTTGGGTGGCTGGGGGCTGGAGACTCCGTATGAGAGTCGCTGGAAACCGCTTGTTTTTTCCATTCAGACGCTCAGAACTTCTCTGCAGCATCGATATCACTCATCGCTGACAGAGGAGCGCTCAAAGAACAGCTGCGCAATGGCGGCGCCGAGACCCTCGGGACTTTCGGTTGCTCCTGCCTCGATCAGTCAACAGTCACGCAACTGGGGAGGTCGGGGAGGTGGGGGGTGAAACAGATGGATGTTTCGGTTGGGGGGGTGCGGCGGCGGCAGGTTTACACGGGCGCAGCAGCTTCAGCGCTCATGACGTTTGCTTCAGCTGGTGATGTCAACACGCCCAACACGAGAACCAGAGGGAGTGTGCAGCTAGACCCACACATCACACCGCAGCACGTCCCCACGCCTGCTCCTCACAGCCACGACATGCACTCCACGTGGCTGGCCGGTCCCTTGATCGCGCACTGCGCGCAGTGCAAGACCGCCACCGCCAGCCAGGTCTCCTCACCGCCATGGTCACCGCCCAGTCACCCCCTCGCTGGCTTGTCCACCCCCCCCCCCCGTGACTCCCTAGTCAGAGCATTTACAGCGGCCTATCCTAGTCATTCTTCTCAGACGGAGCAGGGGCGACCAATTCACTTGGCCTCCTCAACCTGCAGCCGGGGCAATCCAGAGGGGCGCTGTGCTCAGCCCAACAGGTCGCAGCGCTGACTACAGCGCTGCCCACACTGGTGCCTCGTCCCTCCTGCCCTGCTTTTTCTTTGCAAGCTCTCCCGCCCAGCAACACGGAGACCCCAGCACGTGCCACAATCTGCAGCAGCAGCAGCCAGCCAGACACAGCGCAGCAGCAGCAACGCTGTGCCCACCTCGTCAAGCGCGTAGTTGTTGGTCGACACGCCGGCGTAGTTGACCTTCTCAAAGCGCACGACGACGGGGTAGCGGATGCCGCTCTGGTCCACGCTCACCACCTTGCCCACCTCCCGGTACCAGTAGGACTCGGGCCGCGTAACGCGCACCTGCACGTGCGCGGGGGCGGGCGGGGGGCGCGCAGCACGAGGCGGATCGGGCGGCGGCGCGAGTGACGGGCAGCATAGCAAATGCTGACAGCAGTCGGGCAGCAGCGCGCACTGCGCCGCCGCGCCACATGATCAGCACCAGCTTGCGACGGCGAATCACAGGGCCCCCGGTGCTGCGCCGCCCGTCGTGGGCTGCTGTGGCGGGCCACGGCCGCTCCCATCGCCGATCCCTGGGCGCCCTGCCCCCTAGCGCTCACGAACGAGCCGCGCTTGGGGCCGATCTCCTTCTTGGGAGGAGCAGGGGCCGCCTCGCTCTCCGCCCGCACGACGAGGCTGCGGCGCACCACCACGGCTGCAGGGGCAGGCATGGAGTTGTCAGCGGGAGGCCCTGGCAGCAGGGGAGGTGGCGCCCCAGCACTCACGCTTGCAGGACAGGGCGAGCGGGGCCATGGCTTCTGCGAGCTTAGATGGTCACTCTACGGACAAGGGAGGACAGCCGGGCCTGAACAACGCGCGGTTATTTGGGTTATCACCCTGATTGCGATCCGGGGTTGAGGTGGGCAGGGGGCCTGAAAGAATTCTGCAAGCAGATTGCTTGCTTGGATTGTCGTATGCACACGGGACCGAGGAGCGCAGCTCTCGAAGCCCTGCCCGCCGCCCAACCCGCCCGCCCGGCTGTGCCCGCCGCCCGGCGCTGGTCTCCCCAACAGTGCAACAACAAATGCTCAGCAATCTCCGCTGCACCTAATTTTTCCAGGCATGTCCAGCATCCATTTCTTGCACTCCGTCTTCCAGCCTTTACATTTGGAGATGAAACTAGCGGCCCCCATGCTCCACTCTGCTGCTACATGGCTCCTCCCCCGCTCAGTCTTCTGGCAGGGGCTCGTCTCGGAAGTTGGGTCCCTCCCTGTTGGCATTGCCAGCCGCGCCCGACCCAGCGCACTTGCCCCTTTCCCCCCGCAGCTCAGGAGCCAGCCCAGAATGTAGAGGCACACGAGGGGAAAAAGGACGATGACCAGCAACACCCAGCACCAACTGGTGGTCTCGAGACTTGGGCGCCTCGTCACCGCTGCCTGGCTCCCCGGCTGCCATGGCCTTGTCTGCCCGCCGCTCCGCCCGCCGCTCCAGCCGTTTCTGCCGCTTTTCAGCTGCGGCGTCAGCGGTGGCATGGTCTGGAGCAACGGGAGCCTCGGCGGCAGTGTCCGGGGAGACATGAATGACTACATGCTCGTCCTGGCTGGTTGCTGCCGCCTGCGGGCAGGAAGGCTGAGCTCTGTCAGCCTGATTGCGAGCACTGGCAGGCGTAGTGGTGAAGGTGGTCCTGCTGCCCGCCTGCTGCCGTCCACCTCTGTCGCCAGCTGGGAACGGCGGCTGCGCCAGCTTGCTCCCCTCATGCCAGCCCCTCATACTGCCCAACATTGACGCCAGACATCGCCTGCAGCGAGTAGGGCACGCGGGGGAAGGGGGGGGGGGGGCACACGGTGCGCGTCACACAGAGAGCCGCGGGCGCGCCCGGTGCCGGCTGCTGGCAGCGCATGCGGGGGGGGGGGCAGCAGATCCTGCGCACACCATGCGCTCGTTGACCGAGGTGAGAATGAGACCCGACAGCACGACGCGGCAGCCGTCGCCTCGCATGCTGTTTGCGACCGACAGCCGCAGCCTGCACCGCTCGTGCTGCGTCACCTGGCGGGAGCGCACCCAGAGGGCGGGCGTGAGCTGCTGCGCGGCAGCGGCGGTCGGGCCCGGAGGAGCACGGTCCCGCCAAAGCTCGCCCCCTCACCGTCACGCCGACCACGTCGCTCTGGGTGGACTGGCGCTCCCAGCGCCCCGGCAGCGTGGTGTTGCGGCAGCGGCAGCCGGCGAGGCACGTGACGCCGACGTCGCCCGTGCGCTGCCAGCTGCGCGTGTAGAGGAATCGAAGCGTGGCCAGGGGCTCAAACCCCAGCTTGCCTCTGCCCGGCGGTCCCGCCTGCTGCTGCTGCTGCTGATCCGCAGGCAGCCTGGTGTCGACTTGGAGGTCGATCGAGTCGCCAGGCTGATCTGCGATAACCCCCCACTTCTGTGCAGGAATGGTCGCACGGTCAGGCGCCTGGGCTGCCCACGCAAAACCTGAGGCATTGAGCATCGCAGCCTGGAGCGTGGCCTGCACGGGGTGGGCGGAGGGGGGAGGGACGCAGGGGTAACCGCGCCTGGTGGGGGCCGCGCAGGCGAGGGAGGTGGGCGACGCGCGCCCAGCCGACGCCGGCGCCCGGCCGCGGCCAGGCGCCGCGCCTGCAGGAGGCAGGTCGGGTGCTTGGGCACATGGTTGCCCGGGAACATCGGCGGCGGCAGCGCCTCGGGCGGCGCGGTGGCCGGCGCCAGCGCTCCCGCGCCACCTGGCGCAACCGCAACCTCCAGCGCCGCCTGCCGCACAACTGCAACCAGCAGGTCGGCCATCGCCCTGCGGGTGCAGCGCGGCGCGGGTTCGGGGCCCCGCGGACACGGCGCAGGCCGCCCCCAGTCAAGCACAGCTCCCCAGCCTGGCGGGCGCGCGCAAGCGCCTGCATCGCGCCAGCGCCAAGGCCGGCCCCCCGCCGGCGCGAGCGCACCTGCAGCCCGTGTCGCCGGCGGGGTGGTGGTCATCGTAGAGGAAGAACTGCGCGCGCTGCTCGTCCGTCAGGTTGGCGGTCGAGGGGTCGCGGACGTCCACGCGGAAGCCGGGGGTGCCGGCGCGCATGGGGTGGTAGGCGGCGTTGCGCACCGACAGCAGCGGGACGTCGTAGTACTGGCAGGGCGGGGCGGGGCGGGGCATGGGGCGGCACGCGGTCGAGGAACAAGGCGCTGGAAAGGGCTGGGCGGGAGGGCAGGGCGGGAGGGGGGGCTCAAGGGGGGGCTCCCACCTGCGCGACCACGCCCTGCTGCGGCTCGGCCGACCTGTGGAACAGTGCGGGGTCGGTGCCCGTACTTTGCAGGGTCAGGGGTCAGGGGTGGCGCGGCGAGCTCGCGCGCCGCGTGCCGCCGCGCCGCACGGCCCTCGCCCCCGGGAATTGCTCCTGCGCCCTTCCCCGCCCGTCGCCTCGCCAGCCCACCGAGGCCCTGGAGTACTGCCAGGCGTAATATTCGAGCACGGCGACCGCGGGCGCGCCGCTGGCGACGGAGGCCCGCCCCAGCAGCGTGCGGTGAATCAGAGTCTCAAACGCGCGGCGCTGCGGGTTGTCGAGGGCTGCCTCAGAGGGGGCCCCTGAAAAGTCGTTGACGGCAAACTCGAGGACCACCAAGTCGGCGGGCTGGGGGCCAGGCGCCGGGATGCATGGGGTGTCATTTGGGTTGGGTTGGGGGGGGGGGCGGGCGTGCGCGCGGATGCGAGTCGGAGAGGCAGGAGGGCGCCGCGGGTGCCCCGAGGAGCAGGGGAGCGCGCGCTGGCGCGGCTGGCCAGCGCTTGCCTGCGGCACGAGCGCTTCAAAGCAGAGGGCAAAGAGCGAGGAGGTGCTGGCGTGACGGCCAGCGATGCTCAGGCGGTGGGGTGGGCCGCCCGGCCGAGTTGGGAATGTGTCGTTCAGCCAGCTGAAGAACTGCGAGGAGTAGTCCATGCCTGGCCTGCGGCGGGCGGGGGGGAGGGGGAGGATGCCGAAGAGGGCGGGCGGAGCGCGGATCGATGGACGCCTCGCGCGCGCCGGCACGCGCGCGGGCATCCACGTCGCCGCGCGCGCGCCGCGCCGCACCGTGTGCCCTGCCCCGCGGTGATAAAGCCGCCGACGGTGACCACGGAGATTCCCTCGCCTGCAAGGGAGACGCGCGCGTTTCGACGGCGGGCGCAGCCGCAGCCGCGCAGATGCAGAGCGCGGGGGCGCGCGCGCCAGCGCTGCGCCGGCCCTGCGCGCCGCGCCCGCCCGCCGCGCCCAGCGCCGTGCACCGCGGAGGAGGCGCGCGGCGAGCGCGCGCATGCGGCGGCCGCTGACCACGTAGGCCAGCCCCCTGCGCAGGGCATCGTCGTCCAGGAACGATTGCTGCCGCAACAAGCGGTCCTGCAGGCAGTTGGGAGGCGGATGGGAGGCCAGCGTGCCGTGGGCAGCACGGCTCACCGCCGGCAGGCAAGTACAGCAGTTGAGTGAGCGGCGGCCGGCGGCGGCACGGCCCACTCCGCACCAGGGCGAGCGAGGTGCTGCTAGAGGCGAGCTGCTGCAGCAGCACGGTCGGCAGCGGGCCAGAGGCTGCTGCGCCTGTTCAAGGCGTGCCCTGCTGGCCGGCCGGCTGCCCGGCCGGGCTCGAACCCCCCTCTCTGGGGAGCTCCACAGGGGGGGAGGGGCAGCCGCCCACTGGGCTCGCGACCGGGCTCCCAGGCGGGCTCCCGACGGGCCTGTCGTGCTGTGCCAGGTGCATAGGCCGTAACGTGCAGAAGACAGCTGCGGAGGGCAGAGAGCGAGTGGGAATGTGGGCACAGAATGTTTCGGATCCCCCCCATGCTCGGCTGGGTGGAGGGCAGGTGGGGGTGGCACTAGGGCTGGGTCCTACGGCTGGGATACGTTGACGGCGGGCCGTATGATACGCCGGAAGACGGCGGAAAGCAAAACAATTGCCGGATCAGTCCGTTTTAGGGTCGTTCCGGTGCTACGGCGGAAAATACGCTTGTCGCACGAGTCAGCCACCTTTATCCTCCATTCCGTTGGCCTCCGTGCAATCAGCGGTGGCAATTGAAGCTATGGCAAACCCCTAGACTGCGGCGCAGCTGGAGCTGCATGGCCAACTAGAGGCCAAGCGGCAGCAATTCCTGAGATCTCAGGCCGCGGCGAAGGAGGATAGCTATATCAAGAGCCTGGAGGTGGTGCAGACGGTCCACTCCAGCCTCACCGTCGGCGGCAGCCGCTGGTGCTGGTCCAGCCTGGCGGTGCCGCGCATCAAGAAGATGATTGCCATCTCCCCGCACCACCGCCTCAAGCGCAACCAGATGCACGAGGCGGACGACGACTCTGAGCTGCTGCTGACCACGCTGTGAGCGTGGCGGTGCGGCAGCGGCAGCGGCGGGGTGGCGGCGGCGGGCGGCGGGCGGCGAGCGGCGGGTGGCGGGGCGGCGGCGGCGGCAGCAGCGGCAGCGGCAGTGGCAGCAGCGGCCGGCTGCGCGGCGTGCGCGCGCTGGCGGCTCAATACGGCAGTCCGGCAGAATCCGGCAGATTCCGCCTGCCGTGGCCTGGAAATACGGTGTGCTGCCATATAGGCTAAGAATCCGTTTTCCACAGTATTCAATCCGGCAGATTACGGCAATCCGGCAGAATCCATCTGCTTCCGCCCGTCAATCCGCCATAAGACCCAGCCCTAGGTGGCACGGTGCGCGCGCGCCTGGCGTCCTGAGCAGCACCACGAGCGTCGCCGTGAGCACGCCGAACAGAGCGAGTAGCCACCGCAGGTGGCTGGATTTGGAGGGCAGCCAGCCCTCCATCGACGCAAGGTCCGCCCCCAGTTCAGATCAGTCCAAGTTCAAGACTTAGACGGCGCGCGATCTTTGAATCTTTGAATCGACGTAAAATGCCTTTGCAACCTACATGCCGATCAAGCCCCACAGTCGCCGTCCACCGCCAACCGCCGTCCTCCCCACACCCGCTCGCTGGTTGCAGCGGCCTTTGCAGCAGAGCCGTGCGTCGCTCCATTGCACTGTTTAGCGGGACGTGGTAACGATGGCGCGCAGAATCGCGATTGAAAAGGGTGCATCAGCAACATCGGCTGGGCGTTCGGTGTACACAGGGCCGCTTCACATTCCAGTCATTCCCCAGCTCCACAGCGCACCCTCCTCTCAATGTATCGCGTATGTTGAACATGGCTTTCTTCTCTCTGCACGGCTGTGGCGGGAGTGTGTGCCCACAGGGGTCGTGTGGGCACACCCCCCCGACGGGCGGACGGCAGAAGGTGGCTGCGCCAGCCGCCCTCCTGCTCGTTGCTTTCACGCACTGCATTTCATTTGCTCAGCTCGTCCGCCGAGAACGCCGCGCTTGAAACGATTGATGAAGCGCATGATGGCTTGAGGTCGGCCCTGCGTCATTGGACATCCAGCGCGGTTTAGAGAGCTCATCGGCGGCTCGGAGAGTGCAGGTGGGCCCTACTCTAGCTCCAACAACCTGCAGTTGCTTGCGGGAATGCTTCGCGAGCGCCTCTCTCCTTTCGGTTGTGCCGCGCAGGTCGGGATGGGGGCCGCGCGCCCCGTGCTGCCGGCGGGCGGCAGGAAACGGCGGCGCCCCACGCTGGCTGTGATCGCCACGGCTGCGCTCGTCGCCCTCTCCTGCACGCTGCCCTTTCGCTTCAACTATAGCACGGCCACAAACGGCGACGGCGGCGGCAGCGGGGGCGACGGTGGCGGCGACGCGCTTGGGCTGCAGGGCCTGACGGCAGCGCTGCAGCCTTGGCTGGACGAGGGGGAGGAGATGATGCACCGCTTTGCGGGGGGCGATGCCAATGTGGTGGTGCATCGCTCCAGCTTCGCGGCCAGCATGGAGCACGCGCTGGACGCCAACGCGACAGTGGGACTGTGCGAGGATGGGCGGCCGCTGCTGGCGGGAATGCCAGAGCACATCTGCCGCCCCATGGTGTGCCTTTGGTCGGCGCGCCTGCAGCGCAACGTGGACCTCAGCTTCCACGGCCTGGCCGACCTGCCATGGGAGGCGCACCCCAAGCGCTGCCCCGAGCCGGCGGGCGGGCAGGCGCCGCTGTCAGCGGGCCAGGCACCGCACGTGTCGCTCGTGCTGCTCAGCGGGCCCAGCGGCCAGCTGGCGGCGCAGTCGCTGCTGGAGCTCTTCCGCACCGCGCGCGAGGCGGAGACAGCCGAGCTGCTGGTTGTGGACAGCACCGCCGGCGACGGCAACCGGCTGCTGGAGCGCGCAGCCTCGCGGCTCGCCCACCGCTTTGGTGTGGCTCTCCGCCTGCTGCCCGCAGCGCCGGGCACGCCGACCTGGGCCGCCGCGGCGCAGGCCCTGGCCGCAGCGGCCGCACCGTACGCGGCAGTGGTGGAGGCAGGCACGTTTGTGGCGCGGGGCTGGCTGTACGGCCTGCTGCACACGATGGAGGCGCAGCCAAAGGCTGGCGTGGTGGGCCCGCTGGTGCTGCAGCAGGAGCATGTGGTGCTAGAGGCCGGCGGCCTGGTCCGCGCCAATGGCAGCCTCACCCTGGTGGGCCAGGGCGAGGTCCTGCCCCCTGAATACAGCGCGCTGCGGGAAGGTGAGCAGTGGGCTGGGAAGGGGATAAGGGTTTAGGTGCAGGCGGCGACACTGTGAGGCAATGGCTCCGTGCTGGGGTGGCCGCACGCATGCCCCTGACGTCTGGCGCACTGCATCCAACAGACGCACGCTTTCTTGCTTGCAGTGGATTTTGTGAGCCACAGCTGCTTCCTGTTGCGCATGGCAGCATGGAAGGCGGGGCGGGCGGGGCGCGAGGCCGACGGGCTGTCGGGCCTGTATGCAGATGCGGCGGTAATGCTGTCGGTCGCGCACCAGGGCTACACCACGCTGGTCCAGCCCATGTCGGTCGTTTTCCGGCAGGCGGGCGCGCAGCAGACAGCGGCGGCGGATGAGGAGGCAGCGCGCGTGTTCCAGCGCCGCTGGCAGCACCTGCTCAGGCCTGCGCCCTGCGACGCGCGCCCGCCGCTGCGCGGCATGTGGGGCCGCGGCGCCACCACCTCGGTCATGTGGGTGGACGATGTGGTGCCCATGCCCGACAACGACTCTGGGTCGGTGCGCACGATGTCGCTGCTCAAGATCCTGGTGCAGGTGGGTTACGGGTTTCGGATTTCGGGTGTCTAGGGGAAACCCAGGTGGGCGGAGCAGCAGCCAGGGGCGGCCACAGCAGCAGAGGCGGCCACAGCAGCAGAGGCTCCACTGGCTGCTGGCGCGGCGACTGCGAAGGCGCAACGCGCTGCCCTCCGCCGGCCGACTGCCCCCAGCCCCCCCCTCCTGGACGCAGGCCGGCTACGTGGTCACCTTCCAGCCGCTGCTTGTCTGGCGGCGCAACTACGCACTGCCGCTGCAGATGCTGGGCATCCGCGTGTTACCGGTGGCCACGCCCCACGAGTGGCGCCTGACCAACGCGACTGGCGGCTGCCTGTACGACGGGTTCGTCGTCGCGCGCCGGACCAACTACGCCATCGCCAAGCAGGCCATCAAGGAGATGGGGGTGTGCGTCGACGCGCCGCAGGTTGGATCGCGGCGCGGGGGCGGGTGGGTGGGGGGAATGCGGGGCGGGCGAGGCTGGTGCGCTCCTGCTGCCGCTCGGGCTGGTATCCACTGGCTGGCGCCATCGTCCCTGTGCTTCCTGCCCGCCCCAGATCTTCGACACGGTCGACCTCCACTTCATGCGTGAGGCGCGGGAGCTGGTGGGCGCCTTCAACATCACCGGCATCAACACCGGGCCTGACCTGGTGGAGTGGATGGACCTCAAGGCGCCCGGCCTGGCCAACGACGTGAGGCGGCGGCGAATGCCTGCCTTGCTGGTTGCCGTGGCGCTGGTGGGCCCGAAGGGCTGTTGCCGCCCCGAAGCACTGCAGGCCTGCCGCTGTGCAGACCGAGAGCGTGCCGCCTGTGCCCCCTGTTGCCCGCTCCGTCGTGCCGTCACGTCGCAGGGCAACCAGAACATCAGCGACCTGCTGGGCCGGCGCAGCCAGGAGTGCGAGCTCATCCGCACCAGCGACGCCTCCTTCCTGGTCAGCAGCGACGAGATCAAGGCGAGCGAGGCAGCGGGATGCAGAACGCGCGTCGGGGGCCCGCTGCCTGGCTGCCGACTCGTTGGGAGCGAGCAGGCTCCATCGCCTGCCCCCCAACGATCGATTTGACGCCACAGTCGCTCAATCATCCACGTGCTCCGACACTCACGCCCGCCCCCCCCCCCCCCCCCCCCCCCCGCCCGGCGCGGGTGTGGGGTGGGGGGGGGAGGCNTTTTTACCCCCCCACCCCCCCCCCCCCCCCCCGGCCCCCACCCCCCCCCCCCCCCCCCCCCCCCCCCCCCGGCGCAGGTGATGGAGCACTATGTGCCCGACTCTGCGCCGCGTCTGCACCTGGTGACCAACATCCACGACGACGTGGACCCGCGGCGCCGCACGACCTGCCAGGGGCGCGAGGGCCTGCTGTTCGTGGGCAACTACAACCACGCGCCCAACCGCGAGGCGGTGGCTTTCCTGCTGGAGGAGATCCTGCCTCGCATCAGGTGGGGCCGTGCACGGGAGCAGGGTGCGACAACCTGAGGGGGGTGCGGCCGTGCGGAGGCGGGCGGGAGCGTCCTGGATGGCGCAGGTGAGAGTGAACGAGAGCCGCAAGATCGATCCCTCTGCTCCCTTCTCGCGCAGGAAGCGGCTGCCGCCGCACCTGGCGCATCTCGCGCACGCGCACATCGTGGGCGCGGGCAGGCCCAACGCGGAGATGCAGGAGCTGCTAGTGGCGCATGCCGAGCTGGCCACCTTTTACGGCTACCTGCCCGACGACGAGCTGCGGCTGCTCTACTCGCGGGTCAAGGTGTGCGCGCGGCTGTGTGCACCATGGTCTCCTCTTTTCCCGGGCGTATTACGAGGGTTGATAGTGTGTGCCAAGCAGCGCGTGTGCTTGTCAGCTGCCATCTCTGCCCACCACCTGCAAGCGTGCTTTCACCAGACTGCCTTTCTTTCGCGCTTGCTCCAGCACGAACGCCCCTTGCTGAGCGCCGCACCTGTCTGCCTCGACAGGTGGTTGTTGCTCCCCTCTTGACCGGCGCGGGCGTCAAGGGCAAGGTGCACGGCTGCCGCCGCCGCCACGCGCGCAGTGCCGTCCCCGCTCCCCTGGGCGATGTGTCTATGCTGGGCGGCCCCCCCCACCCCCCACCACACCACAACCCCAAACACGCCTTTTGTGTTGCCCCCCCCCCGGCCGCCCCTCCCGCGCCGCCCCCCAGGTCCGCCCTTCGTACGTGCTGGGCGGCCGCGCGATGGAGATTGTCTACAGCGACGCAGACATCCACCGCTACGTCACCACCGCGGGTCAGCGCCGCGCGCGCTGGGGAGGCGTCGCGCCCGCGCGCCGCCGCGCCGCCTCGGCTCGGACGGGGGCTCCAGCCCCCGGCCCCTCTCCCCCCCCCCCCCCCCCCCCCCCCCCCCCCCCCCCCCCCCCGCCCCGCCCCCCCCCCCCCCCCCCCCCCNGCCCCCCCCCCCCCCCCCCACACACACACCGCCGCCTGCAGGTCAACCAGGCCATGAAGCTGGGCGTGCCGGTCGTGGGCACGCACGTTGCGCTCGAGGGCATGCACACGCGCGACGGCGTGGACTGCCTGATGGACGACTCGGCCGAGGGGATGGCGGAAAAGGTGGTGCAGCTGTACGAGGACTGCGTGCTGTGGGAGCGGCTGGCCGAGGGCGGAGTGGCCAACATGCAGGCCCACTTCTCGGCGGACACCGCGCGACCGCTGGTGCTTGAAGCCTTCCGAAAGGTCGGCCTCGGCCTGCCGACGGGTTGTGCCAGCTAGCGGCAGCCCGCTGCCCGTAGTGCTACCCACCGGTAATAGCACTAGCAATCGCAGCATGAAGCACCAGAGCGGCACACCCAGGAGGGGGCAGCCTGTGGGCCGGCACCTAGGGATGACGTGGGTCACGCTGGCAAGCCCTGGCATACACGTGTCAACCTGGCGTGCTCCAGCAGGCAGGCTCCGCCCTGAATGCAGTGCCCTAATGCGCGGCCACCTGCGCCCAACGGCGCCCACGCCCCCTGCCCTCGCGGCACGCTTGGCAGGTTGCACTCTCGCAAAGGGGGCCGGCAGGCCGCTCAGCAATACTCAGATGTTGCAGGCCACTGTCGTGTTCGCTCTGTCACGCCGCGTAGGGTGGCATCGGATGTAAGCCGCGCTTGGCACATCACATGATGATGGTCCCCGGCTCCAGCACCGACTCCTTGATGTCCTTGTGGGGCAGCACGATCGCGCCGTTCATGTAGACCTCATCCTGGGTGGGTGCACGTGAGCAGGGTGGGTGTATCATTGGGGCGGTGGAGAGAGGGGAGGGTTTCATGATCCACAGCGCGCATGTGCGACATGCACGTGCAGCAGTGTGCAGCGCAGCGCGATCCGCGCGGTCGCGGCTGGCGGCCGGCTGGCTGGCGGCCATCGACCCACGCGCGTGCGCTGTCGCGCCCTCACCGCGACAAACACATCCTCGCCGATGACGGCCTTGTTGTCGACGCGGGCCCAGGAGCCGATGGAGGAGCCCCAGCCCACGATGCTGTCCGACACGCGCGCGTAGTTTTTGACCTGGGGTGCGGGCAGGGTGGGGGTGCGGGGGTGTGCGATGGGTAAGGGTTCATGGGTGGGGGGGAGGCCCAATGGGTGGGTCCAATGGGTGGGTGGGGTGTTCAGCTTGGAGCGCCGGCAGGCCAGGCAGCAGGCGCAGGCCGCGGCCGGCCCGCCGATCGCAGACCGCCGTCGCCCACCTTGACCCGGTTGAGCAGCACGCAGTTGGACAGGCGCACGCCGTCGCCGATCACGCAGAGCCGGCCGATGGAAACGTTGGGGCCGATGAGGCAGCCCTGTGTGGGGCGAGCGGCAAGGGGGCAGGGCAGATTAGCATTGCACCGCACAGGAGCAGGGACCTCCGCGCAGGCCGGCGCGGCGACGGGCTGCCTCTGATCCGCGCGGCGCCGCTCCAGGAGCCCTTCCGCCTTTAGCGCCCACTTTGCCGATTGTGGCGGTGGAGTCTATGATCACGTCTCCCTGCAGAGGGAGTGCGCATCTATGCTCACAACACGCGTTCTTGCCAGAGTGCCTTGGGAAGGCCTGCCTGCCAGCTAAGGAAGGCCTGCCTGCCAGCAAGGAAGGCCTGCCTGCCAGCTAGCGGCTGGCAGGCAGGCCTTCTTGCACACATGGGACAGCACAGCCGCCCGCACAGCGTGCATGCCCCAGTCCCAGGCATGGCACAGCCGTCTGCTGCCTGCCTGTCACCCGCACGCCTGTATCTGCTCGCCCTCTGCCAGCTGCTCAGGGTGCCGCCGCCGCAGCGAGCCGAGGTGGAGGTTGAGGCCGGTGAGGTAGTCCTGCCAGCGGAGCAGACGGGGGCGAGCGGGGCGGCAGGGCACCAATCAGCGCGCGCAGGGTGGGAATGGCGCAGGGCCCAGCGAGAAGAAGGCGGGCATGGCTGACACGCGCCTCGACGGTGCAGTCCAGTGCACCACACCCGCCGCTTGCCTCATGTGCTACCACTCCTCTGCCCTGCCCCTCCCCACTCGCGCCACACCACAACGCACGCACACAGACGCACGCACCTTGGGCTGGCCCACGTCCATCCAGTACCCCTCCAGCTCCATTGCGTACAGTCGCCCCGTTTCTGCGATCGCCGGGAACACCTCCTTCTCGATCGACGTGGGCCGCAGCTCGATGCGCTCCAGCACCTGCGCTCGTCGAAGTGAAGTCCGGCACCGGATGGCGCGGGGACTAGGTCAGGCACATTCCTTGCGACCAAGAACTAGAAGGAAAGACGCGACTGCGCATCCGCACCGAGGGGTTGATGAGGTAGATGCCCGCATTGATCTTGTCTCCAACAAACGTCTGCGGCGGCGAGGGTTCGGGCAGCGTGCGACGTTTGTTGGGGAGGGAGCGGCGGGGCGGCGCGATGCTGCCACGTCCCTCGGACTCACAAACCGCGTGCGGCATGCAGGCTCCGATCGCGCCCGCCCCCCCCC
>PCFQ01000079.1:207974-223317 GCA_003063905.1 Chlorella sp. A99 | reverse complement strand
CCCCCCCCCCCCCCCCCCCCCCCCACCCACCCACCCAGACACCCCCCTCACCTTGGGCTTCTCCACAAAGCGGTCCACCTTGCCCGCGTCGTCCATGACCACCACGCCGTACTTGGAGGGGTCCTCCACCTGGTGGTCGCGGTTCCAAGGGGGGCAACAGGCGCGCGCAGTTGCTGGAGGGCGGGCGTGGCCCGGGGCGGGCGGCCGGGTCGCGGCGGGGAGGGCCTGCCCACCCGCCGGGCAAGCGCGCTCTTTGGCCGCGCGCGTTTCGTGCGCGTGGGTGGGCGCCTGGCGACAGCCGCGCAAGAAAGCCGTGCAAGGAAACCGCGCGACAGCTGAGCAAGGCAGCGCAGCGCCCACCTTGGTCACCAGGATCGTGGCCTCGGCGCCGGCGCGGGCGTGGAACTCGAGCATGTCGTGGAGTGGGTATTCGCAGATGACGTCGCTGGGGGGCGGGGGAGGGGGACAGATGCATTGACTCGTCCACCATGATGGCACGCGGGTGGAGGCAAAGAGCGAGCGCTCGGCCTGGACATACACCCAAAGACGGCCAACGTGCTAGCACGTGGACTCCCCAGACCTGCGCCGCACCTGTTGAGCACGAAGAAGGGGTCGCCGCTGCCGTCGTCCAGAATCTCCTTGGCCAGCGCCAGCGGCCCTGCGGTGCCCATCGGCTCGGGCTCCTGCACGGTTGGGCGGTGCGCATGGCACTGGCTGTGCGTTTGCCCAGCGTGCACCGTGCGACTCGCCGCACAAGGCCACGCACCTGTGAGCAGGTGATCTTGATGCCCAGCTTCTCCTCCCACTCCTTGAGGAACTCCATCATGACCTGGCACAGCGGGAACGAGTTGGGGTACTACGTGGGTGGGGGGTGGGGTCGCGGTGCGGCAGAGTGCGGCATCGCAGGAGCGACGCAGCCAACGGCACACCGCCGCGCCGCGCCCGCCGCTCCGCCACCCGCTCGCCTGCGGCCTGTAGTTGATGGCCAGCACCACCTCCTCGCACCCCGCCTCCTTGACCGCCTACGAGGCAGTGGCGACGCGATCGAGGTGCGGCCGACACGTGCCTTCTTGAGAACCAGGGCTGAACCCCTCAGAGCCCCGCCCGCCGCACCTCGATCTGGTGGCAGATCATGGGCTTGTTGCCTGCAGAGAGCGCAGCGTGCAGCGCGAGGCAGGGGAGCGAGGGCCGAGGTGGGTGGAGGGCGGCGGTCGGGTGAGCGTCGCGGCGGCGGGCACTCACCGAAATCCACAATGGGCTTGGGAACGGTGAGGGTGAGCGGCCGCAGGCGCGTGCCGTAGCCGCCTACGAGAATGAGGGCGCGCCGAGGCATTGTGCGATTGTGTGGTGCGGGGGGACCTCCGAGGAGTCCTTCGCGCCCAGCTGCTGCCACTCGCTACGAGATAGATCTGATCGACAGCAGCCTAGAGCAGAGGCAGGCTTTGACAGGTCCGAAAGAAGAGTGCAGCAGGTGCCTCGAGCGCAAGTAGATAGTAGGTGCATGAGCGATCAGAAAGAGCACCACACGGCTTTGCCAGCGCGTCGAGAGTGACAAGGGGGCAAGGAAGTTGAAGTTCAGAATGCCGACAGTTGGTGGCCTGGTTACGGAAGTCAAATGAGCAACCCAGCTGACTCGGAGGACAGGGTTGCCTGCTGGTGTCCCACAGACAGGTACTGAGAGGAGCAGGCTGCAGCTGAATCCCGGGACACCCCTGCCGCCGCCTCCGCCCGAACACAATTTCCCGCGCTGCCTGGAATCGCAGCGTGCATTACAGGACGCTCTCACACAAGCCGCGACGTGCTGACGGCGCTCTGCACCACAGCGGCCTGCTGAGATCCGGCCGCCTGCTGGCTCACCGCACCAGCCTCCTGGCCCAAGGCCGTGCCTTGCTGGTCCACGGGCAGCTGCTGATTGGTCACACCCTGCTTCTCAGTCGACGCTTCTGCTGGCTGCTGCACCACTCCCGTCGGCTGCACCGCCGTCGGCTGCTGCTTCTCGTCAGCAACAGTCTGTTGCTGCTGGCCCGCCGCTGCTGCAGTCGCTGCCGCCACCTGCGCCGTGCGCACCTGCGCTGCGGCACCCGCGCTTTCGCCGCGCTGCAGCAGGCTGGGGTGGCACTTGTGGCGCTCCCCGATACTGCGCGGCCCCGCGCCCACATGGCGCAGCGTCTCCAGCACCGCCGGCCGCGCGGCGTCCACCGAAAAGTGCTGCAGCGGGGAGGGAGTGGGGCCGCTGTCGAGCGGGGCCGGCTCTGGGCCGTAGGCTGATGCTGCCTCAGCACGCCAGCAGGGCATGCAGCGCGTGTTTGCCAGCCGTCCCCCTCCACACGCTGGCGCACATCCGGGCCGTCGTGATCGCGGCCCCATCGCGCATTCCGCCAGTCCACACCACCCAACCCCAGTCACCCACCCTCTTTATTCAGCTGACACCCACCCACCCACCCGCCCCACCTGCTTGATGTTCTGGTAGCCCCCCAGCATGAGGCGCTGCCAGAGCCGGCAGTCGGTGTAGGCCTGCACCACCTTGGCCGCAAACTCGGAGGGCGAGCGCGCCACCAGGCCGTCCAGGCCGTCGCGCACGTGCATGCCCTCCACCCCCAGCGGCGTCGACACGATCGGCACGCCCAGCTTCATCGCCTGGTTGACCTGCGGGGGGCGGAGTTTGTCGCGCGTCGTTGTTGGGGCGGGGAAAGGAGAGGAGACGGCGTCAGCGCGCGCGGCGGCGTCTGGGCAGGCAGGCGCAGCCGTGGTTGGCGGCCTGGCGCAGGGAGCGGGAGCGGCCGCGGGTGCCTACCTTGCCCTTGACCCCGGCACCGGAGAGCAGGGGGGCCACCACCACGCGCACGCGGCGGTACAGGATGAATAGCTGCGCAGCAGCGGGCGAGGAGGGCGCGCGAGAACCTCAGGGCGGTGCGTCGTGCGAGGGCGCCGGCCACCCACAGATACCAACAGAAAGAAAGCGTCGGCGGCGCGCACCTCGTCGTCGGGGAGGAAGCCGTGGAAGGTGACGTACTGCTTGTGCGCCTCGATGAGCGCGCGGACGTGGGGCGGCACGACGTTGGCGCCCACGATGTGGATCATAAAGTCCGCCTGCGCCTCGGCCGGCAGGCGCTCCAGCAGGTGGGGCAGCACCTGCTCCAGCAGCGCGTGGACCGCCTGCCTGCTCGATACAAAGAGGGGGGGCGGGGACACGCGAGGGCCGAATGTATCGATGAACAGTTGAGCGGCACGAGTAGCGCAGGCACATGCCTTGGGGCGGAGAAGAAGCGGCGCCGCACCAGTTGGGAGGGTGGTTCATGTTGCCCACAAACAGCAGGCCGTCGCGGCCGGCGCACGAGGTGGGCTGCTGCTCCGGCACCTCGTGGATGTTGGAGATGACCTGCGCGCGAGGTATGGAGCGGGACGGTGTTGACATGGGAGGCAGGGAGGCGTGGGGAGTTGAGACTGGGGTGCCGAGGCGCCAGCCTGGAGCTCGGGGCAGGGACGCGGGAGCGCCATCCCTCCGCCCTCCCCGCTCCGACCCACCATCACGGTGGCGTCGGGGCGGTAGTGCCGGATGACGTCGATCTCGTCCTCGCTCACCACCACGATGGCCTGCAGCAGGGAGGGGAGCAGCGAAAACTGGGCTGCAGCCAGAGCGGCCACGACAGCCCAGGCCGGGGCCCCAGACCCGACCAGCGCTGGGCTGGCCTCCCGTGCGATGCGGCCCTGCCCAGCCCTGCCCAGTCCACAGCACGCGTGCAGGCGTCCTGCGTTACACGCGCATCGCCCGCCCTTCGGACCTGGCTGTTGTCGATGAGCTCCAGCTCCATGTCGCGCCGCTCGCGCACGCCCGTGCTCTCGGGGCCCTGCGCCTCGAGCCACTCCACCACGTGCGCCGTGCCCACGCGGTCAAAGTCCCAGGCCGCCGCGCCCTGCGCGCGGGGGGAAGGGCGCACAGCAGGGCGTCAGAGCGCGTGGAGCGAGCCAGCCTCCCGCCCGACGCGAGCGCCTCCTTTGCAGCGGCAGGCTCACGCTCTTGGCGCTGGCGTTGAGCGCGGAGATGACGTCGCGCGCCTCGCGCAGGAAGTGCAGGTCCACCGTGTCGTAGATGATGGGCACGCCGGGGCAGGCGGCCGCGAGCGCGTCGCGCGCGCGCTGGTAGATGGTGCGCCGCGCCACCAGGATCGCGTCGTAGATGCACTCGCTCGGGTCGACCAGGAACCCAACCTCCTCGGTCGTCCACTCCTCGGGCTTGGCCGCCGGCACCACGTGCACGCCCTGCGCAGGGCGGGGGTGGGGGCCCCAATGCCACAAAGGCCCGGGCAGTCAGCTAGTGATTGGTGGGCAGGAGGGCCTGCTCTGGCTAGCTGCCCATGCGCCATCCAATGCCACAGGACCACGAGTCCCCCTGACTCTCCGTGCCCACAAGCACATGCGCCCAGCCCAGCCCCACCTGCATGCGTGCGAGGGCCGAGTACTTGTGGTCGCGCCAGGCGGAGGGCGCGAACGACACGTGGTAGCCCTCCGCCAGCAGGATGCGCAGCAGGTTCATCGCGCGCACGGAGCCTGGTTGGGGGGGACAGAGCAACAGGCGGCATGTGCGTTAGGAGGTGGGCTGAGCCTCGCCGCCGCGTATGTGGAGTCGGCCCCCTCCCGCTTCGACTAGCCAGCGCCGCTCCTGCCAAGCAAACCAACAAACACAACAAGGGCACCGCCGGCGCCCACCCGAGTCCTTGTCCGGCTCTGGCACAATGTCATCCACCCAGAGCAGCTTGGGCGATCCGGCGCGTGTGGCAGCCATGCGGTTGCCCCCCCGCGGCGGGCAGTGCGCGTCCTGGTCAAAGGGTGTCACAATGGAGCATCGGGCAGCAGATTAGGCGAGGTAGTGCACTACCCGGCCTCGACTGGGCCCACCTGCCCTCCAAACCACTCCCCGGCTCGCCTCCCCACCAACGCCACCTCCCCGCCCGCCCCCTGCGCACCTGCAGCGTGGCCTGCCACTTGCCCAGGAAGGCGGCCTTGTTGCGCGCCATCAGCGTGCGCTTGACCTCCGAGCTCTCGTCCGTCCCAAAGGTGGTGCCCTCCTGGTGGTAGACCACCGCCAGCGGCTGGAACAGCACCTCGTACCCGGCGCTCGCCACGCTCAGCGCCAGGTCGGTGTCTGGGGGGGGACGGAGGTGGTGGGGGCAAGGAGAACAGAGGCGGGAGTGTGGAAGAGAGGAGGGCTGGCAGGCGATTGGGGCAGGATTGGGGCGGCAATGCTGCTGCGTTGAAGGTGGTAAGCGGCAGCCAACTGTGCGGAGGGTGCGGAGCAGCAGCGCATGCAAGGAGGGATGGCCCGTGCCCACCTTCATAGTAACCTTTCTCGTACTGCGGCAATTGGAGGCGAAAAAACAAGGGCGGGCGTCAGCGCCGCAGTGCGGATCTGCAACACTCCTCCAGCCCGCCGCCACTCATCCAGCGTCTCTCGGCTGCCGCGACGGCAGCACGGCCCACCCGTGTGTCGAAGCCGCCCAGCTTCTGGAACAGGGACTTGCGGAAGACGACGCAGGCGGCAGAAATGTAGTCGGTGACCTGGGGTGGGGTTTGTGTGTGTGTGTGGGGGGGGTGGGGGGCAGATTGTGGCGAGTTGGCGAGCGTACGAAAAGCAAGTGAAGTGAGAATGGTGGGCCCTGGGTGTGCTGAAGAGCTGCGAGAAGAACTGCTGTGGTAGAGCGGGCATCGCAGGCACCAGTCGAGCTCTGCCGCACATTCAGGGCGCCCTCCCGGCTCCAGCTGCCCTCCCTCCTCCCCCCAAAGGGTCCCCAGCTCTCCTGCCCACCCACCCGCAGGTAGTTGAGCCAGTGGTTGAGCGTCTGGCCGCGGCCGTAGTTGGCGGCCGAGGCGTCGTTGAACACCAGGCCGCCCGCCTCCTGTCGCCGGGTTGGGAGCGCAGGCCCGGCGGAGCACGTCATGCCGCAGCAGCGGGCTGGCAGACACGCAGAGACAGCGCGCGCCGCATGCCAGAGCCCTCCGCTGCCCTCTCCTCACACCACTAGCGACACCGCTGCCGCCCCACCTGCACGATGCTGTTTCGGCCGATGAAAAGCGGGCCCACCATCCCTGCCTTGGGCCGCAGCTTGAACGTCTCGAGCAGCGCAGTCAGCCAGCCCTTGACCACAAACCTGTTTGCGATACGTTGGAGGGGTAGGGGTATAAGTTGATGTGTGGGTGGTGGGGAACAGGTCAGCGCCAGCCGCACTGCTGCCGATAGTGAGTCAGCCTGCCCACTGCCTGAGTGTTGACAACAGGTCTCCCATGACTTTTCGCTGCCAGTGCAACGCGGCCTCCCAGCAGGCTCCCCTCACATGTCATTGTTGATAAGCGCCACAAACTCGCCGCGCGCCGCGTCGATGCCCCGCGTGTTGGCGGGCCCGTAGCCCAGCGCCACTGCGTTGCGCAGCACTACAATCTCCATGCCAAACAGCCGGCGCAGGCGCGCCACCGTCTGCGACGGGAGGCCAGGACCGGCGGGAGTGTTGTGGCATTTCGTATGCGAGCACCAGCGCCAGCGCCGGCACGAGCCTTTTCCAGACAAAAACAATGGGGGCCGCGCCTCCACGCCGCTGCGCTCCTGTCCCACACCCCGCGCGCGCCCACCTCGAGCGCCGCGCCCACGTCCTCGGTGGAGCCGTCGTCCACCAGCACGATCTCCGCGCTCTCCGCCTCGTGCGCGGTGCGGAAGAGCTCCAGCAGGCACTGCGCCGTCACCTCTGCGTTGTTGTGCATCGTCACCACAAAGGAGACGGCGGGCGCCGCCCCCGCCGGCAGCGGGCCCTGGCCCCCCGCCGGCCGCGGGCAGCGCCCCGCCACGCTGTCCTCGGGCAGCGCGCGCAGCGGCTGCAGCCAGAGGTCCACGTTGGCGCCCGCGGCGTCGGACCAGAGGCAGTGCAAGTTGCGGCACACGCGCTCGCTCGCGTCGGGCAGCACCGCCCGCTGCTCGTGGCACACGCCCGCCACCGGGTTGGCGGCGGCGGCGTGCTCCAGGAACACCGCGGCCGCCGCGCGCCGCAGGCCGAAGCTGCCGTTGCCGGACTCAAACAGGTCGACGCCAGCGCCGGCGCCGGCCGTGGGCGCCCGCCGCCCGCCGTGCGCCGCCCAGCTGCGCCACGAGCCGCCGCCGAGCACCAACGCCACTGCCACCACGACCACCACTGCCACCAGCACGGGAAAGGGGTTGGTCTGCCGCTGGACGGACTTGCCCGAGTTGCGTGGCGCCATTGGGGCAGTCGCTGCGTGCTGCCGACGGATGCTGCCGCACAACGGAGGCGGGTGGGTGTGCGCGGCGCCCTGTCCGACTCCCCTGTCCGACTCCCCTCTCCGCTCGTTCTCGCTCTACTTATGCCGCATCGCTGTCAGCGGCGGTTGTGGCTGAGGTCTGGTGCAGTCGGTTGTGTGCGAGCGGCCGATGAGCGGTGGTTAGGGCCGGCTTCAGTCCCAGAGCTCTAGAGACTGCCGGCGAGGAATGTGAGATTAGAGAGACCGACAAGGCGCGGGCGATGCCGTGCCTGGGCAAATTGCCGCCATTTTTATTACGAGCGTTCAGCCCCTGATTCAGCGATTGCTCTCCTGACGTTGGAATTCGAGATCGACCGGTTGTGCAGAGAGCAATCAAATTACCTGCTATCGGTGGCCAAGACGGTCGCAAAAATGGCCGCCGTTCACGGTTCAGGCGCACGGTCCAGGCGCCTACAGAAAATTGCAATCGGACTGGCAGCGGGCGGCCTGGCAACAGTGGCGTGGACGCTGATGTCTGGCGCGGGCTACAAGGCGAGGCGCTGCGAGATGGAGGCGGCCAGCAAAGCGGGAGGGCGCTGGGTGCCGTACGGCACTTCCACGCGTGCGTCACTTCCGCCCGCCAACCGCCCCACCCGACTCATGCCCGCCTCGGCAATTCTCACCTCCACGCCCCCACCCGGTCTCCCGCCGAGCAGGAGCTGTGCCCCTACCGGCTGCCGGCAGCCACGACCCCGCAGTGCGACCGCCATTGGAAGCCCAACCCTGTGGTGATGACCACCTACCTGGAGCGCATGCCGGACATTGGCGGCTGGGTCGTGCCGCTGCAGCTCACCGCCGTGCGCACCATTGAGGCGGTGCAGCGCAACCACTGTGTAGTGGGGTCGGTCGGCGAGATCGGCGTGCACCATGGCAAGGTGCGCGCTGCTGGGTTGGGCGTGGTGGTGTGGCGGTGATGGAGAGCTGGGGAGCGGGAGCAGGTGCAAGGCCAGGCGCGTGCCGGCGCATGCGGCAGGCAGGTGCTGCTGTGCGACGTGAGCTGTCGGGGTGGCTAGCAGGGTGCGTGGCCTAAGAAGATAGGGGCCCAGGTTGTCTGTGCCTGCATTTGCATGTGGCCTGCAAGAGCGCCCCTGGAGCGCTGTGCCCGTGCAGTTCTTGTTGTTGATGGCAGCACTGTCGCGGCCTGGCGAGCAGAAGGTAGCGATCGACGTCTTTTCGCAGCAGGTGAGTGTGGATTTGCTAGGGCTTGGATGGTGCTCATCAGCTGAGCGCCCGCTCACTCCCCCCGGCACAGCCCCCCCCCCCCCCCTCTCACGCCCTAGCCGCCGACGAGCACTGAATTGCCCCACGTGGCTACACTGCGCTGCACTGCAGGATCTGAACATCGACCAATCAGGTGGCGCACAGACGGACAAGCGCAGCTACTTTGAGCTGCATGCCAAGAAGCTGGGTTGGGACCCCGAGAAGGACATCAAGGTCATCAAGGCATCTGCATTGGTGTTGTTCTGGCCCAGGCCTGTCACTTCGTGCTGCGTTCTGCCCAAAGCGAGCGGCTGTTTGTGTGGTGCTTGCCAGTGAAAGAGGCGTCTGTCCTCCCGCATGCCCTGCCCCGCAGATCATCGACGCAGACAGCGCCTCGCTGACGCCGTACGGGCTGGCCAAGCATGGGGTGCAGGCGTTCCGCATGCTCTCAGTTGATGGCAGCCACATGTACCAGGCAAGTGGCTTGTCCTGTTGTTTTAGCAGTGAATTGCCGCGTGATCTGACCCACGCGTTGATCGTCTGCCTGCCCACTGTCCGCCAACCCACCCCCTGGGCCTGCAGACTGTGCTGAAGGACATGCAGCTGGCGACGTGCTCCATACACGATGGGGGCGTGTTCATGGTGGTGAGGTCACGGGGAAATCGTGCCTTGCGGTGCGCTTCCTGCCCTCTTTTCCAGAAAAATGAAGGGTGCCTCTAGCGCCGTCTGCCCCCCACTTCCTCGTCCCCCGCCCCCCAATCCCAACCCAAACCGCCGCAGAACGACTTTGTGAACAGCGACTGGGTGGGCGTGATGGAGGCGGTGGCGGACTTTGTGCGGCGGCGCCCCTTCATGGCGCCCTTCCTGTGGGCGTGCAACAAGCTCTACTTCTCGCACGCCGCCTGGCACGGCGTCTATCTCTCCGCGGTGCGCGCCAACCCCTGCCTCCAGTGCACGATGGACCGGGAAAACATGCCCCACCCCTCCAAGTACATGCTCGGGCGGTGGCCCGTGTGCATCGCGATGCGCAACTGCAGCCGCACGTTGGAGCAGGTGGAGGAGGCCTGCTTCTGAACGGCGCACGCAGGCCCTGGAGCATCCGCAACAGCCTCTCGACTCAGAGCAGCAGGACTCAGCAAGGCAGCAGCAACAGCACTGATCACTCTTTAGTTATTTATCTGTTTCTTTTTCTTTCTTTCTGGACAATTGCAATATTCGCTAGTGCAACGAGAGGCGGCCTACTGCCAGGGGTTGCTGCTGCTACTGCGTGACCGCGAGCGCCAGACCCACACCCTCCTGAGCGCTGCGTGCAGCTCGCTGCCTGCCCTGGTCGCCCAGCCCACAACCGCCAGCACCTCTCAGGAATACGAGGCAGAGGAAGATGATGCAGTGCTGTAATGCCCTAGGCTGTCAGTCAGTGTTGCAATCAAGCCAGGCGGGGGCGCTTGGCAGGGGCTTCATCTGGCTCGCTGCGCGGCGATGCTGCGAGCGGGCTGCCGACCGAGCCTGGCAGCTCCTGCTGCAGCTGCACATCATCCAATCTCGGCAGCCGATCAGCCTCCTGGCGCAGGTGAGCAACAGCCTGCTGCAGCGTGGCGCGGGCCAACATCTGCTGGAAAGCGCGCCGGATCAGCGTGAGGTATGCCTGGAAGTCGCTGTCGGCTGCAGCTTCCCGAGTGATGTCGCTCCGCCACTCGCAAAGGGGGTTGGCGATCAGCAGCAATGCCTGAGGCGCCAGGCCTTTGTAGCTGAACTGCTGCACGCCGCGCAGCGCTGCCTCCAACACCTGCCGCTCGCGAGTCTGATGAGAGGCCAGCTTAGCCAAGGCTGCGATCAAGGTGCGGGCGTCAGTTTCGCAAGCCGCAGCCAGCGACTGCTGCTGCATCAATGACTGCAAAGGGTTTAGCACATCCTGCACCGCTCTGCTGCTTTCTGCAAGGTATGCCTCAGTTGCCGGCTGCAGGTCTTTTGGCTTGAGCTCGTGGCCAGCACGGACCGCCTGCCCTGCCTTGTGCACAAGCGCCTCTGCCTGCCGCTGCACTTCAGCGTCTGTGGGTGATGCTTGCTGGGAGATGAAGGGTTGCTGCTGAAGCTGGGAGCTGGAGGGCTGTGGCTGCTGCAGATGCTGGGAACTGGCGGGCTCCCGCTGCTGCTGGCACGCGGGCGGCGGTATTGCGACCGGCAGTTCTCCAGGAGCTGCCTGCATGGGCTCGTGGCATCTTCAGAGGCCCGCCGTCGCAGATTTGCTGTCGCGGAGGCCATCTGCTGCCCCCATTGTCATGCGATGATCGTTCGCGCTCACCGGCCCTCCAGCAGCCTCCATGGTGCTGCACAGACTCCAGAAGCCACTAACAATCGAGTTCCGAGCGGAGAGACGCCTGGTGCGTGCACGCGGAGGCGCCTGGATCAACCAATGGCGGTTCTGACCCAGCTCGCTGCGAGGGCGTGCAGCATCTGTCTTACCCAGCTGCTCCCTCTCGCCCAGACCACCACAGAGCATGCCGCCACAGCTGACAGAGGGCTGGAGCAGCCCAGAGCTGCAGGCCTGCCAGATCGGCGGCGCCGGCACCGCCCCACCCGGCCGCCGGCCTTTGCCCTGCCACGTGCCTGGATGCCTGTGCTCATTCACGGGGGGCATTCACCCACATGCCTCATCGTTGCGATGCAGGCTATCTGTGTGGTAGGCCACAGGCCATGTCTGCTGCTGGCTGGAGCGCAGCGGCGCGCCCGGCCCGGTCCGCCCCCACGGTATGAAACACCCTCACGAAAGCAACGACCCCGAGCGTTGCGCCTTGCACTGTCACATCCAAGCCAGGCGCTGCAAGTACAACAAGACCCGCAGCCCGCGACTGCACCAAGCGTGAATGCAACCGACGTGCTGCCCTGACGCACCCATCACCTACATGCCGCCGCGACTGCTGCTCTTCACTTTATTGTCAGCTTCTTTTCCTGGCCGTGCCATGATGCGTTCCTGCATCAGATGCCGGGCAGGCGGCGAAACCAGGCGTGACGCTCACCGCCCAACAGCATAGCCGGGAGTCTCCGCACCTCGCCGCGCCTGACCCCGCCCGCGTGCGTGCTACCCCAGTCTCTCACCGCCGCAGGTGTTTGTTGGTGCGCCGCCGGTCCTTGCACTCGTGCTGGAAGCCGATGCAGGCGCGGTCGGCGTGGCCGTACAAGCGCTGCAGGTCGGCCGCCGGCAGCCGCTGCGCAATCACCACCTCGTCGCCCAGCGGCTCCGGGCTGCCCATGCTCCTGCGGCCAGAAAAAGGGGCGCGGAAATGGGCACGAGCGGCCGGCGGGCAGCGCAACGGCAGGCGCGCCCTGGGGCACGTGCCCTGCTCGCCAAGCGACAATGCACAGCACGGGCCCTGTCGCCATCATCGGCCTTCTCTGTCCCTCTCCTCTGCTCCTACCCCCTCGGGACTCACGGCAGCAGCAGCGTGCCCCACTTCTCAAGCTCTTCGGACGGCACCTCCAGCTTGGCGCGCACGCGCTCCCGCAGCTGCCCCACCGTCTCCTCCGGCCCCACCGCCATGACGAACGGGTCGCTAAATGCAAACGCCTTCTGCGGGCGCGGGCGAGGGGCGTGGCAGTCGGCGGGCGATGCCGGCCGTCGAAGGCGCGCTGATGAATGGGCGGCCGGCAGGCTCGCTGCTCGCGGGGGAAGGGGCCGCTGTGCAAGCGCAGCGCGAGCGTGCAGCTGCGCAGCTGCACGCTCGCATGCGTGCCGTCCTGCACCCTGCACGGCAGCAGGCAGACACAACAGGCAGCCGCCCCGCTCACGTTGTGGTCCTCCTCGGTGACCTGCAGGCACTGCACCGCACCGGGGCCGCCGGGGGCGCCCAGCCCCTCCTCCTCGGGCCGCACCACCTCGGCGCGCAGGTGCCAGAAGTTGTCGGAGATGGAGGACACGGGATCTGCGGGGTCGTAGATCTGGCGAGGGCAGGCGGAAAGGGCAGCGGGAGGGCGCCGCGACGTCGAGGGAGCAGGCAGGCGGAAGGGTGGAAGGCGCCGCGCCGCCGCGACAGACGGCTAGTCGGGCCCAGCGACAAGGGCGGACAAACCAGAATGCGAGCCTCCCCCCCTCGCGCCAACCCCGCCCTCTGACCGCACACCTGCCAGATACGCCACTGGTAGACCTCCATCAGCCGCAGCGGCCGCCCCTGGTGCTCCTCCGGCGCCAGCTGCGACCGGAGCTCCTCCAGCAGCTCGCCAACCTGGCGTTGTTGTGCGGGAGGGCAGGGGGGTAGCCGGCAGGAGGAGGCAGTGGAGCAGCAGAGCACGCAGCCCTGACTGCCTGACTCGCTGCCGCACGGCACGCGCCCCTGCTCGTGCGCGCAACGACCCCCTGGGCTCTCTCCTGCTCACCGGCCGGTCCCGCGCGATGCGCACGCTGTGCGGCTTGCCCTCCTCCAGCTTGCTGTTGTGCAGGTGGATCTGCGTGGGGGCAGTTTGGTGCAGCAATGCATGGGATGGCCGGATGGCGCGATCAGAAAACCAATTCCAGTGCCGGAGCCAGAATGGAAGGACTCGGTCCTAGCGGAGGGTTGAGCAGCCCTCCTGTAGGGCTGCTCGACCCTCCACTCCCACGGCCAGCAGTCCCCCCCCCCCCACCTTGAGGGTCACCAGCTTCTCAAACTCCTCCAGCGGCAGGTCGATGACCTCGTAAAAGAGCACGGAGGCGAGGGGCTGGACGGGGGCAAGCGGGGCGGAGAAGCGGAGGATGCGGCGCGGTCAGCGCCGAATGCAGGCCCTTGCCAAAGGCACGAGATCTGGCTGGAGAAGCACAGAGGGGCGAGGCGAAAGGTTCCTCAACAGAAGAAGAGGACGCCCCCGCGCAACGTCCACACCCCACCTGCATGCCGTAGCCGCGCAGCATGTCCTCCAGCGTGGACACCTGGCCCCAGCGGTAGGGCTGTGTGCGCGGCGTGAGGCTGTAGCCGTTGAAGCCTGGGGGGGTGGAGGCAGGGTTTGGGGTGGAGGAGGCAGGTTGGGAGCCAGAGCTCAAAAGGAGAGCAGGCTGCCAAAGGCACAAGATCTGGCCGGAGTGGCAGCCAGCACGTCATCAAGGTTCATGGTGGCGCGTGCCCGCCCCCTACCCGTGAAGCGCAGGCGCCGCGGGTCCTCCAGGCACAGCCGCGCCGCCAGCGCCGCGCTGACCTCCTCGTAGCTGTCGTCCTTGCGCATCTCCAGGCGCAGGCCCTCCTCCTGGCGCGGCGGCGCCCGAGCGGAGTGTTGTGCGACGGGCGAGCGACGGGCAGGGCGCCGAGCCGGGCAGCCACGCAGGCCGCACCAATCCACCAGCTCGCAGCCATCCCCTGAACAGATCCCCTGCCCGGATCCCCTACCCGGATCCCCTGCCCGGATCCCCCAATCCCCTGAACGGATCCCCTGCCTGGATCCCCTGCCTCGGGTCAGCAGCGCCCCCGGTGCTCAACCCCCAGCCCCTGGGACCCCCACCCGCCTCAGCTGCCAGCTGCGAGCCTGCACCCTGCACCCTGCACCCGAGTACCTGTGGCTCCTCCAGCCGCTTGAACGTCACGCTCAGCCGCTTCCTCACATAGGTCATGAAGTCACGGGCGGTGGGGTGGGGGACGCTGCGCGCCTCGGCCTGCGAGGGAGACGCGCGGCGCGCGCGGGCGGCGAGCGCGCGGACGGGCGCTCGGGCGAGAGCGAGCGGGCGGCGCGGCGGCGGCCCCGAGGGCCGCGCTCGCGCGCGCCTGCCTGGGGACGCGCGCGCCGGCCTCTGCGGTGCGAGCCCAACACCACCACACCTCTGGGAGGGAGCGCTGAAAGATGAGGACGTCGCCGTCCTCAAGCTGGGCGTTGGCGAGGGTGGACCCCGGAGATAGGAGGTCCACCATCACATTCGGCTCGAACTTGATCTCCTCAAAGACCTGGCGGTGGGCGTGGGAGAGCCGCGGTGGTGTCGAGCACGAGCGGGGCAGACACCGAGGGGATGGCGGCGGCGCGGCCGGGAGGGAAAGGGCCGGAGGATGGAGAGGAGACGATGCGGTCGGCGCAGGCGCCGGTGGGCGGGCGGCGCGCAGGCGCCGGTGTGCGGGAGCCCCTTGGGGGTGGAACCGTGGCCCACCTGCAGCGGCTCCTGCTCCTTCAAGCCGCCCAGCTCGCGCATGCGCGGGAACAGCTCCTGCGTGCGGAGAGGCGGCGCCAGGTCACCAACTCGGTGGGCAGGGGGCTGCAACAAGCCCTGCTCCTACCTTGTGCCCTCCCTCCCCAGGCGCCCGCCCGGCCACGCCCTGCCCCCAGCCCACCTGCACTTTGCTGTTCTTGTGCATGAGGGTGTGGCCCGCGTAGGTCACCCGTGGCTCCGGCGCCGGCGTGTAGGCCTTAAGGAAGAGTAGCAGGTCATGCTTGCCACGGGGGGCCAGCGCGCCGCTCTCCTGCACGGATGTCACGGCGCGATGAAGGGCGGCGGCGGGCGGCGAGGTCGCGAGGCAGAGATGCAGGCGGCCCGAGGCAGCGGGGCGCGCGGCACCCCAGCGGGCCGCGCTGCTGGAGGCACCGCAACACAGCAGCGCTCAACGGGAGCAGCACCAGCGACAGCAACAGCACAGTGCTCGGTGGCAGCACCAGCGACAGCAACAGCACTCGCCTCTGGAAGCTCCAAGTACAGGTCCAGGCTGGCCATGACCCCCTGGCTTGGCTGGCGGTCATAACCACGCGACGCATCGCGGATGACCTGCCCAGGGGACACAGAGTTGGGAGGGGCGGGAAGGGGTGAGGGCCAAAACGCGCAAGGTCCCAGCTCGAAGCACAGCGGAGCACGGCGCTGGCTCCTGCCCCCCCCTCCCCCCCCCACCCCCCCCCCCCCCCCCTC
>PCFQ01000079.1:172823-184386 GCA_003063905.1 Chlorella sp. A99 | reverse complement strand
CCCACCCCCCCACCCCCACCCCCCACCCCCCCCAAAAGAGCTCGGCATCAGGATTGTCGATTGTGGAGGAGCAAGGCGCGAAGCGGGCCATCTTGGTGGCAGTGCACGCCCGCCGTCTGCGCTCACCACTCTCAGCGCCCTCTGCTCCCTGGCCACTACGAATTCTGACCCCCCCTAATGCTAGCATTACCCTGCATTGAGCCGCATTACAGGGGGGTGGGCCTGGCCGCCCGCATTGACTGCATCGAGCAATGAAATGCGCTCAGTTTCTTAGCATTATGCCACGTTACAGTAGAGAAAAGTACATTAGTCTGCTGACGCATTGTCTGATGGCGGATGCAAAATGCAGCTGGAATGCTCAGTTCGATCAGTGCATTGCGGCGCATTGCCAGCTGCATTTCAGAGCACATCTGCGCCGCATTGCTGCTCATGTCCCCCCCACCATGCCCCCCCTGCCAGCTGCATCTGTTGCTTCATTTGGAAGAAGCGCATGCTTACAACATGAGCTGCCACAACGCCACAAATAGCAGCAGTGGCATGGCATGCCAATTCAACAAGCAGCTGCTTGGGCTCGCGCACAAGCTTGCCGCGTTGGCATGCACTTAATGCATGCCAGCACCAGCAGCGCTTGAACGCCTGCATGTGCACAGCAGGTGCCAGACCAACGTGCCATCGATCGATGGGTGGGTGCGGAGGGCAAAGGGATGTGCACCCGCTTGCTTGCCATGGCCACAAACTCATGTGCCCCAGTGAGCATGTTCCCGTGCACCGGGCTAGCCATGGACCAGCGTGGTAAATCGGAACCTGCAAGGTGCACATATGCGGGGGTGCTAAACATGGGGCGCGCGGGAGGGTGAGTGAGCTGTCGTCGGTTGGCGGTTTGGGCGGCGGTGGCCGACAGCTCAACTGCCCCCCCCCCCCCCACCCCCGGAGCACGGGGCCCCCTCTCCATACGTTCCGCCCAGCATCCCTCACCTCAGCGATCGCGCGTGATGCGCGGTGCCTGTTATGATGATGGTTGACTGCTCCCTTTCCTCTCCAGCCGCCTTCCATGGATGCGGTGGCGGCCAGAAAGATGATCGAGACAGACAGCGGGAGCAGGGGATGCGTGTAGGTAGATGAAACGCCCTAGTGACTGGATTCGTGGCCCATATCGTGCTTTCTGCGCGCGCTACTGGCCCCTGCCGCTTAGGATACGCCAGGAAAAGAATCACTCGGGGGTGGAAAGGTCGCCGCCGCCTGACCCGCCGCCGCCCACCCGCCCGGGTTTCCCCACATTGGTGTTCAGTTTGAGTTTGTGAGATGAGACAGCAGGCGGCTCGTCGGCCGCATACAACCCCACATCCACCGCCAGCCGCCCGGCCTGCCGGCTGGACAAGCTGCTGGCCATGACTGCCAGCGCTGTGACGCCTGCTGCTCGGGCCGCGGGCGAAAGGTCCTCTGGCACCTCAGGCACATACTGAAACACCAGGCGCCGCCGGCCAGCCACAAAGCTAACGGCAACAACGATAGGCTCCTGTTTATGCGCCTCCATACCATGCCACTCCGCTTCAACCTGCAATCAGATATCACAGATGCATCAGAGTAGTGGGCAGCAGTGCATGGAGCACCAGGACGCACCTCACACGCTGCGTTGAAGGCAGAGGCTGCCTCTGGCGGCACAAGGGCCAGCGCCGCCGCCGACGGCAGCAGGAGTCTGCCGCACCCCAGCTGATTGTGCCTCAGCACCTGCTGCATAGATGGAGCGTCCTCCTGACCGAGCAGCGAGGCGCTATCTGCTTGCGTGAAGCGAGCGCGCACCTCCATGTCTAGCTCCGTGTTGCCAGGCCGCAAGCCGCGCAGCCTCTCGGCATTCTGAGTGCCGTGAGGCACGATTCCCCGTGATTTGAGCACTGCCTGCTGCTGCACGTTGGACAGCACCTTGACACTGTCGCCGATTGGGCTCCCCGCGCGGCTTTGAGCAGCCTCAGCGTTGTTTAGGGCTAGGAGAGGAAATGACTGAGAGGGCAAGGCGGGAGAAGCGGGATTCAGGCCAATCCTAACGTGGCATGGGATCCAACGTGGGGAAACCCCACCCGCCCGCCCGCGCCTGCACCATCCAGGCGGTCCACCATGCAACAGGGCTCACATGAAGCTGTTGTACAAGTAGCGATAGGGGAGAATCGCGGTGCTAAAGAGCGAGATAGGAAGGGATGGCTCCAACAGGTCCCCTGTGTTGCCGCCGCTGCCCACCCGTGCCCCCGCCCCCGCGCGCCCGTCCGCCCGCACGCTTCCGTGCGCAACGGCACTCCCTGTGCAACTGGGGCCTGCCTATTGCCAGGGCGCCGCTGTTTGCTTGCCGATGCAAGGCACATCGAGTTGTGGCGAGGAGGGCGGCCAAGGGCACGCTTGCACAAGGAGGCCAGCCTTCCTGGCGTGTGAGCAAGCGCCGCTGCCGCCGCATGCGGCATCAAGGGGTAGCAGGGACACCCCACCCGGCAGAGTCGCGCCGAGCGGGCAGCCCACTATATGGGTGGACCGCGGGCGGGCTTCGGCCGGGCGTGGAACCCCTGGGTGGGCCACGTTTCTCCGCACGGCACCTCCGGCACCTTCCCACGCGACAGAAGGCAGCATCGCACCGCGCAGAAACGCGCGTTGGTCCGATCGCACGAGTCCCACGCCGTATCGCGATCGAGGCTTCCGCACGGCGTTAGGGGCCACTGCATGGCCGAGTGAGCCCACAGAGAAGCTCCGGGCAGGACTTCCGCTCGCTTCTGCTTGCACGTAGCTACGTCACGTAGATACGTGAGCTCCATGGAGGGCGGAATCGGCCTTTGTAGGGGCCGAAAAGGAATGCGAAAGCGAGCAAGACGGAAAGGGCGCCCACCCGCCCGCCCGCCTGCCGGAGCCCGCCCGAGGTGTGCCTACTAGGTCAGTCCTCTCCCCCCGTGCACCCCCTGCACATTCCAGCCAAACAAAGAATTACTGACGAGAGAGTGACAAACAGCAGCAGAGCAAAGCAGGACGGTTTCAGCAAGAATCATTGCAAAGAATGCCGTGCAAAGCGCTTGGTGCACGCTGTTCTTGCACAACACCAAGTGCCGATGGACGGCCGCCGCATGACAGTCCGCCGCTGCCACCGTCGCATGCCACACTCACGTCCGCCGGGTGTGTGGCATGCCACAGGCGATGCGAGTAGGCGGTGCAAGTAGCTGTGGGCAACATGCGGTTGGGTAGTTGAGGGGTTGGGCCAAAGACAGCTGCAGGCTGCAGCTGGGCTGTGCATGCATGCACCTGCCTGCCTGCGCTCCCAGGTGATGTTGCTGCAATACTCTTGACTGATGGGGGTCAGAATTCATAATGGGCTGGCGGCGCGGGCAGGCGACATGTCTTGTCGGGGTATGCCAAAAAGACCGCCGGATATGTAGATGGAGAGCGAGAGATAGGGGGAATGAGAGGGAGAGATAGGAGAAGGACGCGAGAGGCGCATGGGTTCCTGAATCGATTCCGGGCCTGGGGCGGGCAGGGCGGGTGTCAGTCCCACAGCCAGTTGGGTCAGTTCTGTGCGAGGTCGGATGATGAACGGCACAGGAATAAATTGCTGGGGCTTTGGGGCTGGGGCTGCAGCTGGGGCTGCGGCTGCACCCATGTTCTGCACATGGTAGGGTGCACCCTAGAGGACCTCCAGCCTGATGCACAGCAATTTCGTTTCGTTTCTCCACCGTCGTGTGAGGCGCACGCGGAGGAGGGCGGCAGCGCGGCTGCCGCGCCGCTAGCTGCGCCGGCCGCGCCTGAGGCGCAGGTGGAGGAGGTCTGGTCTGGTCTCACAGCTTGGCACCATGAGGTGCTCCTCTCCCTGGGTTTTGGTGTCTGCAGACAGGCTGCCGCAGTGCGGCACAGCTGCGCAGCTGCCCAGCCCGTCAAGACACTCATAGCCCCCCATCCCACACCCCCCACAGCCCGCGGGCAGTGCTCCCAGGTCGGCCTGCAACTGCGGCTGAGGGTCTCCTGGGCACGCGGACTCCCTGTGAGGGGCCGACGTTGCCGGCACCCGCCGCCCTGCAAGTGCCCTTGCCGGGGATGTCAAGCGCAACCCAGGGCCCCAGGTCACCAGCGGCAGCAAAGAGTACTTTGCCCTCCCCGGCCATGGTGCCTCGCTCACGCGCGCCCTGGGTGTCAGTGATCGAGGGGCCAACGTCGCATGCGCACGGCGGCATGGGCGCCGGCCCCAAGACGGCCCTCTCCCCTCGACCGCCGCCCGCTTTGAAACTCGTGGCTATCGAGAGCATCCCAAAGAGCGTGCCGTGCCTGCTGTTCAGGCCGCCACGGGCGCTCCAGCAGGTTGTGCGACTGGCGGCACCGCGCGCGCGTTGTGCACAGAGGCGGCAGGCTGGCTGACGGACCAAAATTCCCCCCCCAGGCTATCCTAGTGCACAAATAGTCAACTCTAGACACCCAAAGCTGTGCTTACCTGAGCCGACGGTGTGGTTGGGCTAGTGTCCAGCCTGGACCTTAAAGTTGGGCTAGCTGCTTACACCCGGCTGGAATTTCAGATGGAGCTCAGGGCTAGGGTGGTGCTGCGGCGCTGTTCCAGCCGCGGTATGCTGCCCTGAGCTGGAGCCAACGCGATCAGTAGTCCTCCTCTGCAGGCAGCACGCGAGGGAGGAGGGCGAGCAGCGTGCTCAGAGCGCAGTGCGTGTTGTCGTGCATGCGTCAGGGCCCAAATTGCCTTCTGGACTGCCACTCACCGCCATCCTCCAGCTGCTCGTCCGCGACCGCATCCTGGTACTGCTGGTACTCGCTGACCAGGTCTGAGAAGAGGGGTACGCAAGCAGGGCAGGTGGGAGGAGTGGCACAGGAGCGTCAGAGTGCGGGCAACATCAAGCCAGAGCACTGCTGCTGAGGCGAACATCGGCTCTCTGGGATGCACACCGCAATAACCGCTCGCGTCTTTCCACAATCACCAGCGACACCACTCCCGCCCCCTGCTCCCCCACCGTTCATGTTGGACTCGGCCTCGGTGAACTCCATCTCGTCCATGCCCTCGCCCGTGTACCAGTGGAGGAAGGCCTTGCGCCGGAACATTGCGGTGAACTGCTCGGAGACGCGCCTGCCAAGGGGGAGGGGGAAAGGCGCGGAACAAGCCGGCGCCGGTCGGCGTGCGGCAGCGTCGCCCAGCGCCGCGCGGCCCCGCGCCTGCTGGCAGCGCTCCTCCTGCCCCCGCCCCCGCTCCTCACTTGAACATCTCCTGGATGGCGGTGGAGTTGCCGACAAAGGTGGCCGACATCTTGAGGCCCTTGGGTGGGATGTCGCAGATGCTGCTCTTCACGTTGTTGGGGATCCACTCGACAAAGTAGCTGCTGTTCTTGTTCTGCAGGGGATGGGAGAGCACAGGGCCGCAAGGGCGACGGGCGGGGAGAGTGCGAGTGGTGAGCGAGCGGCCGAGAGGGCGCCGCAAAAGCTGACAGCCTGCGGCAGGCGCACTCTCGAAACACCTCGCGTCCCGGGGCATGTGTTGACACCCCTGACCTGCACGTTGAGCATCTGCTCGTCCACCTCCTTGGAGGACATGCGGCCGCGGAAGGTGGCAGAGGCAGTGAGGTACCGGCCGTGGCGGGGGTCGGCTGCGCACATCATGTTCTTAGCGTCCCACATCTGCTGCGTCAGCTCCGGCACCGTCAGGGCACTGCAACGGGAGCGGGAGACAAAAGGGGGAGGTTCAGCAGGCATGGGCGACACGGCGAGAGTGCACATGGGAGGGCCGGCACACGGGCGGCAGCACCAACACCAGTCGCAGGTCTCCCCGCCTCGTTGCCATGGCTCTACCATCCCTCCAACCAACACTCTAAGCGCACCGGTACTGCTGGCTGCCGCGGGAGGTGAGGGGTGCAAAGCCGACCATGAAGAAGTGCAGGCGGGGGAAGGGAATCAGGTTCACCGCCAGCTTGCGCAGGTCAGCGTTCAGCTGGCCGGGGAAGCGCAGGCAGCAGGTGATGCCTGCGCCACAGGGGCAGGGATGGGGCTCAGGGGCAGGTCACAACAAAAGGGGCCATCCCATCCTCCCATCCCATCCTCCCATCCCATCAAGCCAGCAATAGAGCGACTGACTAGGGTGGAGGCCGCGCTGCAAAGAGCATGCGTGATCCGTCTGCCCTCCGCGCCCATGCGGCCGCCTCCCCACCCGACATGACGGCGGAGATGAGGTGGTTGAGGTCGCCAAAGGTGGGGTTGGTGAGCTTCAGGGTGCGGAAGCAGATGTCGTACAGCGCCTCGTTGTCAAGCACCTGCATCGGTGGCGGTGGTGTGAGGTCGAGAAAGAGGGTCGGCGACGAGGCGGCGGCCCAAGCCGGTCGGCCCGGAGTCGCTGGGGGGGCAAGGCAAAAGGCGGTTTCCATCTCGTAGGAGGAGCGCCCCCGCGCAGCACCCAAGGCCCGCGCACCATGCACTCGTCGGCGTTCTCCACCAGCTGATGCACCGACAGCGTGGCGTTGTAAGGCTCAACCACGGTGTCGGACACCTGGGGGGGGCGGGGCCAGCGGGGGTCGAGTGGTCGGGCGCGTGTCTGCCTCGCATGCAGGACGCACACCACATGCTGCGCCGCCGCCAGCGCGAGCCCGCCACCACCCGCGCGCCCACCTTGGGGGAGGGCACCACGCTGTAGGTGCACATCATCCGGTCGGGGTACTCCTCGCGGATCTTGGAGATGAGCAGGGTGCCCATGCCGCTGCCGGTGCCGCCGCCCAGCGAGTGCGTGACCTGGAAGCCTGCGCAGGGGTCAGGTGCGGGACGGGTCGTCCCGTCGTCGCTCCCAGCGCCCCCGGAGCCCCCGCCACGCCGCTGCTCGCAGCGACGCCCGGCCAGCCTCCGCACCCTGCAGGCAGTCGCAGCCCTCGGCCTCCTTGCGCACGACGTCGAGCACGCTGTCGATCAGCTCCGCGCCCTCGGTGTAGTGGCCCTTGGCCCAGTTGTTGCCGGCGCCAGACTGAGGTGCGGGCACAGGAGGGCAGCGGAGGGCCGGGGTGGGGCGGCGCGAGGACCGTGCGGGCAGGCGACCGCAGCAGCTCATTGCCCGCCCATGTGCTGATGCGGTCCAGCCGCAAGGGGCCCGCACTGCCTAGCAAAGTGGTGCACAAACACGCGACAGCTTGAAGCAGGGCCCTACCTGGCCGAAGACAAAGTTGTCGGGTCGGAAGATCTGGCCAATGGGGCCGCTGCGGATCGAGTCCATGGTGCCGGGCTCCTGGACGCAGCGCAGCCGGGCCACAGGTGCACCACGCAATGCGCATCAGCACCGCTTGCGGCTCGCGCCAAGCCGTGGCGGCGCCTGCCGTGGCCAGCGCCCCGTCGGGTGCGCCGGTGCGCAGAGTGCACCGGTGCACGTTAACAACGGCCGGCGCTCGACTGCTGCCCAGCCTCCAGCCCCGCTCGCAGCTACGTCCAGCGCTAGCACGCACCACTGCTGCCCAGCAAGCAACGCTCGCTCCACCCAGACCTATCTGCCGTGCGCTTCAGACGCTGAGCTCACCAGGTCGAGCAGCACGGCGCGGGGCACGTAGCGGCCGCCGGTGGCCTCGTTGAAATAGACATTGATGCGCTCCAGCTGCAGGTCGGACTCGCCGACGTAGGTGCCGGTGGGGTCCACGCCGTGCTCATCACAGATCACCTCCCTGCGCGGGAGAAGGGGGGTGTCGAACGATGGTGCGTTCCGGCGGGCCCCGCCCGACGCGCGCCGGCGCGCAGACCCAGCTCCTCCCGCGCCGCTCACCAGAACTTGGCACCGATCTGGTTGCTGCGAGGCGGGAGGGGGCGGGAGAGTGTCAGGCGGGCGGCGCGGGCCGCGGCAGCTGTTTTTCAAAAACGGAGGCGCTGGGGCCGCCCTACGGCGGCCCTGCCACCGCGGCATCTCTTACCCGCACTGGCCGGCCTGCGCGGGGGCGGCGGGGAGTTCGTTGGAGGGGGCGCAAACAAACTGGGCATGATGGCGCGCCAGGGCGCGCAGGCAGCCCCAGGCGCTCCGCCTCGCCTGCACGTGCACGATCTCGCGCATGGCTGCTGCTGGTTGTTGCTGCGAGGGGGGCTGGGCAACACGGCAAAGGCCTGGTCTCTTCAAAGTGCCCCGCAAACAAAGTCAAGGGTCAGGCGTAGAGCTGAGGATCGGGCGCGCATTCCCGCTTCATGAGCAGCCGCGTCGAGCAATGCAGCCTTCTTCCGAGCCATTCTTCAAGCTACGCCCCTGCTCTCCTTGCAGATCGCCCGCCTGCCTGTTTGTGAAGACAGCCGCAGGGCAGCGAAACAACAAAAAATGCACAGTGCATGACTGGAGCCTGCTGTTCCGCTAAGGTGGACGGATGGTGAAGCATCAGGTGGGGGGCCGCTCACGCGACGGGGCGGAGAAGCCAGCGTGTGCAGGCCGGCGGCGGCCGCCGCCGCGGGCGGGAGCAGCGGCGGGAGGCAAGCTGGCAGGCAGCCGCTGCACTGCGACAGCACAGCAGTCCTCCATGCATCTGTGATCCCACCTCCCTGGCACTATTCTCTCAGGAGCCGTCTGAGGTGGCCGCCGCGGCCACCGCCATGGACGGCGCCGGGTCACCGCCCGCCGCAGAGGGCAAGGCCGCCACAGCAAACGGCGTGGCCGCGCCCTCCCAGCTCGCCGACCGCTATGAGCTGCTGCCCGCCTTCCTACGCGTGCGCGGCCTGGTGCGCCAGCACATCGACTCCTTCAACTACTTTATCAACCATGAGATGGGGAAGATCATCCGGGCCAAGGGCAACGAGCGCGTGGCGTGCGACGTCGACCCCAACTTCTACCTGCGGTGCGGGGTTGCGTCTCCATTTGGCTGCTCAAGTGGCACCCCCCTGCTTGCGGGTGGTGGGCAGCGTTGCTGGCGGGCTGGGACGGGAGGAGGGCCGGTGGTGCACGTGCGAGCTGCATCCAGGCCGGGCGGCGGGCGCCCGCGTCCTGCCCGCGCCCCTCTTCCCAGCCCCCACTCCCCCGCCCGCACGCCCCGCAGCTACACAAACATCTACGTGGGCAAGCCTTGCATCGACGAGGAGTACGTGTCGACCGACATCACGCCGCAGCAGTGCCGCCTGCGCGACATGACCTACTCGGCGCCCATCACCGTCGACCTCGAGTACACGCGCGGCAAGGAGATCGTCGTGCGCCGCGGCAAGGCTGGGCAGGTGCGCGGATGGGGGGCGGACGGGATGCGGGGGCGGCGGAGGTGGCGGCGGGGGGATTGCCGAGGCGCGGGCAGGTGTGGCCATCAAGGGGGGGCGCCCTCGGCCTCCACCTCGCCCTGCGGCTGGCCCCCATAGGGGCCAGCTCAGCCCGGCCTCGCCGACCTGCATCCACCCGCCGCCCTGCTCGCCGTCCCGCTCCGCGCTCCTCTCAGGGCGCCATCCCAATCGGGCGCATGCCCATCATGCTGCGCTCCGACCGCTGCATCCTCAAGGGCCGCAACGAGGACGAGCTTGCGCGGCTGGGAGAGTGTCCTCTCGACCCGGGTGGCTACTTCGTGGTGGGAAATGCGGGGGAGGGGCCGCCGGCGGGCACTTGCCAGCGCAACTGAGCGTGCCCGCTATGCGCCATCGTGCGCTGGTTGCGTGCGGCGGGCGACGCCCCTGCCCGCCGCCTCGTGCGCTCGGCCGCTGTTGCCATCTGCTCGCTCAGCTCTCTTCCGCACGCATGGTGCAGGTGCGGGGCACGGAGAAGGTCATATTGATTCAGGAGCAGCTGTCCAAGAACCGCATCATCATCGACATTGGTGGGTGGCAGCGGCGGACGGGTGCTGGGAGAAGGGTGGCGGCTGGTGCAGAGGCTGTTGGGTGTGGCATTGACAGCGCTGGCCGCGCCCGCCGGCCCAGTCCTGCTCGCTTGGTCCTCTCGCCGCGCTCTCGTGCTCCTCCCCCACCCTTTCCCCCACACCTCACACGCTGCCCGCCCGCAGACAGCCACGGCGCCATCGTGGCCTCAGTCACCTCCTCCACCCACGAGCGCAAGTCCAAGACTAACATCGTCACCAAGCAGGCCAAGCTGCTGCTGCGACACAACGCGTTCACAGAGGTGCGGGGCGCGGCAGATGGACCCGGCTGTCTGAGGAGCAAGGGGAACCAGGCGCTGCGCTCACAGGAATGTTCAGGAGGCGGGGGCGGGGGAGGGCGCAAGCGCGAATGCCTGTGTTCACCGCCGCCTCGCCCCGCGTCGCCTCCTCCCACCGCTTCTCCTCCCAGGACGTCAATGTGATGGTGGTGATGCGCGCCATGGGCGTGGACAGCGACCAGGAGTTCCTGCACCTGGTGGGTGGGGCTGCGGGCAGCACGGACCGGCAGTTGGCCCCTGGGTGCGAGCTCCCTCGCTTGCCAGACAGAGACCCCCCGCGCCTGGCGCTGCCCCGATGCGCCCCCGCCATGTGATGCGCTCTTGCCCTGACATGCCCCCGCCGCGCCTTGCGCGCAGGTCGGGTGCGAGCCGGCGTTCGCCTCGCTGCTCGCGCCGACGATGCAGCACTGCAAGGAGGAGGGGGCGCTCACGCAGCACGGGGCGCTCGAGTACCTGGCCGCGCGCGTCAAGAGCAGCAGCCGCGGGCCGGGGGCCGGGCCGGGCAGCTTCACGCGGCGCACGCGGAGCAAGGTGTGGAGGGCTGGGGTCGCTTTTGGGAGAGGGTATGCGGGGCGCCGGCTGTGAACAAGCGCTGGTCGTTCTGCGCTCGGCTGCCCGCCCCCACATCCCCCGCACCTCCCGTGCGCAGGTCGACGAGGCGCGCGACATCCTCGCCAACGTGGTGCTGTGCCACGTGCCGGTAGTCGCGTTCGACTTCCAACAGAAGGTGGGGAGCGGGGCCGGCGAGGGGAGCGCCTCGTGCTCGCGCCCAGCCCCAGCCGCGTCGGCGCGCTCCGGCGGGCGCGCGCCAGCCGACCGCCCACCCCCCACCCCCCACCCACCCCCCAACCCCCGCCGCCGACAGGTCATCTACATGGCGGTGATGGTGCGCCGCATGCTCTGCGCCATGATCAACCCGTCGCTGATCGACGACCGCGACTACTACGGCAACAAGCGCCTGGAGCTGGCGGGCGGCCTGCTGGCCCTGCTGTTCGAGGACCTGTTCAAGCGGTGTGTGTGTGTGTGATGTGTGGGTGGGTGGGGGGGGGGCTGCAGGCAAGGGATCCTGGGGGGGGGGTCAGCTGCGCGGCCGGACGGGGGCGAGCGGCTGCCTGGGACCAGGGGGGCGCCGGCTGCCGGTCGCGCCGCCTAAACGGAGTGTTGCTGCGGAATCTCTCAAGTCCCAACACACGAACACTGCTGCGGCAGTGCCCCCCGTTCCGCTCTCTGAGTTCCCACCCACCCGCGTTTGCAGCATGAACGCCGACCTCAAGCGCCAGGCTGATAGCGTGCTGTCCAAGGCCAACCGCGCCACGCAGGTGCAAGGGGTGACTGCGTCACGAGAACGCTGGAGGCGCCGAGCTGGGGACGATCACTTCGAAAGGGGGGGGGGGGGGGGGGGGGGGGGGGGGGGGGGGGCGTTGGGCACCCCCCCCCCGTGCCCCCCCCCCCCCCCCCCCCCAGGCGGCCCCCCCCCCCCAA
>PCFQ01000079.1:118849-172798 GCA_003063905.1 Chlorella sp. A99 | reverse complement strand
GGAGGGGGGGGGGGGGGGGGGGGGGGGGGGGGGGAGGGGAGCTGGCGGTGCATGTGCATCCCTCGCCACGTGCCACGCCCGCACCCCTCATCCAGCGTGCCGCCCCACCTCAACCTCACCCGCCCCTCTGTCGGCGCCGCAGTTTGACATCGTCAAGTGCATCCGCCAGGACACCATCACCTTTGGCCTGGAGCACGCCATCTCCTCCGGCAACTGGACCATCAAGCGCTTCCGCATGGAGCGCAAGGGCGTGACCCAGGCGAGGCCGCCGCGGCACACCTGCGCACACCTCGGCGCGGCGGCACGGCAGCGGCCGGCGAGAGCGCGCGCCGCGCCGCCGCCGCGGCCCCCCGGCTGGGCGCCTCACGCGCCGCGCCCCTTCCTGCGCCCTCGCCCCAGGTCCTCTCCCGCCTCTCCTTCATCTCCGCCGTGGGCATGATGACTCGCATCACCTCGCAGGCGCGCCCCTGCCGCCTGCCCCCTTGCACGTGCGACGACGAGCTCCCGCGCCCCGCCTCCCGGCCTTTGCTCTCGCCCCTGCGCCCCCCCTTCCACTCGCGTGCCAGCGCCCGCCCGCGGCGCCGCTCCCGCCGCAGTTTGAGAAGACGCGCAAGGTCAGCGGGCCCCGCGCGCTGCAGCCCAGCCAGTGGGGCATGCTGTGCCCGGCCGACACGCCCGAGGGCGAGAGCTGCGGCCTGGTCAAGAACCTGGTGAGATCAGCAAGGGTCGAAGGGGCATTCTGCCTGGGGTGCGGTGGGCGGCGACGGGGCAGCGCTCGGTCGCGCATGCCGAGCAGTCGTCGCCGGTGTGCTTCTTCGGCAGCGCGTCGCGTGCCCCCTTTCCACCTGCGACCGTGCCGACGTCCCTGCAGGCGCTCATGACGCACGTGACCACCGACGACGAGGAGGCGCCGATCCAGCGGCTGGCCTACCTGCTGGGCGTGGAGCCGGCGGGCCTGCTCGTCGGCAACGAGCTGCACGACAGGTGGGGGTGGGTGGGGGTGGGTGGGTGGGGGGTGGGGGGGAGGCACATGGTGGCACCGTGTCTTGTGGGAGGTGGGAGCAGCATCGCCCAAGTCTCTCCACCAACTTAACGCCTCGCCCCCCGTCCGTCCCCGACGCACAGGTCGTCAAACCTCGTTTTCCTCAACGGCAACATCCTAGGCATCCACCGGCAGCCCCAGGCGAGCAGCGCCCTCTCTCTCTCGTCTGCCTCTGCCGACCTCGCCGCCCGCCTGCAGCGCGCTGCCACCCGGGCGGGGGCCCTCGTTCGCGCGCTCTGATCGCGTGCCTCGCTGCTACTTGATCTCTGCAGGTCCTGGTGGAGGCGCTGCGGGGGCTGCGGCGCTCGGGCAAGCTGGGCGAGTTTGTGTCCGTGTACATCCAGGTGCGCCAGGGGTTCAGGGACACCCTAGCGAGGGAGGGACGCGGCACGAAGGGACTGACGGGCGTTGGGAGGGGCGGGGGACAGGCTCGGGCGCTGGCTCTGGCACGAGGGCAGCGGCGGAAGCGGGCGGCGCCCTTTGCGCGCGCGCAGCTGCGCAGCTGCTGGCCAGGGCCGAGCAGCCGCCCCCGCCGCTTTCCTCCCACGCAATCGTGTCTCCCCCCCTCCCCGGCGTACGTGCCACCGCTCCGCGCCGCGCAGCACAAGAACGTGCACATCGCGTCCGACGGCGGCCGCGTGTGCCGGCCGCTGATCATCTGCGACCGGGGGCGGCCGCGCGTGACGGCCGACCACCTGCGCCGCCTCAAGGACGGCTCCTGGAACTTCAACCACTTCCTGAAGCACGGCCTGGTGGAGTACCTGGGTGAGCGGGCGTGTCGATTGTTGTATCGAGAGGGGCCCTCGGCTCTGTTCCCAGGCTACGCGAGCCGAGCCGCACCCATGTGCGCACCGCGTGCCTCCCGCGCTCCCCCTCCCACACACCGCGTGCCTCCCGTGCTCCCAAACACCAATACACCAACGAACAATGCAGACGTGAACGAGGAGAACATGTCGCTCATCGCGCTGTACGTGAAGGACTGCTGCGGCGACACCACCCACTTGGAGATCGAGCCGTTCACGATTCTGGGCGTCGTTGCCGGTATCATCCCCTTCCCCCACCACAACCAGTCGCCCCGCAACACCTACCAGTGCGCCATGGGCAAGCAGGCCATGGGTGAGCGCGCTTGCAGGACAGGGCTGGTGTGGTGCCTGGTGCCCGGAACAGGCTCTCCTCCCGGCCCGCGTCTCCACCCCAACCACGCGGTCCCACCGCCCTGACTCCGACTCCTCCTGCTGTGCTTTCCTCTCCCCCAGGCAACGTCGCCTTCAACCAGCTCAACCGCATGGACACGCTGCTCTACCTGCTCTGCTACCCCCAGCGGCCCCTGCTCACCACCAAGACCATCGAGCTGGTGGGCGGCGCGCAGGGCCGGGCAACGCTGCTCCTCTCCTGAACTCGCGAGCGGACGCCGGCCATGCGCCGCTTGCCAAGCACGCACACGTCCTCACGCTGCGTTTCTGCCCCCGTGCCCTGCTCTGTCCCAAGGTTGGCTTCGACCGCCTCGGCGCGGGGCAGAACGCCACCGTGGCCGTCATGTCCTACTCAGGGTGAGAGGGAGGGAGGAGCGCTCTTGCCTGGAGTCTTTGCCCGGGCTTGCGGCCTCTGCCTCCACCCCCAGAGCTGCATGATCGCATCGCACGTGCCAGCCTGCCGTGCCCTCGAGATCCCTCGTTCACCCAAAGCGTTTGCGCTCCCACACACACGCTGTCCCCCCCCCCCACCCCACCCACCCCCCACGCCGGCTCCAACGCGCCCTCCATCNCCCCCCACCCCACACACACCCCCACCCCATCCCATCATGCGCTTTCCAGCTACGACATCGAGGACGCGATCGTCATGAACCGCGCCTCCCTCGACCGCGGCTTTGGCCGCTGCGTGGTGCTGCGCAAGCACTCGGCCTCGCTCAAGAAGTACGCCAACCGCACGCAGGTGGGCGCGGGGCGCGGGCGCAGGGGAGGAGGGGCCGCTCGGCTCGGGGGACGCCCGCGGCCGCGGCAGTTCAGGGAGCGAGGGCGGGGCTGGCGCCCGCCAGCTGGCGCTGGCGCCCAGCTCAGAGCACCGGCGCTTCCTCACCCGCAGGACCGCATCACGCTGCCCGCGGCGGCGCTGGCGCAGCAGGCGGGGGGCGCGGCGCAGCGCAAGGGCAAGTACTCGGTGCTGGACCGGGACGGGATCGTGGCGGCGGGCGAGGTGCTGAGCCAGGGTGAGCGCTGGCAAGGCGGTGTCTTTTTTTTGGTTTTGGGGGGGGAGGGGGGGTGTCTGGCGGTCGGGCTTGGTGGCGGTTGGCCGGACCACCAGGCAGCTGCCGGCCTCCTGCGACGTCCACCGCGCTGCGCTCACAGCCTGCATGCCTCCCGCCCCCATCCACACGACGCTCCGCGCTCGCTTCCTCACTCCACCCCCGTCTCAGGTGAGTGCCTGGTGCACAAGCAGATGCCGACCAACACGCGCGACCCGGTGGCCAACCCCTCTGTGATGCCCGATGCCTTCTACCGCACCGCCCCCATCACCTGGAAGGGCTACCCGGGGGAGAAGTGCGTGGTGGACAAGGTGAGGGCCCGGGGGCGCGTCGCTACCGGGGAGGCAGGCGGCGGGTCGCGGGCCGCCGCGCCCGGCTGCCTCGGCCCGCCTCCGGGCCGGCCTGCGTCTTCTTCCTTCCAACCGCAACAAGGGACCCCCTTCTTCTCAGCCTCCAACCCGCCCCCCCCCCCCGCCGCCACCGTCCCCCCCCCCCCCCACCCCCGCACCCCACCCGCCCCGCCCCAGGTCCTGCTCACCTCCAACGACGAGAGCGCATGCGTGGTCAAGGTGCTCGTGCGACACACGCGCCGGCCGGAGCTGGGCGACAAGTTCTCCTCGCGCCACGGGCAGAAGGGCGTGGTGGGCAGCATCTGGGACCAGGTGGGTGGGCGCAGGAGGGCGGGGCAGGGCGCGATGCAGGGGACAGGCCGCCAGGGGCAGCCGCGCCGCCGCACGGGCCCCCGCGCCTCGGCCGGAGCCCTCGCGCGCCCCTGTTCCGCGCAGCCCCCGCGCAGTCTCCCTCGCGGGCGCGCCCGCCGCCGCGTTCCTACTCCTGCCCCTTGCTCCTGTCCGCCGCCCGCCGCCCGCGTCCCCGCGCGCAGTCGGACATGCCCTTCAGCGAGGCGGGCGTCGTCCCCGACCTCATCATGAACCCCCACGGCTTCCCCTCGCGCATGACAGTGGGCAAGATGATCGAGCTGCTGGGCAGCAAGGCCGCCGTGTGCACGGGTGCGCACGGGCGGGTGGGGGGTGGGCGGGCGGGCGGGGGGCGGGGGGCGGCAGCCGGCGCGCCAGACGGCAGCAAGTGGGAAGCGGCGCGCGCGGGCTCCCCTCCGCTGCGGGCAGCGGCGCAGGGGCCGGCGGGACACGGGGACCGGGCAGCCAGCAGGGCGCCGGGCGTGCCGCGCCGCGCAGCGCCGTCGCCGCACGAGCCGCGGGCGTGCTCACGCCCGCCGCGCGCAAATGCGCCCCGTCGCCCCCGCAGGCCGCTTCCACTACGGCACCGCCTTTGGCGAGCCGGCGGGGCTGGCCAACGACGTGGCCTCGATCAGCGACGAGCTCGTGGGCGCCGGCTACTCCTACTGCGGCAAGGACCTCATGCACTCGGGCATCACGGGTGGGCGGTGGCGGGCGGGCGCCGCCAGGGCGGCGCCCGGCGGCGCGCGCAGGAGTGGGCCGCGGGCGGCGGGGGCAGGGCGGGCGGCGGGCGGGGCGTCCCCCTGGTGTGTGTTGCTGCGGGGGCCGCGGCCCGCACTCGCTCAGCTGCTCGGTGCGCCCTCCCCTGTCGCAGGCGAGCCCCTGGAGGCCTACATCTTCATGGGGCCAGTCTACTATCAGAAGCTGAAGCACATGGTGAGCAGGGGGCGGCCGCGGCGGCGGCGGCGCCGTGGGGTTGCGGGGCAGCGCGGGGCGGGACGCCACGCCGCGTGGTGGGGAAGGAAGTGGGAGGGGCGTTGCAAACGGCTGAGGGGGCGCCTGACCGCTCGGCGACTCCCTCCGACCCGCGGGCGCAGGTGCTGGACAAGATGCACGCCCGCGCGCGCGGCCCCCGGGTCGTGCTCACGCGGCAGCCCACTGAGGGCCGCTCGCGCGACGGCGGCCTGCGCCTCGGCGAGATGGAGAGAGACTGCCTCATAGGCGCGCCGGCCCGGCTGGGAGGCCCGGCGAGGCGCGCTGCCTGGATCGCGGCGCGGCCGGGCGGCACGGGAGCCGCGCGCCCCGCTGCGCCGTCGAGGCGCCGGGAGCCGCGCCTCGCGCGGCCGCTCCCTCTGTGTGGGCTCGACGCTCCTCCCTGCCGCCCCGCCCCGCTGCCCCCGCTCCCGCTCAGGCTACGGCGCCTCCATGCTGCTGCTGGAGCGGCTGATGATCAGCTCCGACCAGTTTGAGGTCCACGTCTGCACGCACTGCGGGCTGATGGGCTACTTTGACGCGCGGCGCCAGCGCGCCGTCTGCCCCACCACAAAGGCGAGGCGGGGTGGGGTGGGGTGGGGGTGGGGGTGGGGGGGTGGGGGTGGGGGGCGGGGGGTCTGTGTTGGCTGTGCATTGCTTGCCGCACGACTTATAGGCCAGGCGTTCAGGCGTGCAATCTGCTCTCCTGCATCTGAAGCCGCCTGCCATACTGCATCTGCAGTCGAGCGACCACATGGCGACGATGAAGCTGCCATACGCGGCAAAGCTGCTGTTCCAGGTGTGTGTTGGGGGCAGGCCAACGTTTGCACTTTGTGTGACACTCACACAACTGCCGACGACCCTTTTTGCGCCCCTTTGCCACCCAGGAGCTCCAATCCATGAACATTGTGCCACGGCTGCACCTTACCGACTCGTAACGGAGCGGCGCAAGCAGCTGCACAGCACCCGCAGCACTGCATACCTGCAGCCACTATGACTTTCTTCAGTCGTTGAGTCCTCTGTACAACAACCAACCAGCATTGTTTCTGGCCTTCTGTTCCTCTGCCTGCTCTGCTTCTCCCCTCTCGCTGCTCGTGCACCTTGTCTGTTTCTCCCAGTGCTGCATCCTGTGTTAGCTGCTGCATCCTGTGTTAGAACAACATGCCGCTCCCTTCTCACAGCAAAAGAGCTTGGCCAACAGCAGAGGCGCTGCAGTTGGGGCGTGTCCGCCCTCACACCGCGCCCCCCTCACACCGCGGTGAAAGCCATGCTCTCCGGCCACACGGGAAACGTGCGCTTGTACAGGCTCATGCACACCGAGTCCTGCTGCTTCAACGGGCCGTCAAACACGCACTTCATCGCGCCGTGGGTGCCCACCGGCTCCGAGATGCGGCCGCGCCGGCCGTGCTTGGTCCACAGGTCCACGGGGCGGAACCAGCGGATGTCGTCGGGCGAGTGGAACATGAAGCGCACCACGGCCTTGGCCTTGTGCACCTGTGTGTGTGTGTGTTGAGGGGTGGGGTGGGGTGGGGTGGGGGTGGTGATGGTGGTGGTGGGTGGTGGTGGGGGTGGGGTGGGGGGTGGGGGCACCCGGGGCAGCGCAGGGGTGGGGGTTGGGGGCCTCGCCCTCGCGGTCTGGGTTCTGCCTCCCTGCCATCCAGTCCTCGCCCGCCCGCCGCCCACCCGCCCACCCGCTGCACAGGCCCACCTTGACCGGGAAGCCGGCGAGCACGATCTTCTTCACCACGATGCGATCGGGGTCGCAGCTGCGCAGCGAGCCGGTGGCCACCAGCGCCAGGCGCCCGCCGCCCGGCGACGGCTTGAACGCCAGCAGCGGCAGCGGGCCGTAGCTGATCGGCGCGTACACGGTGGCGACGGCCGACCTGGAGGAGGCCGAGGGGGAAGAGGGCGGGTGGAGCCGAGCTGCCAGTCTGGAGGACCAGGCTGTCCTGTGCTGGCCACACAGTCTGCCACGCGCGCCGCCCGCGCCGCCCACCTGCCCTCGTGGAGGAAGCGCTCCATCTTGTGCTTGTCGGCGCCGTGCTCGTCGCTGCTGTAGACCGGCCGCGCCGGGAAGGAGCGCAGCCCCGACACCAACAGCAGCGGCTCCTTGGCAGCCACCGGCTCCTCGACGGCCGCAACCTGGTCGGGGGGGGGATGCGCGTTGGGAGGAGGCACATGGCACAGAGCTCGACCAGCTCGAACAAGCAGTTGCAGCAGCAGGAGCACACGCCAAGCCTGTCGAGCCAGCTTGTGGTTGCTCGCCCTGTGCAAGCCCCGAGGCGCCCTTATGCTCACCTTGCGCACGCCAAAGTTGACCACAGAGAGCTTGCACTCGTGCTGCAGCAGGCCGAACGCCACAACCGGTGGCGCAGCACTGCCGCAGGCCGCCGCCACGGCGGCGCACACGCGCGCTGCCGCGTCGGCCGGCACGCCACCAACTGCCAGCTGCGCGTAGCTCCCAGCAGGCAGGCCGTGCTCGTCGCCCTCGCCGCCCGCCGCGCGCGCCGCCTCCTTGGCTCGCTTCTCAGTCCTGCCGGGTGTTGGCAGGCACGACCAAATCGGCAGGCACCAGAGGGGCCGGAAACCGCGGGTTGCATGCGCACGAAGCAGCGCCCGACAGTGCCCGCGTGCACTGCCCTGGCCACCCAGTCGCAGCCACCGCTCCACGCTCCCATGAGCCCACCAACCTGCGCGGCCGCTCAAAGGCAAACACGCGGGCATAGTCAAGGGGCAGGCTCTCCTTGGGGTCCCAGGGGCTGGTGCGGAAGGACTTGAGGCCGCGGTACTTGGCAAAGCGCTGGCGTGCGGGCTGGTCCGGCGGCACCTCCACCTCGTCGGGGAACTGCGGGGCAGGCAGTCGTTGGAGGGGTGCGAGGCCCGAAAAGATGCGCGATCTGTGTGCCGACGCATGCGACTGCACGGCGGCCTGCTCCACAAGGCAGGCCGGACAGAGCAAGCCGGCATGCGCGTGCACCGGGTCGTCCCCTGGCGGCGGCCGCGCACACCTGCACGTCGTCAGCCGCCGCCTGCCGCCGCGCTTTGATCGCCTCCAGCATGTCGGCAGGATCCTCATCGTCTTCCACCTGGGGTGATGGAGAGGGACGGCGAGGCAAGCAGGGCTGACTAGGCGGACAGAATGGAGGAGACGGATGGAGTTTGCAGTGTCGCCGGGCCGGGCCGTTGCCAAGCCGCGGCCCCCCTCGCCAAAGCCAGCGCCCTCCTTTCTCCCCCTGGCCTGCCTCCCTCCCTGGCCCACTCTCCCTGCTCACATCCATGCCAATCTCTGTGGCGGTGTCCACGCCATCGAAATCCAGGTCCCCGCCCTCCGAGGGTGGCGGCGAAGCATCGGCCATGCCCTGAGAGCCGCCGGCATCGCTGCAGGCAGGGGCGGGGGTGGGCGCGCCGCTCGTCGCTGCACCAGCCCGCTTGCGACGTCGGTCGCTGTGCATCCCAGGCGGGCACCGGCGCAAAACCAGCGTATACGCACCTGCCCTCCTCGCCACTCAGGCCCTCCTCCTCGTCCTCCTCCTCATCATCATCATCCAGGATCCAGGCCGCCTGATAGTCAGACGTCCCCGGCGGCAGCCGCCGCTTGCGCGCAGCCGTCGACCGCCGCGCCGCCTCTGCGTCCATCAGCTCCTGCGGTGCGCGGGGTCGGCGACGCGGTGGGCGCGCCAGCCTGGCCGGCGGGTCGGGGCATCGCCGAGCGGCCAGCGGCTCCACACGTGGGCACGGGCTCGGCGCTTCCACCACCAAGTTGCGGACCCTCCCCCCGCCTCCCGTACCTCCTGTGTGGGCCACGTCTGCTCGCCAGCCAGGGGATCTGGCACGTTCTCCCGCTGCAGCGACTCCTGATGCAGCGGATCTGGCATGAGCTCCGCCAGCACCTGCCGCGCCTGCGCCTGCTGCGCCGCCTGCCGCTGCTGCCGCCCCGCTGCCGAGGGCGGCTCCAGGGCCGCAAGCCGCTCTAGGAGGAAGTCGCCGATCAAGGGGATGTGGATGGCCTGGTTGACCGACAGCCCCAGGTTCCGCACGTACCCCCTGCGAGGCGCGACGCAGCAACCGTGGGGGCGCCGCACAACCAGGCGAGCGGAGCCGTGAGGGGACGGCGCGGGCGCAGGAGGCACCAGAGTGGCCGCCCTACCGAGCGCGGCAGCCCACCTGAGCAGCAGCGTCCCCAGGCCAGGGTCGGCGGACGAGGGCTGAAAGTCGGCGCCCTCGATCAGCACACTTGGCCGCTGCTGGCGCCAGAGCGGGGGGCTGGGGTGCGTGTCTGCCAGGTGGCGGACCACCTGCGCAACGCAGGCGTGGCAGTCAGCAGAGTGAGCCAGCAAAGGGTGGCAACAGCGGGCCGCCGCGCGCACTTGCACCGCCACAAAGTCCATTCAGGTGCGCGCCAGCAGGCGCAGAGTGGCACGCCCAGCAGCAGGCCCCACCTTCTGCCGTTTCCCACCTGCTGCATGTCTGCCACGCTGTCGGAGAGCAGCACCTTGTACTCGCCCGGCACTTGCTCCTGCAGCGCTGCCGCGCCTCGCTTCTTGGCCGCAGACCGCGCCTTCATGGCATTGCCGCCACCCTTGCCGCCGCTGCTGGGGCCGCCCTCCAGCTGCACCACGCCCACAACGGTGGGCAGACCCAGCGCGCGCAGCACGGCCAGTGCCATCAGCCCCTGCTCGTCGATCGCCTCCTGCCGTTCGTCGCCGGGCACCGCAAGCAGCACGACCTGTGCACACAGCAGCAGAGTGATGGTGGCTGCTGACATAATGCACTGCAGGCAACAGCCCAGTCAACGGTGGCGTGTGTCTCCTGGCCCGCGCTCACATCAGCCGCACGGCCCAGCTCCACGATGGCCAAGGGATCATCCCGTGCCTCTGGGGGCGGCAGGAACGTGAAGGCGAGCTGGCGGCGGTCGGCTGCTGCCACGGTCTGCATCGCCAGCGGCGCCTCACAGCTGTCCGCTTCCACCTCCATTCCGCCGGCGTTGGCGACATCAGCACTGATAGGCGTGCGACACGCCCCCAGCAGGTCATCCCACAGCCGCTGTGCATCCACTGCATCAGACAGAGGCAGCAGGGCCACCACGCGCGGCGGCGCGGCCTTGCGTCGCGACTGCAGCAGCTCGGCACGCTTCTTGTCACTGCAGGCGGCGGGGGAAGGTGTGGGTTGGAAGAGCAGCACTTGCCACCCGGCAGAACTGCTGATGCCAGGGCTCATCATCCACTCAACAACAATAAATAATGAGCTGGACTGACCGCCCAAGTGGTAGGGGTTCAAATCTCAGCCGGAACACTAGCTGCAAACCTGGGCCTCGGCTGTTCCAGCGCCAGGCGTCTGGTAACGGTTAAGTGATTGACCACTAAACCGGACGTAAAACCCCCCGATTTACATTTACAACACGTCTGCACGCACCGCTGCTGCTTGGCCGCATTCAGGCGCTCGGACTTGCCGCGCGCCCCGCGCACAGACGCGGTGGACACCGGCCGACCCACAACATCTGCGGGTTGGTTGGGACAATGCCCGCCGGCTACCAGTGTCGTTGCTGTCACCGAGTAGACGCGGTGCAGCAAAGAAGTCAGGCCTCACCCCTCTTCTCGCGGTGCTTCTGCCGTGCACTCTTGCCGGCGCCCGCCCGCGCCTTGTGCGCCTGCATGGGCCCCGCATGCGCCATTGTCGGCGCGCTCTACTGGGCGTGAACGTCGCTTCCCACTGGCAACAGGGCTAAAACGGGCCAGCCAGCGCAGCCATCATGCATGCGGTGCAACAGGAGCCTGCCTTATTGTGCTGCGCGCCTTGCCCCCCACCCATGCTGCTAGGCGAGGTAGAGGCGCTTCAAAAGAGCGCCAGCGCCGAATTTCCCTCGCCGTTCTCCAGATCGACAGCGACCAACAGTGGGCATCACCAGGCAAACCAACGAGGGCAATGTGAGAAGTAGGGAGGAGAGCGTTTGCTTTGGAAAGCAGCCGAGACAGAGGTCCCCCCTCAGACCGAGGCCTGTGCCTCTCCCCATCGCATCCTGCTACCGCCTGGCCGTTTTCATCGCTCTTCACAGCGTTCCACGCGCACTTCTGCATACGGCGTACTTTAGAGCGGCCAGCATGGAGATTTACGAGCAGGAGCACCAGCTGGAAACGATATTTCAGTCGCTGAGCGATGGCTTCAAGAAGCTGGACAAGCTGCCAGAGGGCAAGCAGCAGGCGCTCCTCAAGGAGCTGACCGCTCTAATGCAGGAGGCCAAGACGTGAGTCGGCGCGGGGGCGCCGCGGGCAACCGCCCGCCGCCACTGGCATAGCCTCGCTGCTGTCTTCTCCACGTCGTCGCCCCGCTCCTCCTCCTCATCCACTCCTCACTCGCTGCTGGCACCCACAGGCTTATACGCGAGTTTGAACGCGAGGCGCGCACTGACGGCATGCCGCCCAACGAGCTCAATGCGCGGAAAAAGGCGATGGTGCAGGAGCTGAATGGCTTCATCGGCCTGAAGAAGGCATACAGCAGCCAGACAGCGGCGCGCGGCGAGCTGCTGGGTGGCGCCAAGAGTGGCGAGTGCAGTGTAGACAGTGAGCGACCGTGGGGGATGGGTGCAGGAGCGATGCACGTGCGGCATCGGTGGGCCTGCCGCCTGGTGCAGGAAGCAGGGGCGTTTATTGACGGTGCTTCTATCGCTTGCTCTGTTGCGCAGCCATGTCGACGACGGAGCTGATGCAGATGGGGCGCAAGGACATCAAGGAGACGGATGCGGCCCTCATGCGCAGCGAGCGCGTGCTCAACGACACGATGGCCATCGGCATCCAGACCGCCGAGACGCTGCAGAACCAGACGCGGCAGCTGGAGAAGGTGTGCACCAGGCAGGGGCAGCGCCAGGATGTGGCCGGCGTTCAGCAGCGAAGAGTGGTGGGCAGCGCTGGCATTCGCAGGTAGCTGTGAGTAGGCATTGCTGCGAGTGGGGATGCTGATTCGTGCTGCTGTGTCTTGTCAGGTGATTGACGACCTGGACGAGATCCACTTCACGATGAAGAAAGCGCGGCAGGTCATCCGCGACATGGCACGCGGCCTGGCCACAGACAAGTGAGCCGACCTGGGGGAGTGTCTGGTGCTTAACATGCGGGCGACACAGCAACATGGAAGCCAGCGTGGAGCTGGGAGTGGCGTGGGTGCGAGAGGAGGTGCGTGCCGAGTGGGTTGTGCGCCTTCTCTGCATCCTTGCGTCTGCCAGGTGCATCATGATGCTGCTGCTCCTGGTGGTGCTGGGAGTCATCGCCATCATCGTGCTGCGCATCCTCAAGGTCAAGGGCGTGATCTTGCCGGTGAGCTGGAGGTGGGGAATGGGCGGGGGGATGGGGTGGGGTGGGGGGGGCGGCGCAAGAGAGAGCTTCGCGGGCCAAGCTGAGGTGCTGCAAGTCGTGGCAGAGACGTCTGCTTGCTCTTCCTGCAGGGTCCCTCACGGCGGTTGCTGTGGCAGCCCGATGACGTGCTCTGATAGCGGCGGTGCCTCTGGGACTGTGTGCTGCCCTTGACTTTTTGACTATCTCTGTGACATTTCTGACCCTCCGCTGGTGCTGCAGCGGCTGTACTTCTTGACCGGCTGCTTATTTATGCTGTTTCTCTGCTGTTCTCTGCTGCTCCATTTCACCGGGGGCTCGGCCCCTCAATGAAAATGAACGACTGCGAGCTGTTGAGCAGGGAGTGCAGGTCGGCGTACTGCTGGCGGATCACACTTCCAGTGTGCGCCCAAATGGCAGGCCCCTCCGAGAAGTGCCAGTAGAATTTCCAAGGACACGAGGCGCGAACAGAACTTTGGCGGCTGGGGTCGGTGGGCGGGAGCAGGCCAACTTCTCACCGAACATGCTCCTCTTCGCATTTTCTCCTTCCATACATCTTACAGAGCGTGTCAGCGCGCGCAAGAGAGGGCGGATTGCAATCTGGGCACTCGTTCGCCCGCCGGGCAGGAGAGAGGCTGCGCGGGCGCCGGCAGCATGGAGCAGGAGATTGACGAGAACGACGCCTGGTACGCAAAAGAGCTAGAGCCGGCGGGCTGATCGATGGCGGGGCGCGCGAAGAAAAAGGGAGCGGCGCTGTCGGCCGCAGGGGCGTCTTGCCTCTCGCAATCGGGCACAGCACCGAGCGCGCGGAGTGTCAGCCCGCCCGCCCGCCGTGTCCGCTGCCGCTGCCCGCGTGCCGACGTTCTCGTGTTTCACTGCTGCAGGGCCGTGATCAGTGCCTACTTTGAGGAGAAGGGCCTCGTCCGACAGCAGCTGGACTCATTCAATGACTTTATCAACACCTCGCTGCAGGTGTGGCAGGGGAGGGGGGACTTGGCTGCACTGCAACGCGCTCTAGGAGCACAGTGCGATGTGTGCCATGATTGTGGCAGTTGGCTAAACGACGTGCCCGCGCGTCTAGGCCACCGCCGCCGCCACAGGTGCTCGAGTGGACATGGCGCGCTCAGGGCTGTTGCCGTCATGCGCTCCCTCAACCCTCCGCGCTTCCTGCCTCGTCTTCTCCCCACGCAGGAGATTGTGGATGAGAACAGCACACTGGTCATCACCCCGCAGAACCAGCACAATCCTGGGATGGTACTGGACGAGGATGAGCAGCGGGAGTACCAGGTAGATAGGGGGACAGCAGGAGAGAGACGCTGCGCACTGCCGACAGAACTCCTCGCAGCAGGGCGCATGCGTGGAGGACAGCAGGGGAGGGGTGCAGCTGCTGATGCAGCAGGGGGCGCTCGCGCAGGTCAAGTTTGGCCAGATCTACCTGTCCAAGCCGACCTTCATAGAGGCGGACGGCGAGACGGCAGTCATCTTCCCCAAGGAGGCCCGCCTCCGCAACCTCACCTATGCCGCGCCGCTGTACGTCGACGTGGAGAAGGTGGGCTCCGGCGGCGTGGGCGGGAGCTGTGCGCACGGGGCGCGCAAACGGCACCCAGCATGGGCGGATGATCTCACGGGGTACGCGAGAGGATGGTTCAGCGCCGTGAGGCATGACCGCCAGGGCCCGGCTGCCGCCGACTGTCGCTGCGTCACGCGTGCGGCCTGCCCACTGCGGCGCAGGTGGTGGTGACCACGCTGGCCGATGGCACGCGCGAGGAGGAGGTCACGCGCTTTGACAAGACCTTCCTGGGCGAGGTGCGGGTGGCTGTGGAATGCCTTCCAGCTGCACAAACTGCCAGCTGCTCCACACTGCCTGCCTGCTGCCAGGTGCGGCGCTGATTTCCCTCCCTTCCGCATTGTCACTGCTGCCTGGGGCATCTGCGCTGCCCACTCCCCCGCCTCCCACAGGTTCCCATCATGCTGCGCTCCGACTACTGCAACCTGTCCGACCGCTCTGACCGCGACCTCACCGACCTGGGGGAGTGCCCCTACGACCAAGGCGGCTACTTCATCATCAACGGCAGCGAAAAGGTGCTCATCGCGCAGGTGCGGGGGAGGTGGTGTGCTTGTTTGCACAGCAAGGGGGCCCCCAATCGCAGCCAGGCTGGTGGCGCCAGCGCGTGTGCGGAAGAGTGGAGCTGGTGCTGCGTCAACAGCGCAGGCAGGCCTGCCAGCAGGCGTGCCACCGCCGGCCCTGCGTTTGCGGCCTGGGCACCCATGCGCTTGGCCGCACTCACACAGGAGCGCATGGCCAACAACCATGTCTACGTGTTCAAGAAGACGCAGCCTTCTAAGTACGCCTTCCAAGGGGAGTGCAGGTGAGAGGAGCAGAGGGAGGTAGCAGCAACACACAGCAGCAGGGGGAGCCACTGCGGCTGGACAGCGTTGAAAGCGGTTGAGTGTACATGTGGCATGGGCTGCCAGACATCAAATCCTAGCCTCGGCCTCATTGTGCATGGTTCCCTCGACACATCTGCCCCCATGGCCCAGGTCGGTGATTGAGGGCAGCACGCGTGCCACCTCCTCCATGAGCGTCAAGATGCTGTCGCGGGTGCGCGCGGGGAGGGGGAGGGGGGCAGCAGGCAGGCCGAGTGCTGAGTGCACCAAGATGAGAGGGGCATGGCGCTGTCAGTGTAACTGGCTGTGGCACTGCGTGACGTGCTGCCTCTTTCCGGTGTTGGGCTACCCAGATGGGCATGAAGAAGGGCGCGGGGCAGTGCATCCGCGCCACCATCCCCTACGTCCGCGCCGACATCCCCATCCTCATCGTCTTCCGCGCCCTCGGCTTCGTGGTGGGCGGCGACGCGAGCGCGCCCGCGCGCTGGCTGTGCGGGCCTGTTGCCCCAGGGGTGCAGCGTCGCTGCGCCGTGTCCGACTGTGTGCCTGCTTCCCTGTGTCAACCATCACAGGCCGACAAGGACATCCTGGAGCACATTGTGTACGACTTTGGCGACAACGCGATGCTGGAGGCGCTGCGCCCCTCCATCGAGGAGGCCTTCCCCATCCAGAGCCAGGAGGTGGGAGCTGAGCAAGCTAGGGCTTGTCCTCCAGTGCTCTTGAATTGAAGCTCAGGCACGGCGGAACATGGCGTTCTTATTCTCGTCCCTGCCCCCTTGGCCCTGCTTCGAACTCCCTTCCTGCTCGGGACACCCCACCTCAGGTGGCGCTTGACTACATCGGAAAGCGCGGGTCGACGGTGGGCGCGACGCGCGAGAAGCGCGTGCAGTACGCGCGCGAGCTGCTGCAGAAGGAGCTGCTGCCCCACATCGGCATGGAGCCATTCTGCGAGACCAAGAAGGCGAGACGGTGCCGGCTGGCTCGCGACGACTGGATGGCACTACACGGCACCGCGTGGCCTCTGCCGCCGTCGCCTTGCGCCGTCCTGACACCCGGCTCCCCCGCCTCGTCCCCCGCCCCTGTCAGGCCTACTTCTTTGGCTACATCATCCACCGCCTGCTGCTTGTCGCCCTGGGCCGCCGCGAGGAGGACGACCGCGACCACTATGGCAACAAACGCCTGGACCTTGGCGGGCCCCTCCTCGCCAACCTCTTCCGCCAGCTCTTCCGCAAGCTCACCAAGGACGTGCGCACCTACGTGCAGGTGAGACGCGCCGGCAGACGGGCGGACCGAGGGAGGAGGTCCGGGAAGGTCGTCCATCCGGCGTGGATTGAGCTCCCAGCCCAAGCCCTGCTTTGCAGCGCTGCGTGGACAAGGGCAAGGACATCAATCTCACCGCCGCCATCAACAAGGACACCATCTCACGGGGTCTGAAGTGAGTGGTGGCTCAGTTGGGAGGGGCCAGCCAAGGCCAACTACCGCAGAGTGGTGCTGACATGCTCAACTCCTGTGCTATCCCCTTGTCCGTTGTCTGTTTGTAGGTACTCGCTGGCCACTGGCAACTGGGGCGTGCTGGGGGGCACGGGCGAGCTGCGGCCGGGCGTGTCGCAGGTGGGCCTGCTTAAAGACGAAGTTCCGACACTGCTTTGCCCCATCCATCTGTTGAAATATCTGCCTCTGCCCTGACCCTCCACCGCAACAGGTGCTCAACCGCCTGACGTACGCATCCACGCTGTCGCACCTGCGCCGCATCAACTCGCCGATCGGGCGCGAGGGCAAGCTGGCCAAGCCGCGCCAGCTGCACAACACGCAGTGGGGCATGATCTGCCCTGCGGAGACGCCGGAGGGCCAGGCCTGCGGCCTGGTCAAGAACCTGGTGAGTGCCCAGGACGATGAGGGTCCCTTCTCTGCTTCCGCCATAGCCTGCTGCGGCCTGCATGCCATGCCCCCACGCAGGCCTGCTCCTCCAGCCCCACCCGTGTGCCTCCAACTGCCCCCGCGTCTTGTCCACAGGCGCTCATGACTTACATCTCGGTGGGCTGCGCCTCCCAGCCGGTGCTCGAGTTCCTGGAGGAGTGGGCGACCGAGAGCCTGGAGGAGATCTCGCCCTCGGTGGTGCCCCAGGCCACCAAGATCTTCGTCAACGGTGGGCGGGCTGGGGAGGTCTGTGTGTATGGCGCGCTTGGGTTTCGGGTGCATGCTGGCAGGGCGGACGAGGATGCGTGCGTGGGCAGAGCGCGGGATGTGGTGGAGTTGCAGTGAACGAAGCTAGCTGGCGGCAGCCCTGCACGAGGCCCGCATCCTCTCTGGTGGCTGCGCCGCAGGCGTCTGGGTCGGCATCCACCGCGACCCGCAGCGGCTGGTGCAGACGCTGCGCACGATGCGGCGGCAGATCGACATCAACACAGAGGTGGGGGTGGTGAAATGCAAGCACGGCGTGCACCAACGCAGGCAAGGTCTGGACCGAACAGATGCACGTGCTCCCCGGCCCCGCGCCCTTGCGCTGCAGGTCGGCGTGGTGCACGACATCCGCCTTCAGGAGCTGCGGCTCTACACCGACTTTGGGCGGTGCTGCCGACCGCTGTTCATTGTAGAGGAGCAGGTGGGATGCGGTGTCGGCTGGTGGGATTAGTGCAATGGAGGCTGGCGACGGGAAGAGGAGCAATGTGTTGGCTGCGCTGAACTCGCTGCTCATGCCTTGCCCACCGGCCCTCCCTCTGCCTCTGCAGGCGCTCAGGATAAAAAAGCACCACATCATCGACCTGGCCAACCGCGAGGAGACGGGCTTCGGCTGGCAGCAGCTGGTGGAGGGCGGCTATGTGGAGTGAGTGCTCAGCGCGACGCGGGGGCGCTCGCTGGGAAGGGTGCGGGGAAGTGCAGGGTGGGGCGGCCGCTGGTGCACCGGGTGGGGCAGAAGTGGTGGCGCGAGGGGCGCGCCGCCACGTCACACGTGATCTGCCAGCGTACCCACCCGCTCGTGCGTGCCCTCCCACAGGTATATAGACGTGGAGGAGGAGGAGACGACGATGATAGCGATGACGCTCAACGACCTGCGCGCAGCACGGGAGGGTGAGACCGCGCGGGGTGCTGGAGGGCGAGCGCGTTGAGCCGCGTGGTGCTGTGCCTTGGCCTGCCACTCTGCTGTCCCGAGGCGGCTCTGCCACTCGTGCCCCACGCAGACCCCAGCGCCGCCTACTCCGACACGTACACTCACTGCGAGATCCACCCCGCCATGATCCTGGGTGTCTGCGCCTCCATCGTCCCCTTCCCCGACCACAACCAGTCGCCCCGCAACACCTACCAGAGCGCCATGGGCAAGCAGGCCATGGGTGAGCTCGCTTGCAGGGCGAGCAGGGCGTGGCCCTGCCTGTTCTGCTGCCCCTGGCTGGCAGCGCACACTCAGACCAGTCCTTTTCTGTCTGTCCGCCCAGGCATGTACGTCACCAACTACCAGGTGCGCATGGACACCCAGGGCTACGTGCTCTACTACCCCCAGAAGCCCCTCGTCACCACGCGCAGGTGCGTGCAGGACACAGCGCGTGCAGCGTGCAGCCTGTGCATATTGGCCTCTGTTTCTGTTTTGAGACTAGAGCAGACTTGGCTTCATGACCAGCGCACCACGCCCTCCAACTTACACCCTGCAGCATGGAGTACCTCCACTTCCGGGAGCTGCCCGCCGGCATCAACACCATCGTAGCCATCGCGTGCTACAGCGGGTGAGACTGTCCAGGGCGCTGGCTGCGTGCTGGCTGCGTCCTGGCGCCAGCCGGGATCAGCGCAGCCCGGCCGGAGGGTTCAGGTCGCATGTCTGATTCCAATCCGTTCCTGCGTCCCCTCCCTCTGCGCAGCTACAACCAGGAAGACTCCACGATGATGAACCAGTCGTCCATCGACCGCGGCATCTTCCGCTCCATCTTTTACCGCTCGTACAAGGTGCGGGGTGGGTGGGTGGGTGGGTGGGGGAGGTGCAGGGAGGAGGGCGCGAGGACGCGCCCCTGCCTCGGCGTCGTAGGGATGCGCCGCGGCTTGTCGGGAACGCGCTGTGGCCCGGCCTTCCTGGCATCAAGCCGCCGCCAGTTGGCGCTCATTGCCCCGCGCCCCCACCGTCCCTCGCGCCATTCTCCCCTCGCCCCGCAGTCGGAGGAGAAGAAGCAGGGGTCGCTGGTGCAGGAGCTGATTGAGCGGCCCAACCGCGAGGTGACCGCGGGCCTGCGCCACGGCACCTACGACAAGCTCGACGACGACGGCATCGCCGCCCCCGGGACGCGCGTGTCAGGTGGGTGGGCGTGCGCTCGTGCTGGCTGGCGGCGAGGGCAGGCGAGAAAGTGCGCGGGCGGACGGAGGGCTGACGAGCGCGCGGCACTGGCCGGCGGCGAGTGTTCCCGACCCGCCCTCTGCTCCTCTGCGCCCTGCTGACCTGGCCACCCCGCACCCACGGCCCGCGCAGGCGACGACGTGATCATCGGCAAGACGAGCCCCCTCCCCGACGACGGGGACGGCATGCCCCAGCGCTTCTCCCGCAAGGACTGCTCCTCCTCGCTGCGCCACTCCGAGTCGGGCATGGTGGACAGCGTGCTGCTGACGACGGGCGCAGACGGCCAGCGGTTTGTGAAGATGCGGGTGAGGAGGAGAGGGGGAGGCGGCGGCACAGTTGGAGGGGAGGGCATGCAGTGTGGTTGAGGCAGCGCATGTGCCTGGGCCCGCCGGCCAACATGCAGGCCGATGTTGCTAGCACACTGGTCCGCTGGTCATTGACACGTTCTCGCCATTTGCACGTTCTGCAGGTGCGGTCCATCCGCATTCCACAGGTCGGCGACAAGTTTGCCTCGCGGCATGGGCAGAAGGGCACCATCGGCATCACCTACACGCAGGTGGGTGAGCTGTGGTGGAAGAGCAGCATGTCGAGAGCGGGCCGTGCAGCAGAGCATCAAGGCGGGCCCCGCTGATGGGTCGGGTCTGCATGCTCTTTGCCCTGCTGGGCTCCACGTTGATCAGCCACTCCTCTGCCTCGTGCCCCCCTGACCGCAGGAGGACATGCCGTTTACGGCGGAGGGCATCTCCCCCGACCTCATCATCAACCCCCACGCCATCCCCTCGCGCATGACCATCGGCCACCTGGTGGAGGCGCTCATGTCCAAGGTCGCCGCGTGCATGGGCAAGGAGGGCGACGCCACGCCCTTCACCAGGTGCGCAGACCGCCGGCTGGGTGCGGGCGCCGATGCCGGGCACCCAGGCCGCGCCGGCCTTCCGTGCCGCCCGCGCTGGCCCTCGCTCACACGCGGGCCCCCCTCGCACGCAGCGTCACCGTCGACAACATCTCCAACGCGCTGCACCGCTGCGGCTACCAGAGCCGCGGGTGGGAGGTGATGTACAACGGGCACACAGGGCAGCGGCTGCAGGCCCAGATCTTCCTCAACCCCACCTACTACCAGCGGCTCAAGCACATGGTACGTACAGGAGTCGAGGGGACGCCTTGGTGCCGGATGCCGGATGCTGGTGTTTGCCAGCGCTGGATGCTGGGCGCTGCCCACATTTCGCCTGCTCCCCATGTTCCTTCTGCACGCACGCTCTTGATCCTGCTCGTCGCCTCGCTGCCGCAGGTGGACGACAAGATCCACTCGCGAGGGCGGGGCCCGGTGCAGGTGCGGCTTGGCCTGTTTGCGGAGGGGTCGACCGGGGGCGGAGAAGGGGCGCGTGGAGCCAACCACGAGCTGCTTGGCTGGCCCACGGGGCCACGAGGCTGACGAGCTGCCCGGGCCGAAACGTTCCCACGTCGCGACGCGCGGCGCGCAGGTGCTGACGCGGCAGCCGGTGGAGGGGCGCGCGCGCGACGGCGGGCTGCGGTTTGGCGAGATGGAGCGAGACTGCATCATCTCCCACGGCGCCGCCTCCTTCCTCAAGGTGGGCTTCGGGACAGCGGACGGCGGGAGGCGCGCCAGCGGCGGCCAGCTGATCCGCCTCGAGAGCAGCCAGGATTCCTGTCGCCAACCGGGCGCGCCGCCGCGCCCCTCCGCCGCATCCCCGCCCGCTCCTCAAGCCTCGTTGTGCCGCGCTCTTGCTCTTGCCATGCAGGAGCGGCTCTTCGACCAGAGCGATGCATACCGGGTGCACGTCTGTGAGAAGTGCGGGATGATTGCGGTGGCCAACCTGAAGAAGAACCAGTTCCGCTGCGACGCCTGTGGCACGAGCACGGGCATCGTGCAGGTGGGGGCTAGGGGCGTGGTGGTGGTGGCGGTGTGTGGTGCATGTGTGGGTGTGGGTGTGGGTGGGGGGAAGGGGGGGGGGGGGCGTCCAGTGGCAATGACATGCCCTGCATTGCTGCTCGGATCTGCAAACGCGCCCCTCTCGATCTCGTTGTCTGGACGCAGGTCTTCTTGCCGTACGCATGCAAGCTGCTCATCCAGGAGCTCATGGCGATGCTGGTCGCGGTGAAGATCGTGACGTGACGGAGGCTGCTCGGCTGGCCCCGCTCCATTGCTGCTACCCCTGCTGGGCTGGGTCTTGTTTCCCGCTGCTTCTCCCCTTCTGCTGCTGCTGCTTTGTCGCTCCGTTTTGTGCTCCTATTTCATTTTGCAATCGATGCCTCGGCGCCCTCGCTGGCGGTGGCGGCGGCGGGCGGTAGGCGGCGGCGGTGGCGCGAGTGGCGGCAGAGGGCGGGCTGGGAGGATGCACAATACACACGGATGCACACGCTCCGTTAGCTGCAGCATGCCACGTTGATGCACGACACGGAAGAAGGGCTATTTTCCATCATCATTTCAAAACACTTTCCCTTAATTCCCACGCAATTTATTTTGCTTGTGTGCCCCTCGCGACCCTCCTGCATCACCTGCATTGCACGTTCCGGCGATCGCACGTCTCGGGCGCCATGCAGGGCCGCACAGGCTCCAAGGCACGGGCTGCGCTGGCCGAGCTAGCCGAGCTGCGGAAGACGGGCGCCAAGCGCGCGAACCGTTTCGAATATGAGGAGGAGGAGGCTGTCTACGACGAGGTGGACGAGGATGCCTACCAACAGCTGGTGCAGCAACGGCGCGAGGATGGAGGTGCGCGGGGAGCGATCGAGGGCAGGGCAGGGTGCAGGGGGCCGGACGCGCGCGGTGCATGTGATGGACGCCGCCGGCTGTCACCGCCTGTTCGCGCCACGCCTGTGTCTTGTGCCACGCATGCCAGGCGGCTTCGTCATCGATGAGGAAGGCCTGGGCTATGCAGACGTTGGGGAGGAGGAGGATTGGGGCGCGGTAGCAGAGGATGAAGGTGGCGCAGCGCAGAAGCCGGCAGCGGGCGCCAAGAAGGGTGAGGGGGATGGGGGCACGGCGTGGGCGGTGTTATAGCTGGGGGGTTGGGGTTGGGGTGGGGTGGGGGATTGGGGGACAGCACAAGAGCAGCACTGCCAGCCGCACTGGGGGTGTCCAGCTTGGGAGTGTCCATGCCACCCATTCTGCCGATCTTGCCCCGCCTGCCCTTGCAGGCAGCGCTGGTGGCGCGGGCAGCAAGCGCAAGGCGGCAGCGGAGCCGGTGCCAGGAGCGCGGGCGCGCATGCAGCGCATGATGCAGGCGGCAGCAGTTAAGGCCAGGCCCAAGGCGGCCGTGGACGACGCCTCCACCGACGCCCTGCTGAATGACATCCTGGGCAACCTGGGCCCCGACAGGTGCTGGGGAAGGTGCAGCATGGTGGAAGGGGGAACTGGTGGCAGAGCAAGGAACCCTCGTGTCAGCGCCGGCGCTCACGTGTGCCCCCCACTCTGCCCGACGCCTTCCCGCAGCAAGCCCAGTGCCGCGCGCCCGGCCGCCGCCCGCCCCGCCCCCGCCCCAGCGCCGGCCTCGAGGGCAGCGCCCGCACCGGCAGCGTGCACCATACGGCCTGGGGCCACCTCCAAGGCAGCGTCCTTCCGAGCGGTGCCGCCAAGGACCACTGCCGCAGGCGCAGCGCTGCAGCAGGAGCGCTTTGGTGTGGGCGCTGCAGCAGCCGAGGACGCTGTCGCCGCTGCTGATGCAGACGATGCGCTCGTGTACGGCAGTGATGGCGGCAGCGATGACGCAGGCCTGCGTCCTCCTGATGAGCCCATGGATGTGGGGGATGACCCGGCGGCGGCAGCAGCAGATGAAGCGCAGCCGGACGAGGGTGCCGGCCCAGCAGCAGCAGCAGCAGCAGAGGCCTCGCCGCTGCAGGCACACGCGGCGGCGGCGGCCAGCAAGACGCCGGGCAGCCCGGGCGCCAAGACCCCGGCCCCCATGTTCCCCGAGGCCAGGACGCCCGCCACCGCAGCGCCCGCCTCCGGCTGGCAGGCCATCTACGCCGATGCCAGCCCCTCTGCCGGAGAGGGCGCGCCCGACGACGCGCAGGCCGAGGAGGCGGCGGCGCCCGCTGACGGCGCGGGCGGCGCAGGGCTGCCGCTGGATGGGGACGGGCAGCTGCCCTTCTATCTGCTGGACGCCCACGAGGAGGCGGCACAGCCGGGCGCGGTCTTCCTGTTTGGCAAGGTGCGCCGGGTGGGGCGCAGCGCAACAGGCCGGGCAGGTTGGCGAGAGCCGCCTCGAGCGCTCCTCGGGCTGCGCACGTGCCCGGCCTGCACCGTCGACCTCGGTCCCTGCCTGCTGCCCTCTCGTCGCAGGTCCCCCGCAACGGCCAGCACGTTTCCTGCTGCGCCGTGGTGCGCGGCATGCAGCGCAACCTGTTTGTGGTGCCGGCCCAGGCGGTGGGCGGTCCCGAGATCGATGCGCTCGAGGTGGCGGCAGCGACAGACCCAGCGGCCAAGAAGCGGCTGCTAGCAGCCCTACATGTGAGGTTGCATCTAGCGGAGCTGGGCGCGGCTGTGCTGAGGGCGGCAGCAGCATGGGCAGGTTGTGCCTGGAGCGGGGCGCAGCGCACGCGGGCCAGAGGGTGCCAGGAACCAAGCGGCGCCGAGAGCTGGCTCTGGCAACGTCCCCTTTTGTGCGCGTCCTTCACCGGCTCCCCTTGTCTCCCGCCGCTGCGCACAGCAAGCCTTCACGGAGGTCAAGGCGGAGGTGCGGCAGCTGCTGGCGAGCCACCGCGTGACGCAGATCGCGATCAAGCCGGTGAAGAGGGAGTACGCGTTTGAGAGTCCCGCGGTCCGCCCCGGCAAGCAGTGGGTGCTCAAGGTGAGGAGGGCAGGGCGGCAGCTGCCGCGGCGCGGCGCGTCTGCCGCCCGCAACAAACGGCAGCAGGCGAGTCGTCTCGTAGAGAGTTCAGCTGCGCTGCCCTCCCGTGCCCGCGGCCCTGCTCCCCCTCCGCAGGTCAAGTACCCCGCCACGCAGCCCGCGCTGCCGGCCGGCCTGACGGGCGCCACCTTTAGCACGGTCTTTGGCTCGGCGCAGTCGATGCTGGAGGCGCTGGTGCTCAAGCGCCGCATCATGGGCCCCAGCTGGCTCAACATCAAGCAGCCGCAGGAGGTGGCGGCCGACCGGCAGGTGAGAAGGCTCGCGAGGAAGCAAAGGAAGGTGCTGCAAAGGCAGGTGCCTCCTGCTGTGGCTGCCAGCTGAACGCCCCCTCTTGCCTCAGGTGTCATGGTGCGGGCTGGAGGTGGAGGTGGGCAGCCACAAGCACGTCACGCCTTCCGCAGACAGCAGGCGCGGGGGAGCCCGCACAAGCCGCGCTTTGGGGGCGCATGCTGGAGATTGCCACAGGCCTTGTGCCCCTCGTCCTTCCTTCCTCTCACAGCACGCGCTGTGTGCGCATTGTGTCGCTCGGCTCACCGTCAGCGTTGCGCACGCCCGCCCCTCTGCAGGGATGCGCCCCCGCTGGTCGTGGCGGCCATCCACGTCAAGACGGTGGCCCCGGCGGGCAGCACCACCTCCGAGGTGGTCGCTGCCTCGGTCGTCTATCTGCGCAACGTGGCCACGGACCGGCCCATGGCGCAGGTGGGCGAGCAGTGGGGATTGGAACCTGCAGGAGGAGGTGGTCTGGTCAGCATGTGTCAGCCTTGGGCATTCGTCTAGGAAGTGCTGCTCCCCTCCCCATGTTTGCATCGCTCGCCGAGGCCCACTCTCTGTCTCTCTCTGTCTCTCTCTCCGGCTGATGCAGGAGGAGTGGAACAGCGCGGGCCAGCTGCGCCACTTCAGTGCCGTTCGGCGGCTGGAGGGGCACCCCTTCCCGGCCGGCTTTGACGCCGAGGTGCGGGCAGCCAACCAGAGCGAGATCGGGCGGCGCAACGGTGGCGCGATGCTCTCCATGCAGGCGAGCGGTGGGGAGACTGGGAGCGTGGCGTGGCGCTGTTCTGCTGGCAAGCCTGTCTGCTCAGCTAGGTGTTGAATGCCCCCCCCCACACACACACACACCTGCCACATCCCCTCACCCCCACGCCTGCCCATCTTTGCAGGCCAACGAGCGCGCGCTGCTGACAATGCTGATTGCTCGGCTGCGTCAGATCGACGCCGACGTGTTTGTGGGCCACAACTTTGCCGCGTTTGACCTGGACGTGCTGCTGCACCGCATGCAGCACCACAAGGTGGGGGAATCGGGGCACGAAGGCATTTTCCACATGACAAGGGAGGCCCGCCAGCAGGTGTGAGCAACCGAGCGGGTGCGTCTCCTGCGCAGGTGCCTAACTGGAGCAGCCTGGGCCGCCTCAAGCGCAGCCGGTTCCCCAGCCTGTCGGGCGGCGGCCACAGCTATGGCGGCGGTGCAGGTGCGGGATGGTCAGGAGGGTGGGTGAGCGCCTCTGTCTGCACAGTCCGCCTGCTTCTCACGCTCCTCATTCCCTGGCCCAGGCCCTGGCGCGCTGTCCACGGTGGCGGGGCGCCTGCTGTGCGACACCTACCTGGCCGCCCGCGACCTGGTGTGTGGAGCACTGTGGACCGCTTGCAACCCCCGCCCGCCAGGGCGCGCCGTCCGACCCAATCTCGGCAGCTCTGTTGTCGCTGAACTTCTCTCTCGCCTGTTTGCTCCGTGGCCTGCGCAGGTGCGGGAGGTGGACTACACGCTCTCCACGCTCGCGCGCAGCCTGCTCAAGCAGGAGCGCACCGACCTGCCCTCGTCTGACATTCCAGGTGGGTGGGGTGGGGTGGGGGGTACAGGGACAGCGGGCGCTGGCAGGGGGCGCCTGCCGAGCAGCCAGCAAACCGCTCCAACTCTGCCGCCCTCCTGAAGCCAAGCTTGAGTCATCGGCCAAGCTGCTGACCCTGGTGCGGCATGCCGAGTCGGACGCCTGGCTGGCAATGGGCCTTGCCTTCTACCTGTCAGTCCTGCCCCTCACACGCCAGCTGGTGAGCCGCCTCTGCTGCTGGCGCCCGCCACGGTGGTGTCTGGGGTGGGGACAGGGGCAGGACCTGTGCCTGGACTGCTGGGCCAGCTGTCCACACTCGGCCTGAACGCCACGTCCCCCCACCACGCCACCCACGCGCACACCTTGCCGCAGGCCTCGCTCTCGGGCTGCTCCTGGGGCAAGTCGCTGCTGGGCCAGCGCGCCCAGCGCATCGAGATGCTGCTGCTCCACGAGTTCTATGGCCGCAAGTTCTTGCTGCCAGACAAGCTCACAGCCAAGGTGGGGAGAGGTGCATGCAGCTGCACAGCTCTGGATGAACTCGTTAACAGCTTGGCTGTTTGGTGAGCACGCCAGATTCAACTTAATTGGAACCCGTGGGGGACGACCCTCCCTTGCAGGACAAGGCGCGGCTGGCCAAGGAGGCCGAGGGCGACGAGAACGAGGAGCCAGCGGGCGGGCGGGCGGCAGACGGCAAGAAGGCCAAGGGCCCGCAGTACGCAGGTGTGCGAGATGGGCTGGCAGCTGTGTGATGCATGCCTTCCTGCCCGAGGCTTCTCCTTCAGCGCTGACTCACACCTTCTAGGCAGGCTGCAACATGGCAACGGAGGCTTGTCCCCTGCTGTCTCCCCTGCTGTCTCCCCACAGGCGGCCTGGTGCTGGAGCCCAAAAAGGGGCTGTACGACCGCTTTGTGCTGCTGCTGGACTTCAACTCTCTGTACCCATCGATCATCCAGGTTGGGGGCGGCAGCCAATGGCCGAGGACAACGGGGCTAGCTGGCAATTGCACGCGCTGCTCTGCGAATGGCTGACCTCTGCCCACTGATTTCGGCACTGATGCTCCGTTCAGGAGTACAACATCTGCTTCACCACCGTCTCGCGGCCCAAAGTAGGCGCTCGCCGCCCGCCGCGCGCGTAGCCCTCTTTCCCATCCTCTGCCTTGGTGTGCCACAAACAGCGACTTGCACGACGCCTTCTGCTGCCCTCCCTGCGCCCCTGTAGGATGGCTCGGTGCCGCCGCTGCCCGAGCCGAGCGAGGAGATGGCGGTGCTCCCCCGCGTGATCCGCACGCTTGTCCAGCGCCGCCGCACCGTCAAGGACCTGCTCAAGAGCGAGCGCGACCCTGTGAGCGTGTGTTTTGTGGTGGCGCGGTGCCCAGGAGCCGAAAAACAGCACGGAGGGGGCTGCGGTGCTCTGTTGCAGCTTGAGAGGTGCATGCGATGTGCGCGCCGCTGGTGCCTCGTGCGCGCATGCATGGTGCCTGGCCGCTGAAGCAGAGGCGCGCACTTGACTTGGCCTTCTTGTCCACTCCCCGCAGGTGCGCCGCCAGCAGCTGGAGATCCGGCAGCAAGCGCTCAAGCTCACGGCCAACTCGATGTACGGCTGCCTCGGGTTCGGCAACTCTCGCTTCTATGCCAAGCCCCTGGCAGAGCTCATCACTGCGCAGGTGGGGCAATGCTGGTGTTGGTGAATGGAGGAACAGGCTCTGACTTTGGAGCCGTGGCGATAGGCTGCAGCTTGCGAGGACAGGCGTCGGGCCATAGCTTGCATCGTTCCAGGACCAAGCATTCTGAGCGCCTGCTTGGCTGGCTGGCTGTCCGGTGCGCAGGGCCGCGAGATCCTGCAGTCCACGGTGGACCTGGTGCAGGGCACGATCGGCCGCGAGGTGGGCGGGCGGGCGGGCAAGCTTGGAGCCTGCGGCTCGGGGTGCGCCCCTGCTGCGCGCGCTGCGGCGTGGGCATCCGACCATGCCCAACCCCGCTCTCCCTCTGTCCTCCTGCATACCACCAGGTCATCTACGGGGACACAGACTCGATCATGGTCTACACCGGCAGTGACAACCTCTCAGAAGTGGTCAAGCTGGGCCAGCAGATCAAGCGCGAGGTGATCGGGGAGGCTGTCTGCTGTGACAGGGGCCGGGGTCTCGCCGCGCTGCGACCCCGCCCCTCCACCGCTCTCCTGTTTGCTGCTGTTGCTGCTCCTCCCGTGCGTCCGCCTGCTGTCCCAACGCGCATGCCTGCCACACAACTGCCAACAGGTCAACAAGCGCTACCGGCTGCTGGAGATCGAGATGGACGGCGTGTTCAAGTGCATGCTGCTGCTGAAGAAGAAGAAGTACGCGGCGGTCAAGGTGGAGGCGGGGCCCGACGGCGCGCCGGTCGAGGTGAGTGGGGGCGGTCGCGTGCTCTGCCCAGACGTGTCCGATGGATGGTCTGGGGGCAGGTGTTTGAGCAACAGAGACGGAGAGGGGGAGGGAAGGCGGCGGCAGGCTCTCCGCGCTCTTGCGAGACGCGCGGTTCCTGGCACGCGTGCCCCCCGCGCCCCGCGCCGCAGATCATGGAGCAGAAGGGCCTGGACATTGTGCGCCGCGACTGGTGCCCGCTGTCCAAGGACGCGGGCAACTTCGCGCTGCGCCAGATCCTGAGCGGGCGGCCGCAGGAGGAGGTGGTGGGGCTGATCCACCAGCACCTGGGGGAGCTCAAGGACAAGGTGCGTTGGGGAGGTGGGAGTTGGCGGCGGCGGGGGTTTTGACATGAACAGCACGGCGCCATGGTTGTGTGCGTCTCCAGGCACCTGGCGAGACGGTGCCTCGCGTGATGTCTTGAATGCGCTCTGTTGCAGGTCCTGGGCGGCGCCGTGCCGCTGCACAAGTTTGTCATCACCAAGCAGCTCACCAAGCGGCCAGAGGACTACCCCGACGCCCGCAATCAGCCCCATGTGCAGGTGCAGGCAGCAGGGGGGGGTGGTACAAGGGAAATGGTGGGGCAGAGGAAGGCAGTCTTGAGATGTGGTTGAGGGATGTACCATGCACATGAGTACGCCCCTCATCCCCATCAACGCAGGTGGCATTGCGGCGGCGGCAGGCGGGCAAACGCGACGGCACGCTGGCGGTGGGTGCAGCGGCGGACTGCTCTGGTTGCGCGCTTCCTGCAGTTGTCCTCGCCGCCGCCGTCCACCCGCTCCGCCCACCCCCCCTCACGCGTGCCCGCGGCCGCTCGTGCAGGGCGAGACGGTGCCGTATGTGATATGCGTGGAGCGGACCGCCGATGGCACGCTCGTGGCCAAGGAGGGCCTGGCTGAGCGGGCCTATCACCCCGAGGAGGTGGGCATCGAGCATCCTAGCCCCCACGGCCTTTTGATTCACGCCGAGTCCTTTGTTCCATGGCGATGGGCGGCGCCGCCGCAAGCAGCGGATGGAGGCGAGCCTTGCTTCAGCGCCGCCCGCCCTGCCGCTGCGCCCGCAGGTCGGCGCCAGCGGGGGCACGCTGACCATCGACACCGAGTACTATCTGGGGCAGCAGGTGGGGCTTGTGGCAGCTGGGAGATGGATGCATGGGCTGAGCTGCTGGAACAGCAGTGCCTGGGAGTTCCTGCATGCCGGGCACTGTGGCCGTGGCAAGTTTGCGCAGTGGAACCTCAACCGCCCCCCCAAGCTCCCCTCGTGCTCCCATCGTACTTTGCCCCTCCCCAGGTGCTGCCGGTGGTGTCACGGCTCTGCTCGCCCATCGATGGCACCGACGCCGGCCAGCTGGCTGACTGCCTGGGCCTGGACGGCTCGCGCTACCGGCAGGTGTGCAGGGGGCATGGACGTTGTGAGTGGTGGCCACACGGGCATGCCTCGTCTACCCTTTCTTGGCATGGTTCCCTGAGACCATGCAGGGCGCCAACTCTGCACCTGCTTGCTGCTCTCCAGGCAGCTGCAGCAGCTGACGCCAGTTCACGGGAGGAGGTGGAACTGGCAGCAGCCGCGAGCTTGGACGATGAGGAACGGTGCGTGTGCTGCCTGCAAGAAGTGCTGCCAAAGGAACGCTGCTTCGCAGGGGCTGCTGTCGCCAACCTTGGCTTGTGCTGGCGCATGATTGCCGCACCAATGGGCATGCATCCCTCGCCCCTGCTGCAGATACAAGCACTGCGAGCCCCTGGTCCTGGCTACCGCGCCAGAGGGCAAGCCGCTGCGCTTTGCTGGCGTCGCAGGCCTGGCCAAGGCAGCGGCCGCCAAGGCAGCGGCGACGTCCGCCGCCCCCGCAGCCGCGGCGGCGGCGCTCGCGCCCGATGGCGGCTCTGGCGCCGAGCTCACGGCGCTTGCAGCGCTGACGCCGCGCCAGCTGGCCAACCAGCTGCGCCTGCGGGCGCGGGAGCAGGTGGTCGCCTACTACGACTCGCCCTTCCGCAGCGACGACGAGCTGGTGCCCTGCCACACGCGGCAGGTGTGCCTGCGCGTTGGCGCGGAGCGCGGGCCAGGGCGCATGGCGCCGCCCGACGCGCGCTGCTCAGGCGCCGTCTATCAGACCTGCACTGCGGCCAAGCTCTACACGCAGGTGCGAAACTCAGCCAGATGGTGGCTTGTGCTGAATAAAGGCTGCCCTTCTGGGTGTCTGTTGCTCGTATCCACCGCCGCTCGTGATTGCCCGGGTCCAAATCTGCACCCTCGCCCCACCTTGAATCCCCTCTACCAGCTGTCGCACTACCACCGGCTGGTGGACGCACGAGGGGCACTGCAGGCGCTGGCGCTGCGCAGCAAGGACGCAGCCGAGACAGCCGAGGCGGCACTGGCGCCAGTGCGCGACGCGCTAGATGCTGCCGCCGAGCAGGCCGCAGCCCTGCGGAGTCGTAGCAGCTATGGCTGGGTGGAGCTGGGGGCCATGTTTGGCGTGCCGGCGAGCTAGGGAGAGGCTGCGTGAGTGCAGGCAGGTGGTGCTGCACCATGTCTGATTGGGCTTTGCATTGAGCATGTAATGTAATGCAATTTCTCGGGAGCCTGTTGTGGCGGGACCGCCGCGTCACTCCCTTTGCCGCTTGCGCGTGTCGGCTGCAGCACCAGGCAGCGGAGCCGCCGCTGCCACCGTGCCGGACAGCAGCAGCCCGCCGCCGTGGTCCATCCCCATCAGAGGGTGCGTGCGCGCCGGAAGCACCTGCTGCTCCCGCCACCAGGCCTCCTGCAGCGCCAGGTTCACCGCCAGCCCGCCCGACCGCAGCTCGGCCAGCGCCTCGGCCAGGGGCTGCGCGTAGGACGAGTGCACAACGAACGAGGCGGAGGGCGCCAGCAGCGGCAGCAGGCGGCGCAGGAGCGCGATGGGGCTGACGCGGGGACAGCACACGATGCAGCTGTCAAACATGGGGGCTGGCGGGGGCGCTGCCTCCTGCTGCTGCCGCTCAGCTTGCTGCTGTTGTGACGCGCCTCCTGCCTCTGTTGGCAGCTGCTCCTGCTCGTGATGTTGCTGCTGCATCTGCTGCAGCTGCTGCTGCTCCGTTGCTGGCGCCTGTGCTGCTGGCCCCTCAGTTTCTGCCAGCAGCTGGGCGAGCGGCAGGAATTGCACAGTCGCTGCAGCTGCTGGCGCCGCCGACACAGCGCACTGTCGCCACACCTCTTGACTGCCCGGCTTGGGGCCCAGCCACGCGGAGGCGACGCTGCCGTGGCTGCCCAGCCGCTCTGCCACTGCCGCGGTGACCAGGCCACCCGAGCTCTCCACCAGTACCACGCGTGCGTGGGCACCCACGTTGGCGAGGCTCAGCAGCAGCGCCAGAGCATCAAGGCGGAGGAAGCCGATGCGCGCTGGGTTGGTGCCATAGTACACCTCGCACACCGCCGCCGCGCTTGCGCGCTGCACCGCCACCGCTAGGCTGTGCTTCTTCGCCTTCTTCTTCCTGCGCCCGTGAGGGGGAGATGGCAGAGAGGTGCGTGACTTGAGATGCTAGTTGCAAAAGGGGTCGCGCAGGACCCCACTGTTTCGGCTGGTGCAAGCATCACATGGCGTGCTTCAGCATAGCGTCGCACACCCAATTCCAACCCCATGCATGCCCCCACCCCCCATCGTGCACTCACTTGTACTTTTCCTGCGCAAACTCGGTCTTGGACTCAAAGGTGGAGGAGGCGGCGGCCAGGGCGGCCACGATCTCGCCCCCGCTCGCGCCCGCGGCCCGCATCTCCTGAATTGACTCGCTGCCCAGCTGCGGCAATCGCAAGCAAGGGCGGAGGCGAGATATGAGGTGCAGCATGGTGGGGCACGTGCCGCAAGAGCAGGGCGCCGCCGGAAGGGGACGCATCCATGACCTCCCCCGATGGCAGACGATATCTTTGCGCCGCCGCCTACCTGCTGATTGGCATTGTCGTCAATGAGGCTGGCATTGTTCTTTGCGGTCTCGGTTGTCGCCAGTTCCCACTCTTCAGATGGCATGCTGCAGGGCGCAAGACGATGCGCAGGGTTGGGCGACAACATTGTGTTCTGCGGCGTTAGAGTCTGGCGTGCACAGCGACAGGACCCACCAGCGCTCTCTCTGTTGCATGCACTGCCAACTCACTGTGGAGCCTGTTCCAGGGAAGCCCCATCGGATGCCAGAGTGAAGAGCGTGCCATAAGGACAGCCAACCAGAGCGTCTAGTGTGCAGCGGGTCTGGCCTAGCTTGACGCGGCTGCAGAGGAGTGGGCGGCGGGGCGGCCTGTTGGCTCCCAAGCGAGTTCGCCGCAAGCCATCGCTTTCTAGGCAGACGCGGCCACATCCGCGCGCTCCCAAGCGCCAAGTTGCGGGCGCCGCATGCATCATGACTTGCCTGCCGGCCTTGACGCGCGTCACGTAGCGCTTGTCTCCATTGACCACCAGCACCACGGAGTCTCCTTCCGCCACGCAGCTCATGATTGATTGGCCTCGTGTTGTTGTTGCTCACCGTGTCTCACAAACTGTGGATTGCTATTGAGATTGAACTGTAGACTGGAGTAGCTAAGCTATAATGAGATTGCACCGCACGGTTATTTTGGAGCTCACCGCCGCTCACCCGGCGGGCGCAGCCGTCGGCAGTCCGTCCCTGCCGCGGTCAAAATGCGAGGGCTTGTATCTCCCCCTGGCACAACTGGGCCTCAGCGCAGCAGCCCTGCCGCCACCACGTTGACAGCCGTGATGCGCAGGGCATGATGGGGGCCAGGTGCAGGCACTCTAGCAGTGAGGCGTGCCGCCGTGCACGCTGCCGTGTGCGATGCATTGCTGGCAGAGCAGGGCGCCCCGTTGGCGCAGGTCAACCTGGTCTAGCAGCTGCACCGCTGGGTCGAGGGGAGCTATTCACTGGGCGCCGCAGCTGACCAGGAGGACCAGCGCGCGGGCGGCACGACCCTTCACTGCCGTGCCGCCGATGCAGTGCCTGGTTTCTTCCATTTCTCCATTTTGCAGGCCCGCAAGGAGCTGGAGGGCGCCCACCAGGTGGGCGCAGCTGTCGGCAGTCCGTCCCCACCGCAGTCAAAAGAAAAGGCGAGGGCTTAGTGATTAAGTGGTTGCGATACACGGAAGGAAGCAACATTTAATGAACAGACATGCGTTGTCAGCACCAATTCAACAGCGACGAAATGTTGCTCTGGGACAGCTCAGGCGTTGGCGGCTGCAGCTGACCGCAGGCCGCGGCGCGGTGCAGGTGCCGGCGTCGCCTTGGATGCCGCCTTGCGCGAGACCAGCGCCACGGTGGAAGCTGCATCAAATGCAATAACAGGCGTTAATCGTGCAGACGCAGACATGCAACCAGACACACCAGCGCCATTGTATATGCCTCACCTTTCCGGATGTGTCCCGTGGCGGCCAGGCCACGACCGCGGGTGGCGCGCCCCCGCGTTTTGCCCGCAGCAGGCGCCTCGGGGCTGTCCGGCTCCGCCTCGGGCGCAAGCAGGCCCGCCTCCGCCGCCGCCGCCTGTGGAGCCTCGCTGGAGCTGGCCGGCTCGGCCGTGGCTTCCGCGGCAGAGGCCTGCTCGGACGCAGCGCCCGCCTCGGCCTCCGTGGCTGCGTCACCAGCGTCGCCAGAGGTGCCAGAGGTGGAAGCCTCGGCCTCCTTGATCTCCTTCTCCAGCTCCGCCCGCAGCTCAGGCGGCGCGAGCGCCAGCGCCGCCGGCTTGGCCTCGGGGGCCAGGTTGTTGAGCACGAGGTAGTGGGCCACGCTCTTGTAGCCTGGTAAAAGTGGATGAGGATGGCAGACAAACACGGGGCGGGGTGAGGGACAACAGAGTGAGCGAGTGGCGCCACCACCAGTGGATCGCGTATGGGGGCTGCGGGCGCGCGAGCAGGCTCCAAGCGGCTGGCGCTTCTCGCTCACCCTCGGCGGCGGCGCGGCGGTACAGCGTGCCGGTGGGCGCCCAGCCCCGGCGGCTCCGGTGGAAGGAGCAGTTGCAGAGGTCGCGGCAGGGCGGGCACACCCAGTTGGGGTTGGCGGTAGCCTCCTCCACATTCTCGCCATAGCTGCAGAAGGACGGGGGAGACGCTGTGCGTGAGCACTCTGGGAAAAGACACCTCTGGGAAAAGTGTGCTCAGCGCCCTGCACCCCCCTCTGTACACCCACCGCATGAACAGGCAGTCGCCGCAAAACACGCCCTGCAGCGACTGGCACTGGGAACAGGACGTGCGCTTGCCCAGCGTCTTCTGCCGGCACTGCAGCAGGGCAGTGGGGAGGCGGGTGCGAGTGCCAGCGGCATGCATGTGTGTGTGGGGGGGGTGGGGTTCGGACAGCAAGGCAGGCAAGGTGACAGATGCCTGCTCTTCTGCTGTGCCATCTGCAGAGTGTGCTCAGGGCTGCCCGACGCACCTGGTGGCAGGTCTGGCCGTTGACCTTGTCGTAGATGCGGTTGCCCTGGGCATCATACCCATCGACAAACAGCTCCCTGCAAGGAATGGGTTCGCGCAGGGGCACATGAGGGAAGGTGGGGACAACAGGAGATAAGGGAATCAAGGGGGAAGAGCAAATTTGGGGAGGCGGGCAGAGATGGGGTGGGCCAGAGAGGATAGTGCGGAGGCTGCGCGGCCGCAGATTCAAACGCGTGTGCCGACAGGCGGCCGCTCACCACTCCTGCTCGTGGTCGCCCAACGCCTGAAGGTGCTCCAGGCCGTACTCCTCGATGCTCACATTCTCTGCAGAGTGAAGCAGAGGGGAAAGGGGCACAGCAAGGCTCAGGCCGCGCCAGCGCTGGCGCGGATGCACCAACTGCTGCCCAGCGCACAGGCGGTTGCCCCCTGTGCCGCGCGCGTCGCGGCTCTCACCCTTGAGCAGGCGGCGGTCGCGCTTGTCGGCGACCATGCCATCTGCCAGAGCCAGGATCATGGCGTTCTCGTTGTAGTTGGGTGCGGGCTGGCCCTCGACACGCGACGAGCGGCGGGGCGCGGCGCGGGCGGACGCCCGCGCCGCGTCCTTGGCCGCCTTGCGCGCCGCGCGCTGCTTGCGGGCAGCGTCCCGCTCGGCGGCCATGCTGGACTTGATGTCGTCCACGGCCTGCAGAGCGAATGAGGCGACCAACGGCTCGCGTTGGCAACGAGGGACATGTCCGGCAAGCATCGCCACCAGCACCGATGGGGGGATCGCACACCTGCGCCACGCCCAGGGCCTCGAGCTTGGCCTTGTTCTGCGCGATGCGGCGCGCCCTCTCCTGCTCGTACGCATTCCCCTCCATGTTAAGCGACGCAGCAGTTATTAGCAGGCGCGCAAGAGATCTGGGAGTGAAATGGAGGGTCTAACGCAGCAACATTTTTGAATGGGCTGCTGCGCCCGCGGGCGGCGGGCGGGCGGCAGCTGGAAAGACCTGCGCCTTCCGTCCGGCTCGCCTGCGCAGCATCAAGAGCGATCTCCCAGCCCCTGCGAGAAGCAATCGGCAGGACTTGTGTGTGCACTCCATGGCCGATCCCATCCGTGCGGTGCTGGCAGTGCGGGGCAACCTGGTCGCTGTGGCAGTGGGCACGCAACTGCGCGTGCTGGATGTCAGGTGCGCATGCATCGAATGGAGGTGCCTATTCCATTCGCCGCTGGCAGGCTCGATACGCAGTGCTGCGCGGTTGTGCAGGGAGCAATCGGCGAGGCTGGTGACGAACGCGGCGGCTGAAGGCGCGGGCGGCGGCCGCGCACGGGCCCCCATCCGCGTCCTCGCATTTAGTGCCAATGGCCGCCACCTTGCGGTCGGCGCCGACGACAAGGACCAGGGCTTACGCATCTGGGACACAGCGAGCTGGACCTGCCTTCACACACTGTGAGTGGCGCTGCTCCCTGAGCACGTTGCCTGCGCTCTATGGGTTGTTCTCACCACCACCACAACTGGCGTGCCGTGCTTGTGCCTTCTGCTGCTTTGTGCAGCAAGGTGCACAAGAAGGTGTCGTGTGCGACTTTCACACCGGATGGCTACCTGCTGGCGGGGGACAAGTTTGGTGACGTGCAGGTCGCGCGCTTGCCCCAAGGTGAGCAGCGCACCAGCACACTAGCAGGGACGATTAGAACTGTCATCTGCCAAACGTCCCACACCCCCCATGATGACGTGCCCTGCCCCCCGCATGGCCGTGCCCCGTTTTGCAGACGGGGGCGCGCCCGCGCCCGAGCTGGAGGTGCTGCTGGGTCACTACAGCTGTGTGCTCATGTCACTGGCGCTGTCGGCCTCGGGCCGCATGCTGGCCACTGCCGACCGGGATGGGCGGCTGCGAGTCAGCCTTCTGCCGGGAAACCTGGCGCAGGGGTGCCGTGAAATCCAGGCGTACTGCTTTGGCCACACGGCGGTCGTGACCTGCTGCGCGTTTGTTGGGGGCGCGGTAGCAGGAGCTGGGGGTGGCGAGCTGCTGGTTAGCGGCAGCGCAGACGGCACGCTGCGCCTGTGGCAGCCCGCCACCGGGCAGCAGTTGAGCAGCCTGCAGATTGAGGCGCAGGAAAGAGAGCGGCAGCAGGAGGATAGCAGCGAGGCTCCTGCGGTGGTAGCCTTGGCGGTATCTCTCGATGGCCGCCACGTGGTTGCCGCCGTGGACGGCAGGGACGACCTGCTGCTGGCACGGGTCGTGTCGGAGCGGTCAGCGCTGGAGTGCGCCGGCTGGCATCGGCTGGAAGGGCTGCGTATCCCTTCGGAGCTGGCATTTGACGCAAGCGGAAGGTGGGCGAGCGCCTGGTATATGTGCATTTTGCTCGGTGGCCCTGTTTTTAGTGCTGTTCCGAGGATGTTGGGGCTTCCGCAACGCCTGCATGACAACCTGCTGCCGCGCGCAGGCTTTGGGCGGCAGGCGGGCCGCCAGCCGACGATTCCGTGCGCGCCTTCCTGGCCTGCGCCACCGTGACGCCCGACTCGAGCTTGAAGGATGCAGCAGGGGTGCTGCTCCCTGCCGAAGTGCGGATGGTGGTGGAGGCGCGGCAAGAGGGTGAGGTGGAGCCGCAGGACGTCGCGCCACGCCAGCTGCTGGCAGCGCACCTTGTTCGGCAAGGGCCCTCGCAGGAAGAGATCGAGCACCGCAAGAGGCACCGAAGGGACAAGAACCAGGCGGGGCAATGACAGTTCGGCTGTTTGGCAGGTGGCCGACGCTAGTCTGACTGGGAGTAAGCCTGTGACAGCACTCCACCGTGTGGAACTGCTACCCGCATGTGCCGCGACACGGCTTGCTACACAGACCAGAAAGAACCACAGCGCACAAACAAGTAAGTCCTTAGTCCACCAGTCTGCTCAGTGCCTCGATGAGCTGCCGTATTTGCGACTGCACGCGCTTGTCTCCGGTCATGCCGCCAAGGTCCCCTGTGCGCAGCAGGGGGATAATGCAGCACTCGTTTAGAACAACCAGATTCGACCAACACAACACACGTCAGCGGCACGGGGCTGCCAACGACCGCCCTTCAACGACGCTCCTGTGCCACCCACCTGTGATGCGCTCAATGTGCTGCAGCGTCTTGGACAGCGTTTGCACGCTCTCACGGAGCGCGCCCACGTTGCTCTCTGTCAGCACCTCGGTCTGCAGGCGCTGGATGTCGGCTGCCGCCTCTGCCGCAACCTGTGACGAGCGCGCATCGTCAGCTCACTTTTACGCAGCGTGAAAGGTTCAAAGGCAAGCCACACCAACTCAGTGTTGCAACATCACCTCCAACTAAGCACCGCCTGCCCCTGCACCTGCGTCAGCGCTTCCACGTTGCCCACCAAGTTGCCGGCGCGCAGCTCAGTCAGCAGTGGGATGATCTGCAGATGATTATGGAAGCGGTACAGGGCGATGGTGGCAGGAGCACAGTTTGTCCAGCAAGGGCCATCACACGGGGGACTGTCAAGAATCCAGGTGCTGGCATGACACGCGTTGCCCAGCGCGCCCCCCAGCCTGCCACGCATGGATGTGCCCCACGCCCATGCGCCCTCCCCGCCGCACCTCGTCCGACAGCTCCACCGCGCGCTGCAGCAGCGGCTTGGCTTCCTCCATCACCGCCTTGGCCCCCTCCATTGCCTCAAACACCTTGTCCACGCCCTGGACGGAAAGGCAGGCCCAGGCGCACTCAGCAGGCGCGCCTGGCCTGGCGCCAAGCTGTGCGCTGTGCAACCAGAGCGCTGGCCGACGAGAACCGCAGCCCCCTGCCGCTGCATAGCGAGCGTGTTCGAGCAGTCGCCGCACCTGCGCATCCAGCTGTCGCGCCAGCTTGGTGCAGATGTAGACGAGGTCGTCCAGCGCAACGCCTGGTACCAGCAAGGGGGTCAGGAGGGCAAGGAAGAGTGTGGGATGGCGATAGGTGCGCGGTGCGGCGGTGCGGGTCAGTCAGTGCTTGTCTAGCAGCCCGCGCAACGTGCACAATGATGGGCGACCCAGCGGCAGTTGGAAAGTGCTGAGCATGAAGCCTCCTGCGCTCACCTCGTTCGCCGCGGATGCGGCCCTGGTGGCACACCACCTTGCCCTCTGCTTCACACTCCTCATCCAGCGGGTTCGCTGTTGAAAGTGAGCGGTCCACGACATGCAAGAGCACACTCGTCAAGCCACAGACAGCAAGGCAGCAGGTTATGCCTCACGCGTCCATCTGCAGCACAGCCTCCCCACCCAGGCAAATAACTCGCCACTCGGGCAAATCCCCACGCACCCTTGTACTGCGGCACCGGCAGCTGTGGCGTGATGTCGATCAGGGGCTCGGCGATCAGCCCAGACTGGTTGGCCTCAATCAGCGAGTTGCGGGGGATGACGGTGGTGGCATCCTTGATCTCCACCAGGACCTGTGGGGTGGGTGTGAAAGAGGAGAGACAGAGAAGGCTCTAGCGCACAGGGGCGGCAAGCCCGCAGTAGTTCTGGTCAGCAGCGATCACCGCAGCACCAGTGCCGCAAAGGCTGCAGCGTCTGCCGTGGCACGAGCGCACCTCGACGTGCTCCAGGCTGGGCTGCACGCTCAGCACGCCGCCCACCGGCACGCCGCGGATGCGCACCGGCGTGCCCACGCTGATGCCGCAGGCCACCGGGAACTCCAGGATTGCCTGGTAGCCCTGCCCTCGACGGCCCAGCTCCCCGCTGCGAGCCCAAGATATGAGCATGAGCCCAAAGCCTGCAACAAGCAGCCAGGCTTAGAGTTCCTGGGTGTCGCGCAGCAAAGGCCAGGGTTGCAGAGTGATGTTGAAAGGCAGGCGAGGCACCCGGATTCACCGATGCCGGCGAAGACGAAGAGGCCGACGCTGCCCTGCACCATGCTGGTGCGCCCCAGTCCGAAATCGCGCAGTGGCTTCAGCAGCTTCTGAGTGAATGAGGTGGATGCAGGGGCCTCCTCCTGCATGCAGGAGTCGTGCTTGGCTCAGGCGCGAATGTGCGGATGGCAAGCAGCGCTCTGCAAATCCAGCACGACTGTTGCGCACTCACACTGTGCAGGTTGAGGCTAGTAGCAAGGCACCTCCACCTACGCACCTGCGGCGCCGCCGAGGCACAGGGTGGCTGGCGCACCGCCGCCCGCGCCACGCGAGGCGGGGGTAGAGCCAAGCTGCAAGACCGTTGCCAGCTGCACAGGCCGCGGCCCCGCGCTGCCAGCGCCTGCTGGGGAGCCACGAGGCCCGAAAGCCCCATAGCGCGCAAGTCCAGCCTCTCGTTTATTCGTAGAGATCACTCGGCGACGACGAGGCCAGTGGCCAGAAGTTAGGCGAAATGCGACTGCTTAGATGAGCCAACAAGCCATGGCCATGAGCCCAGGCGAACTAGTCTAGTTTCAGATTTCCCTTTCCTGTTCTCGCATCGGAGTTGCCGGTTCCTGATCGTCACGAAGGAGTGCGCCTACAAGCGTGCAATGGGGGAAGAGGACGTGGGCCCGCCGGCAGCAGATGGGGACGTGCATGCGGCAGAGGAGGACGTGGGGCCACTGCCGCCCAAGCCCAAGAAGCGGCGGGTGCGCGACCGGCGCCACCGCTCGCACCGCCTGCCACCGCCGCCGCCGCACAGGCGTCGCGCCTTCCCCGCCCCACACGGCTGCCGCGCCACCTGCCCTGCCACACACAGGTGCTCGAGCATGAGGAGCAGTACCTGCGCATGCTGCCGCTGGCCGATATGTATGAGACGAGCTACATGCACCGCGACACGCTGACGGCGGTGGCCGCCGCCCCTGCCACTGGCTTTTTCATCACCGCCTCGGCAGACGGCTTTGTCAAGTTCTGGAAGAAGCAGCCCCAGGTGGGCGTGTGGCGGTGTTGGCGCTGGTGTCGACGGGAGGGAAGCAACAACGAGCGGCAGGGCGTTGGAGGGCAGCAGGAGGGACGCGGGCAGCGCATCAAGGTCTGCACAACCAGCGCTAAGCGCAAGGCGCGCTTCAGCCACACACAGTGCAAGGCCCGCCACTCACCCGAACTGCCTGCAGGGCGTGGAGTTTGCGAAGCAATACCGAGCGCACCTGGGCCCCGTGACTGCGCTCGCTGTCAGCGCCGACTCCACGCTCTGCGCCTCCATTTCCACCGACCGCTCGGTCAAGGTGAGGAGGGATGGGAAGGCAGGGGAGAGGGGCAGTGCTGGTGATGAGGTGGTGTGAAGTCAGGATGCCAGGCTGGCTGCGAGTCTGCCTGGAGCTGCAGCACCCCCTCCAGGCGTCGCCCTGCCCCATGCCACCCCACTCCTATGCCCCTGTTCGCAGGTGTTTGACGTCGCCAGCTTTGACATGATCGCCATGCTGCGGCTGGAGTATGTGCCCGGCTGCGTGGAATGGATCTTCCGGGTGGGTGGAGGCCACAGGCACAGCGTTCACTGCCTCTGGATGCGCCTGGTGCTGGGGCGGCACTGCCGTTGTTCTGGCGGCCAATTTGCGCGCCCTCCATGGATGCCGATGTGACCTCGTCTTGCAGCGGGGAGAGGCTAAGGCCAAGCTTGCAGTCAGTGACAGCGGCAGCCCCGCCATCCACATCTATGACATGCGCAGCGGCAGGTGGGCTAATGATGCCCATCGCTCCCCCTGCATGAGCTGTGGCGCCCTCTTCCCTCGCCTCTTGCACATGTGCTCCTCGCCTGCTGTGTTGCCCCGTCGGGTCGCCATCGCGCCTGACAGCCGCTCCTCCCGCCTCTGTCGCCTGCCGGCCCGCCTTGCCGCGTGCAGCAACGAGGCGCTGGCGACGCTGGCCAGCCTGCACGGCGCGCCGGTGACGGCGCTCGCGTTCAACGAGCGCGCAGACACGGTTATCTCGACCGACGCCCGCGGCATGCTCGAGTACTGGTCCGCAACCACGCACGCCCTGCCCTCTGACGAGGTCAGCTTTTCAATGAAGCTGGACACGGACCTGTATGCGCTGGCCAAGGCCAAGACGTTTGCCCACGCGCTGGCCGTCTCGCCCGACGGCGCCAAGTTTGTCGCCTGCTGCGCCGACGCCAAGCTGCGCGTCTTCCGCTTTGCGCCCGGCAAGCTGTCGCGCACGTACGACGAGTCGCTCGACGCGGCGGCCGAGGTGCAGCGCGGCGGCGCCGAGGCCTTCCACCTCGACCCCATCGACTTTGGGCGGCGGCTGGCGGTGGAAAAGGAGCTGGCGGGTGACGGCGAGGCGCCGCGGCCCAATGCTGTCTTTGACGAGAGCGGCCACTTCCTGCTCTACCCCACGCTGCTGGGCATCAAGGTGCGCCGCAGGGGGCCGCGGGTGGTGTGAGTGCGGGTGGCGTGTGCATGTGGTGTGGGTGACGTGTGCATTGGTGGTGGTGTGGGTGGGTGGGTGGGGTGGGGGGCGGGGCGGGGATTGAGAAATGGGTTTGCAGTGATGTCCACCAAAATCTGGGCCCGCCCCACCCCGGAACCATGTCCTCTCTCAGGTCATCAACCTGGTCACCAACCGCGTGGTCAAAGTTATCGGCCGTGTGGAAAGCAGCGAGCGCTTCCTCCGCATCGCACTCTACCAGGTGCTGCGGGCAGCAGACAGAGGCGGCGCAGACGCGCCTCGTCAACTGCTTGTGCGCTGCCGCCCCTGCCCCTTGCAAACATGCGTCGTGCATCTTCTGCTCCTGCTGCAGGGCGTGCCCCAGCGCAGCAAGAAGATGCCTGCGGGGCCAGATGCCAAGCTGCCACAGCCCGACCCCACGCTGCTCGCCTGCGCCTACAAGCGCCAGCGGCTCTACCTCTTTACGCAGCGCGAGCCGCAGGAGGCGGAGGACGCGGCCAGCAGCAGGTGGGCGGGCATGATGCTGGCGCAAGGGGAGACAGAAAAGGCGATGTCGGCCCGCTGTCCTGCATGCGCTCCTCGCCTTCACTTTGCTTCAACCGTGCTCCCCCTTCAGAGACGTGTTCAACGAACGGCCAGTGGGCGACGAGGCGGCAGCATTGGCGGCAGCCGGCGCCGCCGGCGGCCCCGCTGCCGACCTGCCGCGCGGCGCGGTCCTACACACCACCAAGGGCGACATATGGTTCAAGCTCTTCCCCGACGAGGTGAGCCAGTGCGAGGGGGAGGGCCGACGCACACAATGCAAGTCCCAGCCGCCAATGCAAGTGACCCCGCCATCCTTTCCAGCAATGTCCAGTCCTCCCTCCCATTCCCCCATGCAACCCTGCCTCCCCTCCATGCTTGCTTGTCTGTCCCCAGTGCCCCCGCACGGTGGAGAACTTCGCCACTCACGCCAAGAACGGCTATTACGATGGCGTCATCTTCCACCGTGTCATCCGCGGCTTCATGGTGCAGGCGAGTCGCCTGCCTGTGGTCGGCGGTGCACGATGCGCCCGTGGGCTGGCGGCATGGACGCGCGCCGCTGGCTGTCTCTGCCCTGGCTGCTTGCGCCCCCCTGGGCAGCAGACGCAGCCTCGTTGCCGCGCCTGACTGCTCCCGGGCAGCTCTCGCCCACACCGACCGTGCCTTGCTCTCGCAGACGGGCGACCCGCTGGGCGACGGCACTGGCGGCGAGTCGATCTGGGGCGGCGAGTTTGAGGACGAGATCCACAAGAGCCTGCGCCACGACCGCCCCTTCACGCTGTCCATGGCCAACGCCGGTGCGTGCGGTGGGGGGGCAGGTGCTGGGGAGGGAGGCGCCTGGCCTGTCGCGCGAGGTCAGCAAGGCGCCAGTGGCGGGCCAGGGCAGGACGCGAGGTCGCCCCGTGCGGTGCTGCGCTCGAGACGTGTTTCGATGCCTGTTTTCTTCCTGCTGTGCAGGTCCGGGCACCAACGGCTCCCAGTTCTTCATCACCACGGTGCCCACGCCCTGGTGCGCTGCGGAGGGTGGGGTGGGGGTGGGGGGGCTTGGCCCGCACTGCGGAGCGCCCCACTCAGCCGTCCCTGTCCCAGCGATCGACATCCGATTGCACGCGCACTTTCCGCGCGCAGGCTCGACGGCAAGCACACCGTGTTTGGGCGCGTGACCAAGGGCATGGACGTGGTGCTGGCGATCGAGAAGGTCAAGGTCAACCCCCGCAACGACAAGCCGCTGGAGGACATCAAGATCTTGAATATCAAGCCTGCCTCCGTCGCACCATCTTGAACGGCGCCATCGTTGAGAGGCACCAGCCTGCTCGCGCGGCGCCGCTGCCCGGCCCAGCGGCGCGCACCCGGCATCGTGTGACCCTCTTGTCCCTCTGCTGTCTTGCCCGTACACGTTGCCCACATGTACTCAGATGGGTGCACTACAGGTCAGAGATCTGGTGCGAGCTGCGCCTGCGCAATGCCGCTCAACAGCATGCGACTGCCGGCCTCCGGCTGGCTGCTGCTGCCGCCGCTCAGGAAGGCAAAGAGGCTGGGCGAGGCGGGCAGCACCTCGCCCTGCGGCTTGGGCCAGGGCGCGTCGGCCGTGCCCGCCAGGTGCTGCACCGAGCGCTTGCCGGCCCCAAGGCGGAAGCGGCCGCCGTTGGCAGCCCAGAGCATGCCGTTGGCCACGGACAGGCGGCCGCCCTCATCCAGGGACCGCGGCCCCAGGAACAGCCCAAACAGCGAGGCGGTGACGGTGGGGTTGGAGTTGGTGCCAATCACGCTGGTGACGCGCTCAGACAGCGGCCCCGCTGAGATGGCCTCGACCGTCAGCACGCCCCGCGGCGTGGCAGTGAGCACAAAGTGCGTGCCCTCCTTGACCCGCCCCCTGCCGTCCACCAGGCCGCCCCGCTGCAGCCGCTCGTCTGCGCGGATGAGGCAGGGCAAGAGGGAGCGAGAGAAGTCAGAATCGGCCAGGCATGCAGGGAGAAACAAGGGCAAGGTAGGAGGCTGGCACACAAGGGGGCTGGCGAAGTGCCGCCGCTGCAGCAGCGTGGCAATATCTGCAGTCAACGAGCTCGATTCTCACCATCCCACAAGCGGATGAAGCGCTGCAGGTCGGCCTGGTCGGTCTCAGCCCCCTCTGCTCGGGACGCCGCCGCGACGCCGTCTGACAGCTGCCCCGCCAGCCGCTCCCGCAGCGGCGCCAGTGGCAGGGGCCGCGATGCGAGCACCATGAGCGTTAGCTCCATCTGGTGGCAGTGCCGCAGGATATCGTAGTAGAACCGGCCGTCAGACAGCACCTCATCTGGCTCGCGCCCCGCCCAGCGCCGCGACAGCGCACGCTCCGCCTCCTCTGGGCGCGCGTCTGCGTGGTGAGTTTGGGCGGCGCAGAGCAGCAGCGCTGGCACGGGGACGGGCGCTGCCGCAGTGCAGGCCATGTGGACTGTGGTGGCGGCAAAGAGCAGGCAGAGCGCGCCAGCCACTCACACATGCCCCAGCAGAAGTCGCGCTTGTGCAGGGGGTTGAACCGCTGCACCGCACGGTCGAGCATGGTGCAGCTGGCGCTGTACACGGCGCCCTGGCCGATGCGGTCCTGGCAGCGGACGCGGACGAAGCGCGAGGGCATGGCATTAGGCGGGGTTGGGCTGGAGCGAGGCCGGCCCTGGCCAGCTGCATCGTCAAACACAGACACGAGAGCACAGCAAATAGCATAGCTACTATCGGCGACGCAAGTGCAGGGAGCTCGTCCATGGCACTCACCAGCGCCAGCTGCTCCTCCTCCTCCTTGCGCAGCAGCTGCTTGTGCGCGCCCGGCCGCAGCTCGGTGGAGGGTGCGGTGGCCTGTAGCACCCAGCGCGGCACCGTCCTACAGAAGGTTGCGGGCGGCGGCGCGCGCGGTGAGTGCCGCATGCAACAGTGCGCATGCAAGCAACTCTGCAGGAATCATGCAACCTGCAGGGAAGCAATTCGCATGCACAACCCCCCCTGGCTCGGCCAACCTGATGCTCTCCTCGTACACGCCCCGGTCCAGGTCCGCCTTCATGCGCAGCACCTTGTCCCGCAGCGCCTTGAGGCTCATCACCTTGCCGCCGACCTTGACACGGCGCTGCCGCATGAGCTGCTCTGCCGCAAACGCGCGCACAGCAGCCCGCTCCTCGGGGCTCAGCTGGTCAAGCCGCGCAAACAGCTGCGGTTGCGGGCCGGGGGGATGGGGGGGTGGCGGAGGCGTGCAGAAGGGTTGGGGCCGCCACCACGCACGGGTGCAGACAGCAGGCGGGCGGGCGAGGTGCGGCATGCAGCATGCAACGCACGTCCCACCTCGCTCTTCTCGTCCTCCGCCATCTCCTCTAGTTGGGACAAGGTGCAATGCGGGCGATGGTGCGGCAGCAGTGTGGGCAGACCAACAATACGCAGGCCAGGCCCTGGTGCCTTCAAGCGTGCTGAGGTTGATCGGAAGCACGCGGTGCAATGGGCAAGCCGAGAGGGCCTCCCGCAAGTCCCGGGTGAGGAGAGGAGGCTCCTCTCCAGGGCAGCAGCCTGCCCGCCCCTTTTGGCTGTCAGTTGAAGACCGTCAGTCAATATGCGCGCGAAGGCGAGTGGGGCACTGGGGAGGCGCTCGTGCGGCGCTGCACCATACCTGCTCCAGGAGCCCCGCCGACAAGCTGGGGCAGCTGCTCCAGCGGCGCAGACCAGCGTGACTGCCGCCGGGCACGCATGGCAGCATGATGGCCGACGGCAGCAGCACAGGGCCCGGTAGCAGCAGAGAGGCATGGCACAACCCATCGATGGAGGCGCGGGCTGTAGCCCGGCAGCTCTGCACCCGCCCAGCCCGGGCAGTGCGGCACATTGTGGGCTGGCAGCAACGCTTGCTTGCCTGCTCCTGCCCACTTGCTGATTCAAACCTCTTGTTTGTTTGCAACTCTCTGCTGTTCTTGTGCAGTGGAGGAAGAAGAGGATGCGCCGCGTGAGTGTTGCAGCCGTGCCTGTTTGCCAAACTTTTTTTGCGTTCAGCCGCTCGAGCCGGGGCCGCTCGCCAAGCACGTCTCGTGGCTGACACCCCACCCTACTGTTCCCCGGCACAGCTCAAGCGCAAGCGCCGTCGCCAGCGCGCCAAGTAATTGTCTGTGGGACATGGCGCAAGCCAGATGGCGGCACGTGCAGCAGCTGGGGCCGCTTGCCGATGTCGCCAGCTGCTCTAGGATGAGCAGGCGCGCATGTAACAGCGTGCCGGCCGTCGCACGGAGTGCTGCAGTGGAGTGGCGTGGGTGATGGCCGCAGCAGCGACGTACGCAACCAGACAGCAGGCCGGCGAGTTATCAGGCGGGCGAGGCATCAACATTGGGTCCCTTGCCTCTGCGCGATTCAGTTGGCATCCAGGGAGGATCCAGAGTGTGTATGAGCCACCCCCTCTGCCCGCAGCTAGCATGCAGTCAACGCGCGCCGCCGCCGCCGCCGCCGCCACTGCCGGCTCTTCTTCCCTGCTTGTGAATGACCTGCTGCACCGATCTGTCGCCTCGATCGCGGGCTACAGTGCTTGCTTGCATCTTTCAAGGTGCTTCAAATGCTCCCAGCGACCACTTGACCCAAGCGAGTACCCCCCTTCTTTTCAGCTGCCATCGCGGTATACCCACTGCGCTGCCATTCACAAGCGCAGAGGAGCCGAAATGCGGCTGCTCAACATCTTCCAGCCGTTTCAGCGGCTGCTGCCCGAGGTGTCCTCGCCCGACCGCAGGATCCCCTTCAGGTGCGGCCAGGGCGGTCGCCGAAATAGCGGGCTGCCCCTGAGGCCCGCAACCGTCATGAGCGTGTGGCTGCTGGCAGCCCGTAATGGCGCCACCCGCCCCACAGAAGCGTGGCGATGAGATCAGGCCGCCCCGATCGGCCGCAGGGAGCGCCTGGTCTACACGCTCGTCTGCCTGGCAATCTTCCTGGTCTGCTCCCAGCTGCCTCTCTATGGCGTCAAGACCACCGCCGGCTCCGACCCCTTCTACTGGGCGCGCGTGATCATGGCCTCGAGCCGCGGCACGGTGATGGAGCTGGGCATTGGGCCGACCGTCACCGCCGGCCTCATCACGCAGCTCCTCGTGGGCTCCAAGATCGTGGAGGTCGACCACAACGTCAAGGCCGACCGCGACCTGATGTGAGGGGGGCAGGCAGGAGGACAAGCCCCACGGCAAGCGCCGCGTGCCCGACCGCACTCCGTTGCGGCTTGTGCGCTCCCCTCCCCGCCCGCAGGAAGACCGCCGAGCACGTGCTGTCGCTGATCATCACCGTGGGCCAAGCCATAGTGTACGTGATTTCGGGCATGTACGGCGAGCCCAGCGACATCGGTCTGGTCAACAGCGTGCTGATTGTGGTGCAGGCACGTGCTTCCGGTGGGGCGCTGCATGGCATGGGCATGTTGAGAGTGCTGCTGGGGGTTGTTGCTGGTGTGAACCAGTAGGAGCGCAGATGGCAGATGCGCGTTGCGCCACCGACTGCGTCACAGCTGGGCGCCTGCATGGTTTTGGCGCCGCAGCTGCTGCTGCGCCTCATGCTGCTGCCTGCCCCTCGGTGGTGCAGCTGTTTGTTGCGGGTATCCTCGTCATGCTGCTGGACGACATGCTGAACAACGGCTGGGGCCTGGGCTCGGGCATCTCGCTCTTCATCGCCACCAACATCTGCGAGAGCATCGTGTGGAAGGCGTTCAGGTGGGCGAGGGCCGGCATGCAGGCGTGATTGATGGTTGTGGGCGTCTGGCCCAGAGGAGCGAGCTGCATGCAATTGCCACATCACAAGAACAGATGTGGAGCTCTGCCTGTTGTGCACATGCCCCTCCTCGCTCCCCTTCCTCTCTGCGCACAGCCCCTACACGCTCAATGTGGGGCGTGGGCCCGAGTTTGAGGGGGCCATCATCGCCTTGTTCCAGTTCCTGTTCACCAGGGCCGACAAGACCAAGGCGCTCAAGGCGCGCACGTTGTTACGCATGCAACGCTGCTATTGCCGTGCCGTGTTGGCCGAGGGCGTGCGCTGCGCATTAGCACCTCTCATGCGCCTGCGTGGAAGAGCAGAGCTCGTACACATCGACCTGACGCCCGCCGCTTCCGGGCTGTGCTGCAGGACGCGTTTTACCGGCAGGACATGCCCAACATCATGCAGTTGCTGGCCACAGTTGCCATCTTCCTCATGGTGGTCTACTTCCAGGTGGGGGAGGGAGGAGGACAGGGTGTGGAGGGAAAAAGGGGGAGGCCTCGCAACCTTGATGCGCGTGTTCGCAGTGCTTGAGGAGGGTCGCTGCCTGCTTTGCGCCGGCCGCGCTGCCTGCTTCGCGCCGGCCGCGCGGCCCTCGCCGACCCTGCGTCCTTTCTCACCATCGACGCGTGCAGGGCTTCCGCGTGGAGCTGCCCATCCGCAACAAGCGTTCGCGCAGCGCTGCCTCCACTTACCCCATCAAGCTCTTCTACACCTCCAACATGCCCATCATCCTGCAGGTGCGAGTTCGTTGTGCTCTTGCAATGGCCGCGCTGGGAAGTCTCTCCTACGCTCGCTGCAGCGGGCCCCGTCCCCCAACGCCACATCCTGCGCCGTCGCCGCTGCTCAGCAGCCCTCACCCTTCCTCTGCCCCCGCGCTGCTGCAGTCCGCCCTCGTCTCCAACCTCTACTTTATCTCCCAGCTGCTGTACAAGAAGTACGGCGGCAATCTGCTGGTCCAGCTGCTGGGCCGGTGGCAGGTATGCCTGCGGCCACGCACTCCCGCTGCCCCCCCGCAAATCTCACATCTTTCCCCCCCATGCGTCCGACCCTCCCTCCTCACCCTCGCCGTGCGGCCCTGCCCGCGTGCCCCCCGCTCCTGCAGGCCGACGAGTTCAGCCAGCAGATGAACCCTGTTGGCGGCCTGGTCTACTACATCTCGCCCCCCCGCTCCCTGACTGACGCCGCCGCCAACCCCGTGCACACCCTCTTCTACGTGGCGTTCATGCTGGGTGAGGGGCGCGCAGCAGCCAGCAAGCTCGCGAAATGCGGGCTGGGGCAGCGCGGGCTGGGCGGCGCGTGTTCGGTGGCCGGCGTGAGCCGGCGGCACGAGCTGGGATCCGCACTGCAGCTGGGCTCCGTCTTGACCCCGTGCGCACGCGGTTTGGGCCCGACGCGCAGGCGCCTGCGCCCTCTTCTCGATCACCTGGATCGAGGTATCGGGGCAGTCGGCCTCTGACGTGGCCAAGCAGCTGCGCGAGCAGCAGTACTTCCTGCAGGTTCGCAGGCTGCAGGAGGGGCGGGGCGGGCTGGTTGGGTGGGTGTCGGCGGCCAGGGGGATGGAGGTGCTGCTGGAGCAGGGGAGCGGCGGCTGGGGTGCGCGTCACATGGCAGGCGGCAAGGGACAGGGCGCGTATGGTGCGTGCAGCATACAAGTGCGGCGCTGTTCTCCTCCTCTCCCCCCAGGGCCACCGTGACACAGTGGGCAGCCTCAAGAAGGAGCTCAACCGCTACATCCCCACGGGTGAGTGTTGCTGTCATGGGGTGCGCGAGGGCCGAGAGCTGCCTGGGCACCAGAGGCAAGCACCCTGCGAGGGTGTCGCCTCGCCCCCGATCCCTGCCCCCGTCCCCGCCCGTCGCTGCTGCACAGCCGCCGCATTTGGCGGCATGTGTATCGGCGCGCTTACGATCGTGGCCGACTTCTTGGGCGCCATCGGCTCAGGCACCGGCATCCTGCTGGCCGTGACCATCATCTACCAGTGTGAGTTGTGCGTTTGCCAGGGGGGATGCGTTTTTTTTGTGGTGCGACACTCGAGCCTTGCGAGGCCCGCCTCGTGCAGGAGCTGAGAGTCACCTTGCCGCCTGTGTTGCATGGCTGTTGAGTGCGCCCCCTGCTCCATGCATCCTGCTCTGGTGTACAGATTGGGAGCAGTTCGAGCGCGAGAAGCAGCAGATGGGCGCAATCTGAGTGCGACCATGATGACTTTCCCACCTTCTCCTGCGCCTTTTCTGCTCCCAAACTGCCCACACCTGCTTCGTGTAACTGCCGTCACATGTCAAACCAGGATAGAGTTGCAATACTGCACTGTACCTAATGTGCAAGCAAGAAATTCTTGTCACAAGGCTGTGCCCTCCAAAAGTACGGAAGTACACATGCCCGGTGGAGCCAAACTGTGGACAAACAGCTGCCCGTGCCACATGCGAGCTGGCTACTGCGCCGGCCTGCCAATCGTGGCTTCCAGCCACCCACCCCCCTCCACAAAGGGCACGCCCCGGCTGGCCAGCAGCTCCATGACCGCAGGGCGGATGCGGGGGCCGTCCGGGCCGCTGTGCAGCCCCTTGCCCGTGATGTAGCGCACGATGGCGCCGCCTACCAGGGAGAAGCAGGAAGGGGAAAAGGCGCTGATAGCTCGCTGGGCAGGTCAAACAGGCAGCAGCACCCAGCTGCCCGAGGGATTCAACAGTTGCGCACCTGGGATGGTGTGTGGGAATGTGTGCAGGTGTTTGTCCACCAATTCCAGCGCCTGCAGCGAGCAGCGCGCTGGCGTGTTCGCAGCTCAGCACAATGGGGCAAGTGGGCCAGGCCAAAACATCAACATAACATGCGACGTGCACCCGCATTCATCCGCAACGTGCATCCGCATTTATCCGCATGTCTGCTGCCCACCTCGTCGACGCGCATGCAGTGCAGATCAATCTTGAAAAACGCGAGGTTTCCTTCATTGCTGCATGCAAGGAAGGAGCACGCGCGGTCTGCTTTGAGAACGGCCAGCCAATGCCCGGAGGCCCCAGTGCCTTGTTGCGCCTCCCAGCTCACACTCGGCGGCTGATGCGAGTTGTGGCCGCCACCCGCTCATCCTGGTACTTTTGCCGCAGCCGGCTGCCCTCGGCCGAGAGCATGGTAGCCTGCGCCTTGTCTCCCCGTTGGTATGCGGCCGTGGCCAACTCAAAGCACTTTTTGTAAGCCTCGCGCAGCATGTTTTCCTGCCGCCGCTCTTCCTGCAGCATGCGCAACACCGCACAGATGGGGGACCCGGGAGCGCAGAGCTCCACCATGTGCCGGCTTGCATCCAATGCGGACGACGATTTCGAATGCATAGAGCCAGTCAACCGTGTCTCGCCTCGAAAATTGCCTGGTTCTTGCGGTGGGTGATCTGGGACAGGGGCGACACACCCGCGCCCCCCAGTGCTTGCCCGTGCTCGCTGGGCAGCGGGGGCGCCAGCGGTGGGGGGGGGCCCAAGGCCAGGGGCATAGGGCCGGCAAGCGCCAGGGGCGCAGGCTCTGCAGGGCCCAGCGGCGGGGGCTCCGGGAATGAGAAGGAGGTGGGTCCCATGGGCTGGGGCGGCGGGCCGCCGCCCTGCTGCTCGCTGAGGATGCGGCAGGCCTCCGAAAGGCTGTTCCCTGCCAGCTGCAGCGCAACCTGGAGGCTGTCCTCGGGCAGAGCGGGGAAGCGCACGGCCAGCTGCTGCACCAGGGGGGCAATCGCCCTAATGGCCGGGTCTTGCTGCGTGAGGGCGACTGCCGGCTCCTGCTGCGCCCCCGCGCACTCCTGCGCAAACGAGCGCAGCACGTCCACAGCAGCCGACAGCTTGTTGTCGCAGGCAAGCAGCACGCTGCTGATCTCCTGCACGCTCAGGGCCTCAAACTCCGCCTGGAGCACCGCCAGCTTGTCCTCTGCTGTCAGGTCGTCAGTGCCACTGCTGGCCGCGGGCGGGCTGCTCGAGGCTGGCGCCTCGTGGTGCAGCGCCAGAGCAAGCGCTTCGTCACCGCTGGTGGTGCTGCTGGCCGAATCCCAAGCCGATGCGTCCCAGGCCGCCTCGTCAGGCACGTAGCCCGGCCCCCGCTCAGCCTCCTCCACGCACGCTGACAGCATGAGCAGCTGCTCCAGGCCTGCCTGGGGGGTGTGGTGCTGCAAGACGTCCGCGATCACCTGCAGGCAGGGGGGGAGATGGACATGCGGGTGATGAGCAATAAGAAGACCGGAGGAGCAGGAGTGACCCACAGCTTGCGCAAGGGTCGCCAGCACGCGGGCGGGGCACCTCGCGCTCCAGCGATGGGAACATGCTCTGATGAAAGTCAACCGCCGCAATGAGGCTGGTGGGGCTGTAGCACTCGACGTGGCCAGCCTCGGTGCCGTCGTCGGTGCCGTCCAGGCCCAGCAGCTCGGTCAGGCCGTTGCTCGTTGTAAGAGGCGCTGAGGGCAGCATGGTGGTTGTGATGGGCACTGCCAGGTACGGCCCGAGGTGGGGCAGCATGTCGGCGACGCCTTGCGACGGTAATCCTGGGTGGCCTCCTCCGCCCGGGTCGGTTCCTGCAGAATAACAATGGCCCCCTGGATGGCCGGGTGCACAGAGAGGGTACGGCTGAGGAACCTACAAGACCAGGCAACCCTACCTGGGTGCAGTGACGCTGGGAGCGTGGGGTTGCAGACGGTGGGGGCTGAGGCGGGGGCCAGGCACCCGTTGACGATGGGGAGCGATGAGCTGGCCGGGCGGGGCGTGGGCCCATGGGGCGTGCCGGCGCCGCCGCCCGCAACCGGCCACGCGGGCCACCAGGGGCGGCTGGCGGGCTTCGGGGGAGCGTGGTTCTGGGGCTGGACCATCACCAGCCAAGGCGCCACGGCGCTCAGGTCCTCCTGCAGACGGGGGCGCCCCACGCGCGGTCGGCGCTGGCGAGCGTCTCGGGCGACAGCCCCCTGCGCCTCCCGCTGCCTGCCTGCCCCCTGTCGCGAGGCCAGAGCGCAGTTCGCAGCAGCGCAAGCTCGCAAGTCGAGCACCTCTCCCTGTGCCTCGTGGCCACTATCTCACCTGCGGCGCCTCCATGGCGCAGATCTAGAAATAAAGCGGCAGCAACAAGAGCTGGGGAGCTCGTGAGGTTGCTTGCACAACTCAATCTTCTTTTGCGTGCGCTAGCTCGTTCGTGAATGAGCTCTGCTCGGCCATTGATTTAACACTATCGGGAACGGCACCCGCCACTCAGCATACACCTGGTTGACGGCCATCTCTGGCGCCGCCTGGTCGATGGCCGTCATCGGCAACATCACCCAAACCAAGCAGAACCAACCATCTGCTGCTACTCAGGCCACCAGAGCATGCTCCCGCCCTGCCCTGCCACGGCGTCAGCTAACAGCCACGCGGCTCCGCCGCCACCGTCGCGCCGCCCTCCCTGCAACGATCCTGCGACCACCTCGCACTGCCACTAATTGCAACAACACAACAGCGGAGTGAACAGCATCCAGAGTCAGGAACCTGTGACAGCAGGCACGCTGGATCCAGCGGCAGATCAGTCATGCAGAGAAGGGCCAGATGACGGGGAAAATGCGGCCGAGCACGAACTGCATGGGCCAGGTGTAGCCGGCGAGCCTGCCCGTTGGGGGCGGCATCACCTGGGCAGGATCATAAGGGAACCCTAAAAGCACCCAGATCTTCCAGCTGGGCAGGTGCTTCCACACAGGCGGGATGCCCGCGAGGCGCCGCAGCCTGCGCCGCCCCGCCGGCACTGCTGCGTCGAACTGCACCAGCGCCAGCGCGCACTGCCTGCGCACCACGCTGTGCACCACCATCGCACACACAAACCAGCGCATGGTCGCAGCGTTCAGGGTGGGCTGGCGGCCGTGGATCCACTCGCCGCCGCCCATGACGGCTGCTGCAACCGCGCGAAACAGCTGGAGCACTTGGACTGAAAAAACGGCGCGTATCCAGAACTGTAGCTGCCGGCATTCTTGATGCCCAGGTGCCCGTCGGCGTCCCAGAAGCAGCAGTGGGGGGGAGGGGGGGGGGGGGGGG
>PCFQ01000079.1:87506-106267 GCA_003063905.1 Chlorella sp. A99 | reverse complement strand
CCCCCGCCCCCCCCCGGGCGGCCCCCCCCCCCCCCCCCCCCCGCACCTTGCCCTCCACGTCCATCAGCCGCCACATGGTCTCCTTCTCAGTGTGATCGGGCTGAGAGGGGTAGCCTGCTGCGGGACGGATGCCGCGGTACTTGACCTTAAGCATGTCATCCACGCTGAGCCCCTCGTCCGCGGCGTAGCCCCACACCTGCGCCAGGAACCAGGGAGGGTGGGTTGGCGGGGGGGAAAGCGCACATTGAGACGTGCTGTGAACCACAGTCGCAGTTCGCAACTGGGCCAGAGAGCTAGTGGCAGACGACGGGCAGGCTAGCAGGCGCACCACACCACAGCCCTTCCTTCCTGAGCTAGGTAGGTCCCACCCACTCGCAGCACCCCCCCCACCCCCCACCCCACCCACCCACCCCACCCACCCACCCACACTCCCACACACCTCGCGGCGGACCAGCTCGTGCAGCTTCTCGGCAAACGCCTCGGCCAGGCGGTCTGCCAGTGCCTCGGCCATGATGTAGCTGTAGTCATCGCCGGCCGCCTTGTACGCCTCGGTCATGCGCTCCACCCCCATGGCTGCGGACGCAGGTGGGACAGCCAGAGCGGCAGCACGGGGAAGGAGTTATGCCCGCCGCATCCGCTCCGCCACACCTGGCCCTTGCCCTGCACTGCCAGCTGGGTAGCCTGCGGCAGGCGCACGGGCGCGCCAACCCACACGCACCCGCGTTGGCAAACATGCCCAGGTAGTCGACCACGCCACCCTCCCGCGGCGCGATGAAGTCAGAGAGGCAGTAGTAGGGCTCGGCGCCGTCCTTCTCCGCCTGTTGCCGCAGGCCGAAGAAGCGCGCGGCGACGGCCGCCCGCGACTCGTCGGCGTACACCTCAATGTCGTCGCCCACAGCGTTGGCGGGGAACACGCCCACGATGCCCACCAACCGCAGCTTCTTGTGGGCGATGATGTCCTGCAAGGCGGAGCAGATGGAAGGGGGCCGTGTGTGAGAGTGCACAGCCACACGCCAGGGCGCTGCCACTTGCCTTGAGCATTGCCTGGGCCTCATCAAACAGCTTGCGCGCCTCTGAGCCCACTGTCTCGTCCTGAAAGGGGGAAAGAGATGGGAGCAGTGAAAGAAAGCACTAGTTCCCGGGCGAGCGGGAGGCAGCGTGCCGTCCTCTCTCGCGGCCAGTGCCGCAGCTTGGCCTCACGTTGAAGATCTTGGGGTAACCGCGGTTGGGGTAGCGGCCACGCAGCTGCCAGACCGAGAAGAACGGATTCCAGTCGATGTAGGGCACCACCTCCTGCAGGGCAGGGGAGGAGGCCGCAGAGTTGAAGCGCTCGGCAGGGGTGGGGAGGGCAGGCAGCTCCATTCTGCCGCTCATGCTCAACCAATCTGCATCTAGTCTGCACTGCGCACCTCAATGGGGAAGTCCTCGTAGACCACGGTGCCCAGCTGGCGCGGGCGGGCAGGTGCGTTCTCTGGCGCCGCCCAGTCAACCTTGAGCACGCGCTTCTGCGCCTCAGCCAGGCTCAGGTACTTGCGGTCCTCCAGCCCCGCATAGAACTCTTCCCGCATCTCCGCGTACTGTTCCCTGCAGGGCAAAATGCACAGAGGCTGCAGTGGGCAGGCCGCATGCCATGACTCTAATAACCAGCGCCCCAGCTGTCCTGCAGCCTGCTGCACGAGCGCCATCACGGACCTGATGTCCTCGGCGAACTCCTCTTTCTGCTTGAGGTCCAGCAGTGCCTGAGCAACTGGCACGCTGCGCGAGGCGTCCAGCACATAGACCACGGGCCCCGAGTACTGCGGCTCGATCTTGACGGCGGTGTGCATCTTGGAGGTGGTGGCGCCGCCGATGAGCAGCGGCACGCGCATGCCCGCCTCCTCCATGCGCTTGGCCACCGTCACCATCTCGTCCAAGCTGCAAGGCGGGGGATGGAACATGGGCATTGTCAATGCAGCGCAGGCGCGTGTGCATTGGGAGTGCAGGGGGCGGGCGGGCGAAGAGGTAGTAGGGTGGCTAAATGGGGGTCGTAGAGGAGGAGAGGCGTTGGCATCTCCAACTGTGCGGTTGGAGGGCATGCGCCTCTTGCCTGGGCGTGATGAGGCCGCTGAGGCCAATGATGTCTGCGTTGTGCTCGCGCGCCGCCTCTAGGATCTTCTCCCACGGGCACATCACGCCCACGTCCACCACCTGGTGGGTGGAAGGGAGGGCTCGCCGACGACCAGGCGAGGCAGACGCACGCGCGGCCGGCGGCTTAGCACCAGCACGGGCATTGGCGATGCGAGCCGCCACCTGCGCGCCCTGCTCCCCACGCTTGCCTTGAAGTTGTTGCAGCCCAGCACCACGCCCACGATGTTCTTGCCGATGTCGTGGACGTCGCCCTTGACCGTGGCCATGATGATGACGCCGGCGTTGTCGTCACCCGTCTTGCCGCTGCGCGCCTTCTCCTCGTCGATGAAGGGCACCAGGTGGCCCACTGCGCGCTTCATCACGCGCGCCGACTTGATGACCTGCAAGAGAGGGAGGGGCGAGGCGGCGCTCAAGGGGCGGCCCCAAGCACCTGGAGTCGCGCTGCAGGAGACGGTGCAGCATGTGGGCGCTGTGAAGCTGGCAGACACACATTTTGGCTGCTGCACCGGTGCTGCCAATAGTGGCAGCCAGTGTGCATGCAGGTGGGACTGCATGGAGCCGTGCAAGCAGCCACTCAGAACCCACCCGCCGTTCTCTCTGCTTCCGTTTCTGCAGCTGCCTTGCCTTGCCCGCTCACCTGGGGCAGAAACATCTTGCCGGCACCAAAGAGGTCGCCCACCACGTTCATGCCGTCCATCAGCGGCCCCTCAATCACGTTGATGGGCTGGGGGTAGCGCCCGCACGTCCGCGCCTCCTCAGTGTCAGCCACCACAAACTCGTCAATGCCCTTGACAAGCGCGTGCTCCAGGCGCTTCTCCACTGGCAGGTCACGCCACGACTCGCCCGCCTTCTTGGCGCCTGCACCACCCGTGGCCTGGCCCTTGCGCTTGACGTCGGTGGGCTTGCTCTTGGGGTCCAGAGTGGCAGCAAACTCAAGAAGGCGCTCGGTGGCGTTCTCGCAGCGGTTGAGCAGCACGTCCTCCACAAACTCCAGCAGCTCCTTGTTGATCTTCTCGTACACATCCGCCTTGACCTGGGGCAGACAGGAGCATAGGGCAGGGAGAGCACGGCAGGGAGGGTGGGCAGGAGTGCACACGCGCCCGCTGCCACCACGGTGCACACGCGCCCCCTGCCACCACCCGCCCCTCCCTGCACCCCACGCACGCGCGCGCACCTGCGCCGCGTTGACGATGCCCATGTCCATGCCTGCCTTGCAGGCGTGGTGCAGGAAGGCGGAGTGGAAGGCGCGGCGCACGGGCTCGTTGCCGCGGAAGGAGAAGGCGATGTTGGAGACGCCGCCGCTGACCTTGGCGCCGGGGCAGAGGCGCTTGATGTCGCGCGTGGCCCTGATGAAGTCGACCGCGTAGTTGTTGTGCTCGGGCAGGCCGGTGCCCACGGTGAGGATGTTGGGGTCGAACACAATGTCCTGTGGGTTGAAGCCCACCTCCTCCACCAGGATGCGGTACGCGCGTTGGCAGATGCGCACCTGCACCCGCGGGCGGCGCGAGGGGACGCGGGCACGAGGGATCAGGCAGCGTGCGCGGACCGCCTGGCGGGCCAGGCGCGCATGCTGTCGGCGAGGAGCCGCATACGCAGGCCTAGGAGGGAGGCACCAGCCGCCCGGGCTGCTGGCCAGCGCCCACGCCCAGGCTTCTGCTGCTGGCTGCTGCTTGGCCCTGCACCGCGGCTCCCTTGAGCCTCCCATGCACACAACTCCCTGCCAGCGACCGCCCCGCTGTCCAACACTGCCCGCCCGGCCGCGCACCTTGTCCTCGCGCGTGGCTGCCTGGCCCTGCTCGTCAAACGCCATGACCACCAGCGCGGCGCCGTGCCGCTTCACGCAGGCCGCCTGCTCCTTGAACTTTTCCTCGCCCTCCTTGAGCGAGATGGAGTTGACGATGGCCTTGCCCTGCGCGGCGGCGGTCGGGGCCACGGGCGTGGAGACGGGCGTGGAGACGGGCGTCGGCGTGGCAGCGGGCCGGCAGCCGGCGGCGCGGGCGCGGCGCTGCGGCTTTGCCCTGGTGCGGCAGCTCTGCCCCCGACGCAGCGTGCAAGGAGTGCCACCTGCCAGGCGCAGCCCCTCGGCACTCGCGCCCAGGCCCCGCGGCGCGCGCCTGGCAGCACTTGAGGCCCGCCTCGATGATGAAGAACTTGGACGAGTCGATCATGAAGGGCACGCGGCTGACCTCGGGGTCCGACACCAGCAGGTTGACAAACCGCGTCATGGCCGACACGCCGTCGATCAGGCCGTCGTCCATGTTGATGTCCAGAATGTGGGCGCCCTGGTTGGCCTGCAGGCGCGCGTGGCACGGGGCAGGGGCAGTTGGGATGCGGGCGCAGCGAGGCGCCCGCCTACCCTGCGGATGCCCTGCCGCGCCAGGGCGGCCCCCGCGCTGGGGAGCTGTTGCTCGGCTGCCTGTCTAGAGAGCCGGCAGGGCGCGCTGCCTCGCGCTGTGCCGGCGGCGCGCTCCCTGCCGAGGCGGCCCACTGGCCTGCACCTGCCGCGCCCCGACCGCCACCCTCCCGCGCCGCCCCTCCCGCACCTGCGCCAGCGCGATGCCCAGCGCCTTGTCGTAGTCGCCCTCCACGATGGCCTTCTTGTAGATGATGGACCCCGCCACGTTGCAGCGCTCCCCAATCATGAGGAAGGTGGACCGCAGGTCGGCGGGGTCGGGCCGGTAGTTGAGCGGCTCCAGCCCGCTCAGCCGCAGCAGCGGCTCCACGCCATGCCGCCTGCGCGGCTCGTACGCAGAGGCCATGGCCTTGATAGCCGCGACGTGCTCCGGCCCCGTCCCGCAGCAGCCGCCGATCAGGTTGACCAGGCGGCCCTCGCCTGCGGGGCCGGGGAGAGGCAAAAGCGGCGCGGTCAGAAGTTGGGCCCAGAGCGCACAGCAGCTACGCCACTGCCAGCAGCCAGCAACCAGCAGGCAGGCTGGTCAACGCAGGGAGCAGACGGACGAGCTGCCAGCACAGGCGGCAGGCAGGCGAGCAGCCAACGCATGCGGCAGGAAGGCGGCAGGCGGAAGCAGCAAGCTTCCAGGCGCCGCCAGGCGGAGCGCGGCGGCCGCGCGGCGCGCTCACAGAATGGGCGGATGTCCTCCGCCATCTCCGGCCCCTTCTGGTCGTAGCCGCCCATGGCGTTGGGCAGGCCGGCGTTGGGGTAGCAGAACACGAAGCAGTCGGCGCAGGTCGCCAGGTTGGCCACGTACTTGAGCATGTCGGTGGCGCCCAGGGCGCAGTTGAGGCCCACCGCCAGCGGGCGCGCGTGGCTGACGCTGTTCCAGAACGCCTCGTTGGTCTGCCCGCTCAGCGTGCGCCCCGAGTTGTCCACGATCGTGCCGCTGATGAGCACCGGGATGCGCAGCCGCCGGTCGGCGAACAGCCGCTCCAGCGCGTGGATGGCCGCGCGCGCGTTGCCCGTGTCGAAGATGGTCTCCACCAGAAACAGGTCCACGCCGCCCTCCAGCAGCGCCGCCGCCTGCTGGTAGTAGGCCGCCTCCACCTCGTCAAATGTGATGCCGCGCTCCGCGGGGTTCTCCACGCTGGGGCTCACGCTCAGCGTCTTGTTGGTGGGCCCCATGGCGCCCGCCACAAACTTGCGTGCCCCAGGGTGCGCCACCTCGAACGCCGCCGTCGCGCGCTTGGCCAGCGCCGCCGCGGTGCGGTTGATCAACGCCACCTCCGCCTCCTGGTCCAGGCCGTAGTCGGCCTGGGAGATGGTGGTGCCGTTGAAGGTGTTGGTCTCGATCACGTCGGCGCCCGCCTCCAGGTAGGCCGTGTGGATGGCCTCGATCACGTCGGGCCGCGTCAGCACCAGCACGTCGTTGTTGCCCTTGAGCTCGTGCCCGTGCGACACGTAGCGCTGCCCCCGGTAGTCCGCCTCCTGCAGCTTGTACTTCTGGATCTCCGTGCCCATCGCACCGTCGATGAACAGGATGCGCTGCTCCAGCAGCGACTCCAGCGCCTCAAACGCGGGCGACTTGGCCAGCGGGTCGGACCACGCCGCGTACACGGGCACCGGCGCCTGCTCCAGCCCATCGACTGCAGGGACGATGCATTGCCCGCAGCCTGAGCACAGGCACTCAGCAATGCGCCTCGCAGTGACAAGCACCCGCCACCCACAACCGCCGCCGCTCGCCGCCGCTTGTGCTGCCCTGCTGCCAGAGGTGGCTTCTTCCTCGATCTGCTCGCGACACTGTGCACCATTCTAGCCTCGCTCGCCTGCCCTTTACCTGGATTCAAGGCCTCCGCCATGACAGCCGCTGCCTGCAGGTTCGCATGCAACGGGCGGTCACAGCCTTTATTCAACCGAAGTTGTGTGAATGCGGCGCCAGCGCAGGAGGCAGGCTGTTCGCGCGCGCTGCTGCTCGGTGCTCACCCAGTCTGCGGCTGCCACTTCCAATTAGAGCTGTGGGGGGCCAGAAGTGAAGAACTGGCTCAGGCGAAGTGCACAGGCGAAGTGGCCATATCCAGACGCGCCGGCTGCGCTTCTCAGAAGGCTTCTGTGCTCGCGCAAGCGTCTATGAGCGAAATAATACGATCAGATAGCCAATGGGAGAGATAGGCTGGCGGCAGGGAAGGAAAGGATGGACGTCGGCCCCCTGCTGTCGGCTGCTGTGCACGACGCTGTCCAAAATTTGGCCCTTGCTGGCTGATGTCTGGCAGGGCTCATCAACTGATCCGAGAACGTGGCTGCTTTAGCAGTCATGGCGGGCCAGAGCTGGAGCGCCTGCTTGCTCTCCCCTCCTGCACACGCCACACGGCGCTGCTCCCACCCGCCGACTGGTGCCCTCAGCCGACTGGCGCCGACTGGTGCCCACAGACTATGACATAGCCCCGGAAGATGAAGGGAGCAGGGGTGCAAGTAGAGAAGCATAGCCAAAAATGCTGGTTCTTCACAAAACCCGCAGCCGACGGACAAAACTGATGGTACACTTGCCGCTGCCTGGCGAGTGGGGAGGGCCCCCCTCCCCCGCACGCCCGGCAATCAGACTACGCCAATGGTGCGCCACCCGCATTTGGGAACATCTCTGGCTCGCCGGCCAGGTCGCCCTCTGTCCGGAACAGGATGGGCCGGCACCGCTTGTCCTCATGCAGCAGGCTCGAGTTCTGGAAGTGCTGCACCAGCGCCGCCTTGCCCTATACAGTAACATAAAAGTGGGACGGGCTGGTGAGCAAGGTATGTGAGCTGGTGGGGGAGACGCGAGCTGCAGCACACGTGCGGCGAGTTGCCTGTGCCCAGCTCACCTGGATGCGGCCATAGGCGATCTGGCAGATCTTCTCCGAGTTAAACTTGGGCCACTTGCGGCCGTGGAACTCCTCCACCAGCGCGGGTATGTACTCGGGGCGCACCTGCAATTGGACAGGGAGTTAGGTTTAGTTGCACATGCGGCCAACCGGCGGAGGCGTGGCGGCGGCCGCGGCAGAGACGGCGGCCAAACAAGACCGCGGGCCTGCAGATTGACTTGCCATGTTGATAAAGGCGTAGCCGACGTTGCACTTGTTCTTAAAATCGATCGGCAAATAGAAGAAATCGAACATGCCGTGGAACTTTTCCTCCACGAGCTGCAATCGGGAGGCGTGCAATCGGGAGGTTTACTAAAGGTCGCGCGTGGAACCACCTCCCCAGCGCCCCCCAAAAACCACCTTTTCTCGCCCATTACCACCTCGAAATCCACCGCGGTCGCGATCATGCGCCTGCGAGGCGACCGCCTCCTGGCGGCCGAGGCCGCCGCCTCGGACGCCGCCCCGCTCGCCCTCCGCACGCGCCGCGCCCCCGACCGCCTCGCCGACACCCAAGACCAGCCCAAGCCGCAGCTCTGGCCCCACGAAAAGGCGATCGTCACGGCCGCCGAGGCGCAGGAGCTCGCGCGCCTCGAGGCAGAGCAGGTGGCCGCCTTTCAGCGCCACGAGCTCCAGGTGCGCTTCTGCGCAGGCGCCCGCAGCCCCCGAGGCTCGCGCGCGACATCCGCCGCTCGCCCGGAAGCCGCCCCACAGAAGCTGCCCACGCTCGCTGCCACTCGCGCAGCTGGGCGACGGCAACAAGGGTGCCGCGCTCACGAGCGGCACGCTGGGCCTCGGCGACGCCGGGACCGCGCATGCCCTGGAGCTCCTGGGCCGCTGCTTCCCTGCCGACGACGACACATGCTGGCAGGTGCGCACGCCGAAACCACGGGAAAAGTGCAGGCTTTGGGCTGACCCAATTCCAGGTGACGCTCGCACTGCACTACAGAAGAAGGGCCACCGCCTGCTGGATTTCAGCAAGCTGTGCAAGATCAAGGACGGCCACGCGTTCCTGCTCATCATGCGCCGCTACTTCCGCACAAAGGTCAGCAGGCCTGATGGCGCAGGCTCCCACCCTCGACTCATGCCCCCTGGGCCCCACGCTCTGCAGTCTGCAGGGCTGGTTTGAAAGCAAGTACATGCCGCTGGGCCTGACGGCTGTCAAGCGCGTGGCCGAGGAGGAGCCCGAGCACGCAGACGTGTTTGTCGGCTTCCCGTGCGCGGCAGCCTGAGACCGCCAAGTGTTAAGAGTTGGAGCAGCACGAGGCTGCCATACATGGCGGGGGATGGTTGGGCGGAGCACTCACACACTCATTTCCGAGGGCTTTCCCCTTCAACTCTCTCCCGTCCTCCCGCAGGGCGGCTTGCGCCTGGTCTTTGACCTCACAGGCGGCCGCACGTTCTTCATCAAGAGCGGCGACCAGGTGCTGCTGGAGACCACCGCCAAAGTGTGGTGGGCATGGATGCCCGGGCAGCCGGCTGGCAGCGCAGCAGCACCACCCGCCATGGCCGCAAGGGCGCCGGCATCTCAGCAGTGCTGGACTTGGCGCAGGCGCCCCCCGACTCCACCTCTGGCGCCTACGGCGCGGTGGAGACCGACGAGCGCCTGCAGCGCCTGAGCACGTTCATGATTCAGCCCCGGGAAGTTTGAGCGCCCGCCGGGGGCGCGCTTGGGCAGGTTTGCCGCCGCCGCTCAGCAGCGCGCGGAGGCGGCAGCACCCGACCCGCAGGCGGCGCGCGCCGCGGCGGCAGAGGGCGGCGCCAGCGACGAGGCCAGCGTGCTGCAGCACTGCTTCTGGTGCGGCACACCGGACGCCAAGTACACGTACATGCAGGTCGACAGCACGGACGGAACGGGCGGTGGCGGCGCCCCCGTGCAGCGCTGGTGCCTGGCATGCCACCAGGCATGCGAGCGCGGTGGCCTCTGGGGAGAGGACGACAGCAACGGCGAGGGCAGCGGCGAGCGCGAGCGCCCCGCAGTGGCTGCCGGCGTGTGCAGCCCTGCAGGCTGCAGCGGCTGCACGCTGGCAGAGCTGCCTGCCAAGGCCCAGAAGATCCGCGAGACCAAGCGCAGCAAGAAGCGCCGGCGCAAAGACCACGGCTGGGGCGACGCGCAGAAACGGTCGACCCAGAAGCGCCAGCAGAAGAAAAGCGACACAGCCTGAATACCCAACACAAGTCTTTGGCACTGCATTTGCCACGTGCACAAAGGTCTTTGGCACTGCCATGCAGTCGTGCACAGTTTGGTACCAATGCCTGCCACCAGTAAGAATGCCCCGATCCACCCCTCATCGCGATCGCGATCATGCGCCTGCGAGGCGACCGCCTCCTGGCGGCCGAGGCCGCCGCCTCGGACGCCGCCCCGCTCGCCCCCCGCACGCGCCGCGCCCCCGACCGCCTCGCCGACACCCAAGACCGGCCCAAGTCGCAGCTCTGGCCCCACGAAAAGGCGATCGTCACGGCCGCCGAGGCGCAAAAACACAAACCGAATCGCAAAGCACCTCTGCTTTGCAAAAGCGCCTTCTCTTCTCATCTAACCCCACTCCGGCCCGATCCCCTTCCTAGAAACACTCCCAGAGGACCCCGCACGCACCGCCAGCAGCATCTTCTGGGTGTACTTGTTGGGGATGTTCTTGACCATGAGCGTCGTGCGGCGGTCCTCGCCCGCGCGGATCCTGGCGAGGTCGAGGCTGTACAGCTTCTCCTGCTGCGCGCGGCGCTCCGCCTCGGCCACCGGGTCGAGCGGGCGGCGCGCGAGGCGGCCGCCCAGCGGCGGCTCGCTGCGCCGCTGGCCGCCCAGCATCCCCCCAGGCACCATGTTGCCTTGCAGGAGCGCCGCCGCCTGCTGCGTGATCAGCGCCTGCTGCAGCGCCGCCTGCATCGCTGCGTTCTGGACCAGCGCATTGGGCTGCAGCAGCGCGCCTGCCGCCGCGTTCTGCAGGAGCGCCGCATTCAACGCCGCCTGTTGCTGCAGCGCCGCCTGCTGCTGCTGCAGCACGTCTTGCAGGTTGCCCGCCGAGCCATGCAGCTGGCCGGGCCAGACACCGCCCGTGATGGGGCTGCTGCCCAGCGAGGCGCCCACCTGCTGTGGCCAGATGGAGCCCGTGCTGGCGATGCCGCGCAAGCCGTACGGCCCCGCCTGGCGCTGCTGCAGGCCCTGCGTCAGCGCCAGCAGATCGCCCGTGCTCATGCTGTTGGCGGCAAACCGCCCGCCCAGGCTGGAGCTGGACGCCGCCGGGCCCAGGCTGATCTCGCTAAGGCTGCGCGTCATGCTGGCCAGCCCCTCGCTCAGCAGCTGCGAGGCAGGGTCCACCGGCCCCAGGTGCGGCGGCGGCGGCGCCCCTCCGCCGGCTCCCCCAAGCAGCAGCGCCCCAGCATCCAGCTGCCCCGAGCTGCTGTGGCCACAATACAGCATGGCCGGCGAGGAGCCGGCGTGTCTGATGTGGGGCGACGGGTCCCCGGGGTACCCTGGCCCTGCCGCGGCCTGCAGGTTCTGGGCTGAACTGCTGGCCGCAGGCGCCGCTGCCGCCGCAGAGCTTGCCTCCAGCACCATCATGCGGCTGCTCAGCTCCGGCAGCTGCATCGCGTACTGCAGCGCGGCGGCTGCAGAGCGAAGCGGCGGGAGGCGAGCAGGCCGGCCTCCTCAGGCAGGGAGGGATGCTAGCACGAGCAGCGGGCAAGCGCTTGCGTGCGGGGAGCTGGGCGCCAGCAGGCGCTCTTGCGCACGGCGCCCCGAGGGCAACGGTCCTGGAGGGCGGGTGCAGGCGACACTGCCTCACACCCTTCTGTGCTCACCTGCGTGCCTAATGTCGTAGTACTCGACGAACCAGCAGTTGGCACGGGAGGGGTCCCGCCGCACCTGTTGCACCTCGCCGTACTGCGAGAAAAGCACCACCAGGTCGCTCTCACCCGTCACACCGTCCAGCACTGCCACCAGTAGCGTGCCCTGCACCACGAGGAGGGGCGCGGCGCAAGGGGTGCGTAAACAACACCGGAGCACGTGAGGTGCAGTGAGGTGCAGGTGCAAGCGTGTGCTGCGTCAATGCTGGCCTGGCCCAGCTCACGGGCTGCCGCTGCACACCCCATGCCTCTGCACGACAGTCCCAAGCACCTGGCTGGCCTCGCCATCGTCAGTGGGCGCCGAGTAGTGCACGTCCAGCGCCAGGCCACGCAGCGCCTGGCCCTGCAGCGTGTGCTTTGCCAGTGTGGCTGCCCGGATGTCATAGTAGCTCACCACCACAAAGCCGCGGCCCTGGCTGGCCAGCCCACTAATCTCGCCAAATGCCTGGAGCAGGTGGACGCCACGAGGCGGCGGGACAAGGTGGGCAGGCTCAAGAGCTCAGCATATGCTTCCCCGCCGGGCAGCGCGCAGGGCCCTCCCTCCCAAGAACTAGCGATCCTCATTGTGCTCCCACCTCGAACAGGCGCCGCAACTCGTCCTCTGCCACCGTTGCATCCACGTTGCGCACCAGGAGTGTGCGGGATTGCGTCAGCCCCGCCGGAATCTGCCCCGCCAAGCTCAGATCCACCACCGGCGGCGCGCCCGCCAAGCTGCCGCTCTCTGCGCGCTCTGCAGCGGCAGTGCCGGTGGCCGCCTCGAGCGCGAAGAGCAGGTCATCTTCGCTGCGCGCGCGGCCAGGCGTGGGACCGGTGGCGGTTCGGCCCAGCAGCGAGCGCTGCAGGTCGCCTGGCACGCTGGTCTGCGGCTCGTCCTCCTGGATGTCGGGCAGCGAGGAGCGGCTGCCATGCTGCAGCTGGCCGAGGGAGCCGTACAGCGCAGCGTACTTGCTCGCGCGGCCGGCCGCCGCCGCGTCCAGGCCAGCCACATCGTGGGCAGCCGGCGGCAGACCCAGCGGGTGCCCCTTCCACCCGCCGCCGTGCTGCGCCTCCATCACGGGCGGACAGGGCGGAGGGGGCTCCGATGACAGAGATCACTAGCACCTCCCCAAAGCCTCCAAAGGCGTTCCCGGCGTTGCAGAACGGCAATCGGGCACGTCTGGGTCCGCGAGGAGGCCTTTGCACGTCGGCGGGTGTTGCTGCAGACCAAAGCGCTAGGCCGGGGTTGCCTCTTCGCTAATAATAAGCCTGGATCAGAGGAAGGCTTGGAAAGGTTCCACCTTTTGTGGGACGGCCCGTCAGTGGGGCGGAAAGGTACCTTTGTGGGGACTGCCCTAGTGTGCTGGGGTGCTTTGCGTGAGACTGCAGTCAAGCGCAGCAGCAGCAGCATTCGATCAATGACCCTCCTGGTTTGATTAGCAGAGTAGTTTGCGTTTACAGTCGCATCCATTGGGAGCAATGTAGCGCGCGGGCGGCGGCTCGCCTCAGGCGCGCGCCGCCCTGAGCGATGCTCCAAGCGCACGCATGCAGAGCAGCAGCTGGACAGTCCCCTGCCTCATGGAACAGGCGAAAGCAAGCTGACGTCAGATTGGCGTCCTTCACACCGAGTATACCGAGGCGAACGCGGCGAGCGCGACGCTGGCGCCAATGACCATCTTGCTGCTGCTCTCGACGGCGGGCACCTCGAGCGGCGAGTCCTTGTCCACCTGCTTGCCGTACTTGTAGTGGTCCCAGTAGAAGTGACGCAGCCCCGCCAGATAGTGGTAGATCTGCGCTCATGTGGGTGGAGTGCAGGGGTACGTCTGAGATGGCATCCCCCCCACTGTGAGGTGTGATGTTCGGTGCGTCCTGCAGACTCGGCTGTTTCACACGGCCACCACCCAGCATGCGGCCGCACCAAGGGGAACGACACGGCGGCCTTGGCAGGGAAGACAAGCAGGGGGTAGCCATCCTTGAACGCAGCCACCGCAGCACCGAGGTCGCCGGTCAGCGCGATGTAGCCTGCTGCGCCGGCACCTGCCGTGAATGAAGCAAACACCCAGGGTTTGGCGAGCCGCCACCGAGTCAACATGCATTGACAGGGCCAGCTGCCCAGGAGACAGGCTGGCAGCACCGCACCGGCAGTGGCAGCCACAGACGGTGCCAGTGGCAGCAACGCCCACGGACACAGCACCGGCTCGCGGTGGGCCCGCGGCACTCACCCACAGACAGCATCACGGCCGACACGCGGTTGGCGATGGAACTGACTGCGCCGATGGGGAACTTGTAGTGCGGCTGCATGCCGGTGATCTCAAACACATGGGGCGACAGCGGTCGCTTGGCCACCAGCTGCAAGCAGTGAGGTGGCAACAGAGCGTGGCAACATCGCAAGCGGGTCGTCAGCAGAAGCGAGCACTCTCTGCGTGATAGCCACCGCTGCATCAAGGCAGCGCATCCAGCAGCGCGCCGCCCGCCCGCCCGTGGCGTAGCCGTACCGCCCACCTCCAGGTGGTTCTTTGGCGTGCCCAGGAACTCGGTGCCCGGGTGGTAGGGGCTGCAGGGCAGGAGGAGCAGACATGGTGACATGGTGAATCGCGCGGGCGGGGTGGGTCTCCAGAGCGTGGGCGAGTCAGCGCAGCAGACAGTCACCGCAGCCCTCCTGGACACACCTGTCCCTGCCCCAGTACTCGGGCACACCGCCGCCGTGCCACCTGCAGGCAACGGCACAGCCATGACCGCGAGCAGGTAGGTGGCACGCCGATGGACGACGGACGGGCGGCGGTGGCAGCGCGAAAACCTGAGCTCCGCCAACTCCTCTGCTGCCGTACTGCCCCCATTCGCATTCGCCTGAGGCCTCTGCGCCTTCAGATCGCACCCCAGGCGCCCAGTCAGCTGAAGACCCCTCCAACCCTACCTCTGTTTCTCACCGCTGGCCGCCAGACGCAATGCTGGAGCTTGTGGACGCTGCAGCAGTCAGCTGCCGGGCGAGGCCCAGCGCCCCCTGTCTCGCTAGCGCCATGTTTCGCAGGCACTGTCGATCCGGCTGTTCCCAGATCGCTGCTGCGACACACTAGGCGCAGGCAAGACGGAAGAGACTGGCTTTTAGCGACCACCCACTTGGTTTCGCATTCTTGTAATTCGCTTCCACACCAAATGGCGAGGCAATCGGGGAGCGCGCTACCCCATGGAAGCGCTCTCCTCTCACAGCGGCCCTTCGCAGTCCCCAGGCGCCTGGTTGCGCCCAGGACCCCCACGCTGCGGCCCTGCACAGTGGCAGATAGCCGGGAGGTATATAGTGTGGCGGCGGCCCCAGTGGTAGCCACGGCACCGCCGCAGGCGGTCTTCAGGTGGGCGCAGGCAATGCCTGCTCTTCTTGCTCTGCGTCATTAAATTGTGCAGCATGCGACGGGGGAAGACATGCACGGGGTGCGGGGCCCCACGCGTGCCATCTGCAATCAGCACTCCTGTTGTGCCCAGGTGGGGCGCAGGCCCCGCAGCAGTAGCGGTGGCGGTCGCAGCGGCGGTGGCAGCAGCTTCAGTTGGCGCTGTCACGTGGCAGCGGCTGTCCAAGACTGCGACGCGGGCAGCCATTCAGCGGCGGCGACGACAGCGGCAGCTGCAGGTCAACCCAATGGTGGGGCTGGTGCGCTCGGCCAAGGTGGTGGGCGGGGGGCAGGTGGAGAGCAGGGAGTTCAAGATGGCGCTGGCGCGCACGCGGCAGGCGGTCGCAGTCAACAGGGCCGTCGGGTTCAACAAGACGGGAAACACCGCACGGTGGGTGGGCAGGGGCTTCTGGCTGGCAGGGCAGGCGGTGCTATGCTGGCCCGCAACGAGCTCTTCCCGCTTGCTTCAGCTTTCCCCTTGTGTCGCGGCAACCCCTCCGCCTCCAGGGCCATGGTGGAGCTGCGTCGAGCGCTGCACGAGAACTCGATCTGCCGAGCACCGCTTCTCAACACGCTGGTGGGTGCCACTCCATGCCATGCTGCTGCAGGGTCTCTGGAGCAGGGGCAGCCTGGCCTAGGGAATGCAGTCCATGCCACAACCCGGCTGGAACGCAGGGTGCTGGATCACAAGTGCGCTGTGTGGCCTGCTCCGTGTGTGCAGGACATGATGCGAGAAGAGCGGCTGGCGCTGTACCAAATGCATCTGCGCAATACAATAGAGGGGCCGGCCACCAGCTACGCCACGCTGCTGCAGCTCAGGTGTGCACGGGATAGTGCGGCATTGGTCCACGAGCAACCCTTCATTTCATCGTTCAAGGAACTGCTGCCCTGTGATCATCTGTCGCCGCTGCTTGAACCCGCACCACTCCTGCAGAACCCTGCTGGACCTGTCATTTGACGAGGCGGAGCAGGCAGAGGCGGAGGTCATGCAGTCGGGCAACGCATTCAGCATCTGACAATTCTCATCTGGCCCCGCAGGGTAGCAGCACCGATTGCTGCATGTAACACGAGCGATGGGATGTGCTTGTGACTCTGCATGTAACCCCTCAGTCAGTCAGTGCTGCATGTAACACGCAAGAGAAGGCTCCGTCGGCCCTCCCTAATTAAACCACCAGCCGCCGGGCGGTGGGTGGGTGTCCCGGTCAGGTCAACCCCCCCTTCTACCCACCCTGCTCAGCCTTCTTGTTGGTTCTTCGTTCGCAGATCAAGCGTGCCAGGAGCATCGAGGGGAGGCGCGCGGACACCATGCAGCTGCATACCAAGCCCTGCAGCGTTGGCAGGCCGCGCCCGCTCGCTCTCAGGGCGCCCAGGCCCCCCGGGGCGCGTCGGACCAGGGTGGCGGTCCGCGCCGTTGCGGAGCCGGCTGCTGCCTTTTCCTCTGTCGATGGCTCTCGCAAGGCGATCTGCATCATTGACAACGACGCCGATGCGTCGCTCACCCAGATCAAGATCGAGGGAACCAACAGGCCAGGTGGGCGAGGCGGCCGTCGGGGCGCCGGCACTCCTCGCGACCTGCGGGGTTGTAGGTCCGTGCCGCCTCCACCATCCACGAACCCCCCTGATGGCTCATGGTGTGCCAAAGCGCTGGCAGCGGCATAGGGGCAGCCTGCGCAGGGCCCAGCCCTGCCCAGAACGCCCACCAACTTGCTTCCCTGCGCTTGCATCTTCCTGCAGGCTTGCTGGGCAGCCTAGCCTCCACCTTCACTGACCTGGGTCTGGACGTGGTCAAGGCTGAGATTGGCGGCAAGGGGGCCAGCGTCTCCGACACCTTTTACGTCACTGCCGAAAACGGGGCCAAGGTGGGAGTGCGTTGGGCACTGGATCACATGCAGGGTTTGATGGGGTCTTGTGGCGACGGCACGTGAGAGCAGCAGCGCGCCCAGTGTCCAGTCAACAGGGATGAAAGCATGGCAGGCAGGATAAGGCCCAATGCAGAAAGGCAGACTCCGGTGCGGCGGTCGTGCCTGGTTGGCAGGCGGGAGCGCGCGGCATCCAGCTGGGTGCATGCGTAGACCTACGGCTCATCCAGGCACCTCTTGCCGACCTGCTGCCTGCAGGTGTCCGACGCAGACATTTTGGCCATCAAGCAGGCAATTGAGGTGACGCTGCTGAGCGCAGGCGCAAGTGGCATCTCCATCCGCCCCAAGGTCGCTGTGCCGGGCGCGGCCGAGGAGCGCCAGGACCTCCTGCACTCGCTGATGGGTGAGGGGGCAGGGGAGGGAGGGGTAGGAAACAGCGTTGGGCAGGGGAGGGTGATCGCAGCCTGCCAGGCAGGGCCAGGGCTGTGACGGCATGTGAAGTTTGTGTCAGCATCACAACACAGCAGAGGCAGGCAGGAGCGGCGCCGGCCTGCCCCATGGCCCGGCTGACGTCATTTGTTCTGAACTGGCTGGTGTGCAGACACTTATGTGAAGAACGACGTGCTGAGCATCCAGCAGTCGATCGTAAACCGTGAGCGGCAGGGGAGGGGTGTGAGTATGGGCCGTGCACGCTACGCCAGCACGCACGTCGACGCTCGCCTGCGTACTCCATGCAACGTACCCTCCATGCAACCTACCCTCTGCCCACTGCACCTGCACATCATCTGTCATCGCTGCGTCACTCGCCTGCATGCTCCTCTCCAGATGTCGAGTACACGCTGGCCCGCTCGCGCTACAAGTTTGACGACCTGGAGGCCTACATGGCCACCGCCTACTCCGTGCGCGACCGCCTGATCGAGGAGTGGAACGACACGCAGGCGCGTGGCGTGCGCGTTGGCAGAGGAGGCGGGGGGCAGCGGTGGCGCGTTGGCACGAAGCGCGAGGGAGCGCGGAGGTGCTGGTGCGAGCGGCGGCCACGCTCTGCATCCGCTGCAGTCATACTTCAAGGCGGTGGACCCCAAGCGCGTCTACTATCTGTCCATGGAGGCGAGGAGGGGCCGGGCCCTGCCGACTTGCCCATGCTGCATGCCTTGCTGGCAGTGAGCTCGAGGGTGCGCATGGCAGCGCGCAGGCAGCGCGCGCCGGCTCGCCCGAGGGCCGACCGTGCCTCTCCCCTCGCGCAGTTCCTCATGGGCCGCTCGCTGCTCAACGCCCTGTACAACACCGACATCAAGGAGCAGGCGCGCTGCTTTTGGCTGGGCTTCCTGTGCCGCGTTGGCGTGCACCCTGCGTTGTGTGGCGCAAGGCGCGCTCCCCACCCCCTCGCTCCTCTCCCCTGTGGTTGTCCTGCGCTGCTGCAGTACAACGAGGCCCTGCTGGAGCTTGGCTACAAGCTCGAGACGCTGGTGGAGAAGGAGCGCGACGCGGCGCTGGGCAACGGCGGCCTGGGCCGCCTCGCCGCCTGCTTCCTCGACTCGATGGCCACGCTCAACCTGCCTGCCTGGTGGGCGGGCTGGGAACGCCTGGGGAGGAGTGGCGCGAGCTGCTCCCACCTCACCGCGTCCGCTCGCCGCGGCTGCGACCTCGCAGGGGCTATGGGATCCGCTACCAATACGGAATGTTTCGCCAGGCGAGCGGTTTGGTTGCGCAAAAGTGCATGAACCGGTGCCGGGGGAACGCCTCGGGAGGCGGGTGCTGCTGGTCTGTGCAAAGCCAGTTGGGGCGGTGTGGCTGGGGGGCAGGGCGGTGGCTGATGAGCAGGGCGGGGTGTGGCTGGGGAGCCAGGGCGAGGGGCAGCTGTTCTGTGCAAAGCAGATGGCCGGGGGCGGGGGCGCGCCGCTGCCGGCCTCACACCGCGCACGCGCCCTTGGTGCGGACGAGTGGGCAGGCGCCAGCGCTCTTGCTTCGCCCCACTCCCGCGCGCTGATCCCTGCCCTCCCGGTCCTCGTTCGCCAGGTCCTGGTAGATGGCTTCCAACACGAGCAGCCCGACTACTGGCTGAACTTCGGGAACCCTTGGGAGCTCGAGCGCCTCAACGTCGCCTACCCGATCTCGTTCTACGGCCACGTGTCGGGTGGGAGAAACCTCGACCGCCACGAAACAAGCAGCCGCGGGCGAGCGGGCGGCGCACGGCGGCGACCGCCGACCGGTGCCATGCCCACCTTTTCAACCACGCGCCCCCATCGACTCCAACTGCCTCACCTTGTCCCCCCCCCCCCCCCCCCCCCCCGCC